>CAMZMU010000012.1:5602445-5750202 GCA_947311845.1 Poa pratensis | reverse complement strand
ACAAACTTTTTAATTTGTTTTTAGAGAGAAGAAAAAAGGAGTGGGGGTGGGAAAATGGGCAAAGTCCACGGTTGGGAGAGGGTTTATTAATGCTACGGCCAGTCAGCCCACCGCAGCTGTGACTTTTGGTGGGGTTTGACTTTTGCGCGCTTTGTCGATATCTTGTTTTGTTCAGCAGGCTGCTCCGAGCATGAATAGTCGTTGTCATTTGCGGTCTCTTCGTGGCAAAGAATGGGAGGTAGAGGATGGCGCAAACTGCACTCTTTCAACTGACAAGGATCGAGTAGATTGACAAGGATCGAGTAGATGTACTCCCTCCGTTTCCTAATACTCTCTCCGTCCTAAAATAAGTGTCTCAAGTTTACACAAAACTAAATGTACCATTACATGGTTTCATTTTTGGATGGAGGGAGTATAATTGTCCAACTGTACACAAATGTATCTAGACATGTTTAATATGTATGTTTACTCATTTTTTTAATATGTATCTAAACAATATGTGTAACATTTTAAACATCTTACATTTAGAAACGGAGAAGAGTGTAGATTATGCAAACTTTTTTCTCCGATCTTTCACAGCAAGACAATTAGATAGTAAATCTTTTAATCATTGGATCAATCCACGCAAGCTGGATATGATGAGTGAATTAATCACATAACGTGTAAATGAACATACACGCTTCACACCACGGCATGATCACACACAGAACTTCACGCAAGTATCACTTTATTCGATAAGGAGGAGCACTGCCCATGCAGGGATAATACACAACTAGGAACACACTGTTGAGAACCCTAAAATTCAAGCCAAGTTACATGCCCGATAGCCAACCCTTCATATGGGTGACTCTCAACCCTACTATCGGTTGGGACAGGCCCTAAATCGATCTATCACCCAAACATGGTCAAATCATATCTCAAACCAAAAATCCCGCACTATTCTGTCTAAATCCGATCTATGTCCAGGACGAGCGAAACTCCAACTTTTTGGGGGTATTCCGAAATTCGGTTTCACCTCCTCCTTCGGCTCTGCCTTAGACTTATTATTGCATGCAGTAGGTTGTCCTGGCGTTCCAACATTCGATAGGATGCCCTCATCATCCTCTCCTCTTGCAAAGGCGTTGTCATCAACGCTGGAAAATCTTCTCCAACATGTGGCTTCAGATCAGCAACTTGTCATGCTTCTTCTCCATCTTCAAAGTTTGCTGGTCTGCCACACCACCTCCTCCTTCTCAGCTAGCTGAACTTGACATGGTACTTCGCGCCCTTTTTTGCCTTGGATTGGGGCGCCACCTTTCTTCTTTGCAACAGTTGATGGAACCATGTTGACGTGTATCCCCATGACCCTATAAAATAGAAGCCGAAGCCCGGGCCACGCAACTAACGAACACATGCATACTTGCCTTTGTACATAAGCACTACTGCTCCATCTCTCTGCATAGCTGGTTTAACAAATTTGCGGTTGTCAGTGCGGCGGAACCCGGGGTGCCACGCGAACCGGCGCGCGGGGACGTGGCGGCTCCGCGGGGAACAGTGGCTCAAACCAAGTGCCCTCTGCCAGGATAATCCCCCCCTCCGGGGGTGAGGAGCCAGCAAGCGCCAAATAAAAGGGACAGGGAGTCCGTCGAGACCCTCAAGATCTATACCTCCAAAGCTCACGGCGAAAGAAGCGAGGGAGAGCCGCAAGACTGGGGGTACCCCCTCGGGCGAAACTTCTCGAAGATGTCGTAGGACCAGGGCCTCCGGCATCTTCGGGAGCTCGCCCCAGGGAAGGATCCCGGACGCAGGACGAGGAAGGGCAGAAGATCAAGGGACCCCGGAGAGCAGGCCACAGGAACTCCCCCGAGCCTTACCACGAGGCCTGCCGGGAAACCCCGGCTGGAAGACAGGGACCAGCAACGTGGCGAGCGAATCCTGCACCCCGCCCCCAGGAAGGATTGCTTCGCAGACAAGGAAGGCATGACGGGCGACACCGACAAGACCCGGCTCTCTGTCCCGTCGGCGCAGGCGCAGCGCCCGGCGCGATGCCCGGACCGTTGACAAGAAAAGACTCGCCGTCACCTCAGTCCCGGCGGGGTGAACGGCATGAAGGCCAGCGCAGTGCCGCACTGCCACGGAGGCGGCCGACGGGTGCCATCTGGGCTGGGCGTGACGCGTGCCTTGATTCGGTGGCGCGCCACGGCATGACCACTTTGTGGTGTCCCTTGGCATATAAAAGGTCCCCTTGGTATTTGAAGGAGGAGAACCACCATTGCTAGTCAAGACTTGGAGCTTTTCTCTTAGACTCGGGGGATGGAAGAACGACACCCCGGGAACCCTGGACGTGTTCTTCCCAGCTCACGAGAATAGTGCATCTCTAGTTGACATCCACTGTAAATCGTCACCTCGACAATTACATCCAGACAAGCAGGACGTAGGGGTTACGCGGCAACGCGGCCTGAACCTGGGTAAATCTCTGTGTGCTTGTGTTTCAGCTTGGGGACGAATTGGAGCACCTCGCGCCTCCTACTGAACAAACAGGGATGCTTGGCATCCCCGTGTCCGCGTTTCGATACGCAACATCTGGCGCGCAGGTAGGGGGCGCCCGTGTTTCACTTTCGGGACCTGAAGCCTGACCATAGTGTCGTGGGTTTGTCACATCAGATGTCATGGATGACTACGTAGGTGTGGGATTGCGCAAGTCAATCGTCTCCGAGCTTGGGATCGCAGGAACAAAGATCAACACAGATTTACCCAGGTTCGGCCCCTCAATGTGAGGTAAAGACCTACTTCCTGCCTACCTAGATTGGTATTGATATGATATATAGGTGTTACAATGGAGGCGATCCGATCTCGGTACTCGCCGTATGAACTAGGGTTTGAGGGCTTACCCCTGTCTAAATCCTGTGAGTCCTCTTTATATACATAGAGGCTCGTCAGGTTACAAGAGTTCTACACGAAGCCGATTGTCTTCTTAACTTCCAAGGCAAGCTAACGCCGACCTTCTGGAGCCTTCCTTTGGTAGGCCGCTATCCTAGGTCAGCCCATCTTTACGTGGCCCAATAGTAGAGTGATCATGAGGATGAAGCCGCTGTTTTGGCTTTGAATAAGTCGCGGGTTAATTTTCCCCCGGCACATGGCGCCAAGGAGAAGGGCGCCCGGGGCAGGAGTCCCCATCGCTGTCGGCTCACCTGCGTCGCGAACCCGCTCTCACGGGCTAAGAGATAGTAGAGCCTGTGTGGCGCAGCCCCCGAGCATTCGGGTGCGGCCAAGGCTAAAAATCGACTCTGTAAATAGAGGAACATTGCTTTCTTTATTGCTGGGAGATAGTTGTGATTATTACATCGATGGCTAAATAGCCTTATTGTATTTGTGTCTGAGAAGCCTGATTGCTAGGTACGCTAAGCGTAAAAGCGCTGCAATTGTGCGACATTCCACGGGTTGTGGGAGAGTTCGCCGTCTTGGCGTGCTTCAGGTGGTAGGCGCCTCCTCCGATGACTTCGGTGATGATGAAGGGTCCCTCCCACGGGGAGGCAAGCTTGTGCACCTTCTTCTGCTTGAGTCAAAGCACGAGGTCACCCACGATGAAGGATCTTGTGCGCAGTCGACGGCTGTGATAGTTGCAGAGGCTCTGTTGATAGACGGCGGTGCGGGATAGCGCGATGTCGTGTGCTTCAATCCAGGGCGTCGACGTCTTCGAGTGCTTCATTGGCTTCTTCTTCGTCGTAAGCGACCACGTGAGGCGCGTCAAGGCGGAGGTCATAAGGCATGATGGCTTCAGCACCGTAGACCAGGAAGAACGGTGTGTACTGAGTTGACCTATTGGGTGTGGTTCGCAAACTCCATAGGACAAAGGTTCCACCCATGCTTCGGCTGCCCTTTTGAGTGGAACGAGTAGCCGCTTATTGAGGCCACTGCATAACAGGCCATTAGCCTTCTCAACTTGCCCGTTGGATTGCGGGTGAGCCACCGAGGCGTAGTTGAGTTTGATGCCTTGGTCTTTGTGAAATCACGAAACTCTTCAGCGGTGAAGTTTGTCCCGTTGTCGGTGATGATACTATGAGGGACGCCGAACCGAAAGATGATGGATTTGAAGAATTTGATGGTTGTTGTGGCAGTTGAGTTAGTGATTGGGACGGCTTATCCACTTGGTGAATTTGTCGACTGCCACCAGCAGATGTGTGTGTCCTCCGCGGGAGTATTTCCTCAGCAGTCCCACCATGTCGAGTCCCATTGTGCGAAGGGTCACGCGAGTGGTATTGTTTTCAGCTGTGATGCAGGCGAGTGTGGCCTAGTGGCGAACTTCTGGCAGCCGATGCACTGCCTGACGATGTCTTCGGCGTCGCGCAGTGTCGCAGGCCAGTAGAACCCGGCGCGTAGGGCTTTGGCAACGAGTACTCTGCTGCCGGTATTATGTCCGCAGGTGCGAGCGTGGATGTCCAGGAGGATGGCCTTGCCGTCTTTGGGTGCGATGCACCGTTGCAGTATGCCGGATATGCTGCGCTTGTATAGCTCTTGGTTGATAATTGTGTAAGGCTTAGCTCGCCGAGTGATGCGCCTGGCCTCCGTCGGTCTTTTGGAAGCTCCTGGCGTAGCATGTATGCTAGGAAAGGGTGTGTCCAAGTAGGCTCGATGAGGAGGACTTCTACTGGGTTACTCGCCGCCTCGGATGCAGGGGGAGTCTCCTCAGGTACCTTTGTTGTCCCGGTTGGCGATGCAGGGGAATCAGTGGTATGCTTGGTCTTGATCGACCATTGTTTGATGCGCTCGAGGAAGATCCCAGGTGGTATGGGCGCTTTTGTCGAGCCGATGTTGGCGAGTGCGTTGGCTTCTTTGTTGCTAGCGCGCCCGATGTGGCGTAACTCGCAGCCGTCAAAGTTGCCTTCCATGATGTTGTAGAGGTCGCGGTATGCTATCATGTTGTCATTGTGTTGTCACAAAGCTTCATTGTCTGCTGCACGACGAGGTTCGAGTCTCCGTAGATCATGAGTCGAGTAGCGCCGCATGCCTTGGCAATCTGCATGCCGTGTAACAAGGCTTCGTACTAAGCTTCATTATTGGAGGGTGTTGGAAAATTCATCTGCTGCATGTAGCGCAGTTTGTCTCCTTTGGGCGATATGAGGATGACACCTGCGCCCGCACCCTCGTTCTTCTTCGATCCGTCGAAGTACATGGTCCAAGAATTGGATACATCAGGTACTCGGGCAGTTGCGCCTCTATCCACTCGATCGTGAAGTCCGGAAGTACTTGCGCCTTGAATGCCGATGGGTGCTTATAAGTAAGGTCCCTAGAACCCAGCTCGATGACCCAATTGGTGACCCGCCCGATTGCGTCAGAGTTGGCAAGGATATCCGAGAGCGCTGCAGCGCTCATCACGGTTATCGGATGCTCGGCGAAGTGGGGCGACCTTGCGTGACGTCATGAACACGGCATATGCCAACTTCTGATAGTGTGGGTACCGTTGTTTTGATGTGGACAAGACCTCGCTGAGATAATACACAGGCCTCTGTACACCATGGGCATGCCCCTCCTCCATGCGTTCAACGACAAGCACAGTACTGAACACCCGATTGGTGGCGGCGACATAGAGGAACAGGGGCTCTCTTTCGCGTGGAGCGACTAGCACCGGGGGAGTCGACAGCACTCGCTTGAGATTTGCAAAGGATGCCTGAGCTTCTGGCGTCCAATCAAATTTGTCTGACTTCTTCATCAGTTGATAGAACAGGAGCACCCTCTCGCCGAGCTTGCTGATGAATCGGCTGAGTGCTGCCACTCGACCGGCGAGCTTCTGGACTTCCCGCAGCTTGGTTGGCTCTTGCATTGTCTGGTTATGGCCTGAGTAGGCATCCAAGAAGGATAAGCGTTCGCAGCCGGCTGTCGAGTCGACTATTTGGTCGATGCGCGATAGTGGAAAGTGCTTTAGGGCAGCATTTGTTGATGGCGGTTGACATGGGTATACATCTCGGGTACCCTTCCATGAGGGTACCTGGTGCACGTGACGACTAAGGCCCAATAGCGAAGAGCCTATTCGAAGCCCAAGACCAGAAGCCCAAGAAGATAGAGTACCCTCCAAGATTAGTCATAGGCATAGTCGGTTAGAACTTTCCTTATATGTAATCAGGTCGGTTACGTACTCCCGGGACCCAGCCTATTTAAGGGCTGGGAGGGGTGCCGATCTAGGCCAAGCCATACTCAAACCACCAAAGCTCTAGCGAGATCGACATCTCGCCGGAGCCTCCTTGTAACCGCATAATCTCACACGATCAATACCAGACAAGCAGGAAGTAGGGTCTTTACCTCCACCCGAGGGGCCTGAACCTGGGTAAATCTTTGCCTTCTGCTTGTCAGCCGACGAAACTATCAGTACTACCACGTTCTATCCCATAATCTCAACCCTAGGTCCTTAACCATGGGATTTGATGAGTGTACCCCTCGTCAATTGGCGCCGTCTGTGGGAAAGAATAGTGCTGGACTCACGGTTTCTTCGGTTCCATCGGAAAACGGCGACTCACCGATCAGATCTACAAACGGCAACTCGACTGCTGCATCAACAAACCAGAACTCGCCGACTCAGGCGGCACACGGCAACTCGCCGACTCACTCGACAAACGGCAACATGCCAGCTTCACCCGCAAAAAGCGCATCGGATCCTCTGATGGATTTCGAGCCACACTCGCCAGAATTCCAGGAGGCTTTCTCCGATCTCGAGTCAGGTTTGGGTTTAACCGTTGGTTCGTTCAATTTTTTCGTCAACAAGCTTGGTGTGCAGGACTTGACGGATCCACGCCAACTCGCGACTTCCGCACCCGAGGCTACATCGGTTGCGGCTCCTTCGACTGCGGATCCCTCAACTGCGTCCATACCATCGTCGATCCTCCAAGCTTGCTCGTCTGCAACAACCATGTCCACACGAGAGATGCGCGAGCTCATTGAAGAACTCCAGGGCGAGGAGGCCGAATCAGCATACCGCACAAACGATCCCGAGCTCGATCTCCCACTCGAGGATAGTTTCGACTGCGGGATCTCCCACAGCGACTTCGACGAACCGAAACTCATATCGCAACCACGTCGACTCCGAGATCTACACCAACAACAACAACCTCGACTTCGAGATTCATAACAACTTGCCGACGCCGAGATGAGCATAGGCGATGAAGGCATCGACAGCGAGATCCGTCCAGACGGACCACTCGATGGGCATATCGACTCCGACATGAGCCTTGATGATGACGTCGAGTCCATGATGGGACTCGAAGACACATACACATACCCTCGGGTGATACCCCAGCAAGTCTACGTTGCCTTCGCCGCAGAATCATCTGATGCTGCGGCCAGTCGCAGGCCTACAGAATTCCCGTGCACGGTCACTATGCCGGACGGAGTCACAAATCTCACAATTACTGCTGAGATGGCAACAAAAGCAGATAAAGTTATCAAGGAGTGCACAATGATGCCAGCAGACGCAACAAGGAGGAGATGCTGACCTTCCAGTACTTCAACTGGCAGGAATCACTTCGACTAAAGCAGATAAGAGCAACACTCGAAGAACGCAAAAAGCAGGCTAGCTTGTCGAGTGCGCGCAGAAGACAGCTCTCCCTGAGCTCCACCGGCGAGCAGACACAAGACCCAGATCAAGGCTGTCACACCTCTCGCCGGACAAGAGGGCGGCACTCACCCGCAACTTAGGCAACTCTTTCATGACATACGACGAGGAGGGAGTGCCAGTACCCAAAACAGCTGCGGGTGCTCTCTTTACCGCTGCAGCATACCTAGAGGCAATCAAGCCTCCAGCTGATGACCCCAATGCAAAACTGCATCGCCAACAGATCAAATCACTCGCCTTAGCAGCGAAGGCCATACGCCAAATTCCAAAAACTCCAGGGGGAGTCGAGACCGTGCCCTGGTTGACACGCGTCGTGAAGAGCACAATCACAGTGGTCGCCGCCACCACTCGAAGGAAAGAAGCGGCTCGCGTAGGCGCAGGTCCAGGAGCAGATCACGCAGATCTTACAGTAGCGACTCATACTCTGATCGAGAGCCTGAGCCACATGGAGCTCTGTGCTTCACTCGACGCGTCCGCGAGACACGGATGCCCAAAGGGTTCAAACTTACATCTGAACAGCCCAAGTACACGGGTCGACAGGAACCTTCGGGTGGCTGGAAGACTACAGGCTGGCTGTCGCATGCCAGCGAGGCACAAACACCACAGCCATGCAATACATACGACTCATGCTCGAAGGCACAGCCCGCGACTGGCTCAAGGCCCTACCTCCATCAACATACGACTCGTGGGATCACTTCCGCACTGACTTCATCAAAAACTTCGAGCCTCTATGTGAGCGCCCAAAAACGTTCGAGGAGCTGCGAGCCTGCGTTCAACGGTCAGACGAAACGTTGAGGTCATACATCAGACGATGGACTGAGATACGCAACTCAGTCGGAGTAATTTCAGAAGATATGGCCATGGATGCTTTCATAATGGGACTCGCCAGGCGGGACTTCAAAGAAGCACTTGGTCGCAAAAAGCCAACCTCTGTGGCTAACCTCTTGATGATCGCGACTGAGTGGGCAGACGGAGAAGACATGGCGCGCACCACACGCGGGTCCTCACCCCGTGACAATCATGAAAGCGGCAGTCGAAGCCGCAGAGACTCGTACAGAGACGACCGAAGGCGCAAACGTTCAAAACGTCACTACGACGACGACAGACCCGAATTCATGGCGGCTGGGTTCTCCACACCCCGCAACGACCAAGACAGAAGCGACCGCGGTCAGAAGATCGACGGGACAGTCGAGATGATCGACGGGACAGTCGAGATGATCGCCGGGACAGTCGAGACCGCGGCCAACGCAGCGACAGCTACAAGAGGAAAGACTGGCGCAAGTCACGACCCGGAGCACAATCCGAGCGATCATTCGAAGAAAAGATGGATGCTGATTGCAGATTCCACCTGTACAAGGGGGAAGACGGAAAACTGCGCTCCAATCACTCGATGAGAAACTGCAGGGAGTTCGACCAAATGGCGACTGATTACATAAATCTCAGAAAGGCAGCAGCCACACCGCACCTGCACCGTGCCTCAGCCAAACAATGTGCCTGTTCTGATGGCACCACCTCCACCACCACAGCCTGCCGCAGGCGGAAATCTCGCGGGTGCCATACAGCCGTACCTCGGGTGGACGAACCACAGTACCCTCCGCCCCAAGGGCAGATGTACATGATACAGAAAGGTCGCCCTTCCAACAGGGAGCAAAAACTTCGCACTCGACAAGTAAACATGGCGGTCATGTCACCTCCCGCTGTAACTGAATTCTTGAAGGGTTCTGAAACGCAATAAGCTTCAGCAAGAGGACCACCCTCCATCGGTTGTTCGTCCAGGGCACTCTGCTCTGGTACTCGACGCGCAAATTGGAGGCTACGCCATGTCCAAGGTATTCATGGATGGAGGCAGCGGCATAAACATCATCTTCGCAGATACGCTCCGCAAAATGAACAGGTCAGTCGAAAACCTGCCAAGGTCTTCAAATACCTTTCACGGTATCGTCCCAGGCAAAGCAATAAGCCCAGAAGGCACCATACAACTCGACGTAACGTTCGGGGACAAGAACCACTTCAGGACAGAATCGATTGAGTTCGAAGTTGTCGACTGGAAGTCACAATACCATGCTATACTTGGACGCCCGACGTTCGCTCGATTCATGGCGGTGCCACACTATGCATACCTCCAGTTAAAGATGCCTGGACCAAAAGGAGTGATCACAGTCAAGGGAACTTCCAAAAGTCTGACTCTTGCGACCGAGTTTAGCAAAATCTCTGAGATGTTCGGCATGGAAGCAACACTCGCTGATCTAGCGGTCTCCAACGATCGAACACTTATGCCAGAACACAAAAAGGTGGCAGTCGACAGAGCATTCAATGCCACCAATGACACAAGATCGCATCAGGTGCACCCGACTGACCCGACCAAGACAGTCAATGTCTCGTCGAGTCTGCCTATCGCATAGGAAAGCGCGCTCGTCGAATTCCTCCGTGAGAACTGGGATATATTTGCATGGTGTCCAGCCGACATGCCAGGTATTCCCAGGGAATTCGCCGAGCACTCTCTCCAATTATTTCCAGATGCTAAACCAGTCAAGCAAACAATGCGCCGCATATCCGGCCCAAAAAGAACCGCAGTCGAAGCCGAAGTCGACAGGCTACTCGCAGCAGGTTTCATCAGAGAGATCAAGAAATCACAATGGGTGGCCAACCCCGTACTCGTAGAGAAGAAGCACACAGATATCCTTCGGATGTGCGTAGATTTTACAGCACTCAATAAATGTTGTCCAAAGGATCACTTTCCACTACCTCGAATCGACCAGATCGTCGACTCCACCGCCGGGTGCGCTCGCTTGTCCTTCCTGGATGCTTACTCGGGTTACCACAGATAAGGATGAAGGAAGAGGATGAAGAGAAAACGGCGTTCATAACCCCACTCGGGGTCTACGCTACACAACAATGCCTTTCGGGCTCAAGAACGCAGGCGCAACCTACCAGCGCATGATGCAAGACTGCCTCAAGAAGCAAATTGGGCGAAACGTCCAGGTCTATGTAGATGACATCGTCATCACCACAAGGGAGGAAAACACACTACTCGATGACTTGCGAGAGACGTTCGCAAACCTCAAACGCTTCCACATCAAGCTCAACCCGAAGAAGTGCACGTTCGGCGTGCCAGCCGGGCAACTCCTCGGGTATCTAGTCTCGGCTCGAGGAATCGAGGCAGACCGGAGAAAATATAGGCCATCTTGACGATGCAAAGGCCTTCAAAGCTCCATGACGTGCAAAAGTTGGCGGGTCGTGTAGCAGCACTCAGTCGATTCATCAGCAAGCTGGGTGAAAAGCACTCCCGTTCTATCGACTGATGAAGAAAGCAGACAATTCGAGTGGACGCAAGAAGCCGAAGCAGCCTTTACGAACCTCAAGCGAGTCCTCACAAGCCCTCCAATCCTCGTCGCACCAAGGGAACGCGAGCCACTGTACCTATATGTCTCCGCAACTAACAGGGTGGTGAGCACCGTACTGGTAGTCGAACGAAGGGAGGAGGGACACACCCAAAGCATACAACGTCCAGTCTATTACTTGAGTGAAGTGCTCTCCATATCAAAGCAGCGGTACCCACACTATCAAAAGCTGGCCTACGCCGTGTTCATGTCTCAAGGAAGCTGACGCATTACTTCTCCGAGCACCCGATCACTGTAATCAGCACCTCAGGGATCGGGGACATCCTCACAAACCCCAACGCAACTGGGCGAGTCGCAAAATGGCTCATCGAGCTAGCACCGCGAGACATCAAGTATGATTACCCGAAGGCCATCAAAGCACAAGTCTTACCTGACTTCCACACCGAGTGGATCGAAGCTCAGCTGCCAGGAGCGCCAGATGTGTCCAACTCATGGACTATGTACTTTGACGGCTCGAAGAAAAACGAAGGCGCAGGCGCGGGTGTCATCCTCATATCATCAAAAGGCGACAAGCTTCGCTATATCCTACAGATGGGATTTGAGTTCCCATCAAATAACGAAGCCGAGTACGAGGCCCTGATCCATGGCATGAGGATGGCCAAAGCCCTCGGGTGCACTCGACTGATGATTTATGGTGACTCGAATCTTGTGGTACAGCAAACAATGAAGGCCTGCGATGCAATCGCAGATAACATGATTGCTTACCACGACCTATACAACATCATGGAGGGCAGCTTCGAAGGCTGTGAGTTGTGGCACATAGGACGTGAAAGCAATGAAGAAGCAGATAAGTTAGCCAACATTGGCGCGACTAAAGCACCAGTTCCACCTGGTGTCTTCTTCGAGCGCATCGAGTACAGATCCATCAAGAAAAAGCGAGCATCTCCTACATCAGCCGCACCAGCCAAAAGCAAAGCACCTAGCATAGAGGATCCGCCAGTCGAGGTACTCCTCATCGAGCCAACTTGGACTCAACCTTGATAACCCACAAGTATAGGGGATCGCAACAGTTTTCGAGGGAAGTAAAACCCAAATTTATTGATTCGACACAAGGGGAGACAAAGAATACTTATAAGCCTTAACAACTGAGTTGTCAATTCAGCTGCACCTGGAAAAGCACTAGTAACAGGGGTGATGTGAAAGCAGCAGTAATATGAGAGCAATAGTAACAGTAACACAGCAGCAGTAACACGGAGGCAATGGCACCAGAAAATAGTTGATACTACTTCTAATGACATATAGGACCAGAGAGCAATGATGATGACAAATGGACCGGGGCTCCCAGCTATCTACACTAGTGGTAACTCTCCAAACAAATAACAGGTGTTGGGTGAACAAATTACAGTTGGGCAATTGATAATTGTAAGGGCATGACAATGCATGCTTATGATAAGATAAGGTTTACTGTAGTATTTAATTGGGCATTACGACAAGGTACACAGACCGCTATCCAGCATGCATCTGTGCCTAAATAATCCACCTTCCGGTTAGCATCTGCACCCCTTCCAGTATTAAGTTGCACACAACAGATTATTGCATTAAGTATTGTGCATAATGTAAACAACGCATTCATCCTTAGACAAAGCATTGTTGTTTTACCCCTAGTGGCAACAACACATCTACAACCTTAGAACTTGCTGTCACTATCCCAGGTTAAATAGAGGCTGAACCCAACTATCTAGCATAAATACTCCCTCTTGGAGATACAAGCAACTACTTGATCAGGGTAACCACAAGTACCGGAGAGCATGCAAGATCTTAAATAAACAATAGTATGATAATATGATGAACAATCTGATCATAATGTAACAATTCATCGGATCCCAACAAACACAACACCAATTACATCATATGGATCTCAATCATGTAAGGCAGCTCATGAGATCATTGTATTGAAGTACATGGGAGAGAGAGTACCAACTAGCTACAGCCAAGAACCCGTAGTCCATGGGGGAACTACTCACAAACCATCATGGAGTCGAAGTGGAGGCGGTGGAGTCGATGGAGATGGCTCCGGGGGTCAATCCCCGTCCCGGCAGGGTGCCAGAACAGGAACTTCTGACCCCCGAAACGAGGTCTCGCGATGGCGACGGCGCTGCGGAAGTCTTTCTGGAGTATTAGATGTATATCTAGGGTTTCGCGTCGGGGTGACTAAATAGGCGAAGGGGCAACGTCGGTGGCGTCCCGAGTGGGCCAAACCACCTGCTCGCGCCGCCCCCCTTCTGGCCGCGCCAAGAGGTGGTTTGGAGGCCGTGGGCCTCCCCCTGGCTTGCCCTTCTGGCTCCGTGCGTCCCTCGGAAAAATAGGAGGTTTGGCTTTTGTTTCGTCGAATTCCGAGAATATTGCCCGAACAACTTTTCTGGAACCAAAAACAGCAGAAAACAGGAACTGGCACTGTGGCATCTTGTTAATAGGTTAGTCCCAGAAAATGTATAATAATGATATAATGCATATAAAACATGTGACAATGATACATAAAACAAGCATGAAACATCAGAAATTATAGATACGTTGGAGACGTATCAAACCTTTCCTCGCATACATACTCCGCAGCGAATTACCTGAAGACATAACAGAGTCAAGGTGCGTCACTCGACGGTCTGAAGCATACACTGTCATCAATGGTGAACTGTACAAACGCAACATATCAGGTATGTTCCAACGTTGCATAGCACTTGAAGATGGCCAAGCCATCCTTCGTGATATTCATGCAAGTACCTGCGGCACCATGCCAGCAGTCGATCACTCGTAGCCAATGCCTTTCGTGCAGGCTTCTACTGACCCACAGCACTCAAAGACGCGGAGGATATATTCAAAAGGTGCATCGGCTGTCAAAAATTCGCCACAAAGCCGCACGCACCCGCATCGGCGTTGAAGACAATACCCTTGGCCTGCCCCTTCGCCCAGTGGGGGCTTGATATGGTTGGGCCACTCAAAAAATCCTCCCATGGAGGGCATACTCACCTTCTGGTGGCGGTCGACAAGTTCACCAAGTGGATTGAAGCAGTCCCTATCACAAGTTCGACTGCCACTACAACAGTCAATTTCATGAAATCCATCATATACCGCTTCGGTGTGCCAAGTAGCATCATCACTGATAACGGTACAAACTTCACGGCTGAGGAATTCCGATCTTTCTGCAAAGAGCAGGACATTAGGCTCAATTATGCATCTATGGCACACCCGCAATTGAATGGCCAAGTCGAAAAGGCCAATGGACTTGTGACGAGCGGAATCAAGAAATGCCTACTGGAGCCACTCAAAAGGGCCGCGGGTGCTTGGGTCGTAGAACTCCCGTCTGTGCTATGGAGCCTACGCACAACACCCAACGCCTCAACGGAATTTACCCCATTCTTCATGGTCTACGGCGCAGAGGCAATCCTGCCATCAGACTTAAGGTTCAATGCACCAAGAGTCGAAGCATACAACGAAGAAGATGCAGATGAAGCACTCGAAGATGCAGTCGACTTGCTCGAAGAAGCACGCAACACGGCGCTAGCACGCACAGCCGTCTATCAGCAGGACCTCCGCAACTATCACAGCCGTCGACTGCGTACCAGATCCTTCGAAGTTGGCGACTTGGTACTTCGACTGAAGCAAAAGAAGGTGCACAAACTTGCTTCTCCATGGGAAGGACCCTTCATCATCACCGAGGTCATTGGTGGTGGAGCATACAGACTGAAGCACGCGAAGACAGGCGAACTCTCGCATAATCTTGGAACGTTGCGCAGCTGCGCCGTTTCTATGTTTAGATTGTTCAGTCGCATAATGTAATAGGCACATATGTCGGATGACTGCAGGTTTCAGACGCGCTCTTTTCCTTACCAGGGTACCTAAGGGGACTGGAAGGTTTTTAATGAGGCGGCCTGCAGCCTAACATTCAAAAATGGAATATAGTCAATGATTCCTCATATTTCTCCATGTTTACTACTCACATAAACTAGTCGCACAACCTTAACCTCACCCGAACACTCGGGAGCTGCGCTACTTCAAAACGTGAGCTCTTGCTCCTTCAAACATAATATCCCAGCCGCACTCGAATACTCGGGGGCTGGGTCGTAAAAAATCATACATAAACAAAAAGGTTGCTCAACAACATGGGTTGAAGCTTCAGACATCGCAAAAAATTCACAGCCTCACTCGAACACTCGGGGGCTGTAGAATTCATGTTCTATATAAAGTGTTTTTCATAAACCCCACTCGATACACTCGGGGGCTGCATACATACAAGTAAACAAATATACTAAGTACAAGTGGCAAAATTTACACTCGGGGGCTGTCCCCCATACAGAAAACCCTAATCTTCCAGTTCGTCTTTGACTGGAAGAATAGGGCCCATAAGTTGAGCGTGATAGCAATCAACCAACACCCTTGCATAATCGACTGTATCGTCAAGATGCGATTGCGACAAAGTCGATCCAGGAACGGGTGGACGTAGCTGCATATGAGGACGCTGGCTTCGGATGTATGCCATCGTTGCGTTGGCTCCATCCACAAGCTTCTGGGTGATAAAATCTCGAATGGGACCGGCACTCCGGAAAAGCCCGAGCAATGCGTGGATTCCTTGAGGTTGCGGCCCTGTCAGAAAAAGAACTTGGTTGATGCGACTAAAGGCCGACCTGCATAATTCTAGCAGCATAGTGCTCCGCCACACTCGATCCTGCAGAGTCGCGAGTATGCGTGCTCGGTGCTTATCCAAGCGAAAGTGCTGACGGCCGGTCATGGGTTCATCAGTCGCATTGTTCAACTGCTCATCTACACGAGCCTGCTCCGCCTGGAAATCTGGAACAAAACCTGCAACAACACACGTTGGGTGAACAAAAAAGATAGACTATGAATTCTTGAGATAAGAGCAGTCATGCTTACACTCAAGTTGTCTGTTCACGATCTCCATCTCGCCAAGCACATACTCCTCCCGCTGAGTGGGTAAAGCAGGCCTTGCTCTCATCCTGTCCAGCTCACTCCGGGCACTCCCCAATTCTTGCTCCAGTTTTGTGACTCGAGCCTTCATATAACGCATTACTGTGGCATCGTTCGCCACCTGGGCTCGAGATCGAGTAGGGGCGCGATGCCGCGACGAACTAGCCGAGTGGCGGCTGCCCGTGGCTGTTCCAAACATCATAAAAGATCTTCAATCAGACATGGGAGATTCATCATACAGCTCAGTCGAGTAATAGTACATAGTCTTTCAGGCAAAAGCGCGGAGGAATTAAGTTCATAACAAAGGTAGCAAAAGCGCACGCATACTCGCGTGATCATAAGGTTTAATTACACAACATAGATATGGGTTCGACTACCCTATTTCTTAGACACTGACTCTGACCTAGCCCTACTCTCGCGAGTGGTAACCTCCGCTGCTCGACGCTCCATAGTGGCTATGAACTTGTTGGCCAGTCGGGCGGCTGGCTCACTAACGGATTTCAGAGACATAGGCTTCCCGCCAGGCCTTCGAGGAAAGTCGGACATGGCCGCTTCAAAGTCACCCTTTATTCCGTGACCCAAAATGAGCTTGAGGGTAGACTCCGAGCCGCGTACCGTGAGAGCGCGAGCAAATCTCGCCATGGTTGAAGTCCCAGGTCCAAGCACGCCAGCAAAGCCATCAGCAGTCGACGGCAGCTCGCCTAGTGGGAGCACCTCCTTGTACACAGCGCCGAGGGTGCTGGCAGACTTGGCAAGGGAGTCCTTCGCCTGGACAAAGGAAGCACCAAGGTCACCTATAACCTGGTCGAGTGATAACTCATCACTGACCACGTCAATAGGTGTTGGCACACCAATCGCCTCTGTAACATGAACCAGAAAAAGAAAGATTACCACATACCACCCAACGGGTACACGGGAGGCATACAAAAAGATGGTTCCTTACCTCTCACGTTATGTGCGAGGCCAGCCAGTCGCTCAGCATATTCCTTCTCGCGCGCAGCGGCAGAATGCTGGGCGGTATCCGCGGCTTTCTTCGATTCGGCAGCTTGAGTGGCAAGAGCTTCTTCTAGCTTCTTTACTCGGGTTTCAGCCGCTGCCTTGTCACCTGAGTTTGGAAAGCAAAGCGGTACATCAGCATTCGACAAAACAAAGACAGTGCAAAAAGACCTTCGGGTACAGAATCAAACTTCACTTACGAGTGAGCTGCTCCAAGTTAGCACGCAGCCTGTTCCTCTCCTGCTCCATCTGGACAAAAGCTTTCCCCGATTCTACCAGATTGAGGTAGAAAGGCTACAAGCAAATGCGATTAGCATAAATCAACGCATATATCAGACACAATATCTGCGGATGGTCATAAGACACTTACGTGGTCCATCCAAGTCTCAGACTTGGAAGCAGAAGTCCCGACTTCAGCAGCCGGGGTATTGGCAACCTTGGTAGTCACAAGAGCAGCAGCTGCGACTGCTAGTTGCGTAACTTCTGGAGTCACAGGAGAAGCACCTGGATGATCAGGAGTCGAAGCCTCGACGACAGGGGGAGTCGCTGCTCGATCGAGCTCAGCGCTATACAGCATAAAAGAAGAGAGACGTGAGCCAAACTATCATACCGTAATTTTACATATGCAAAAGGCAGAAGGAACAAACCTCTGTTCTTCCTCTTCCTCGCTGTCATAATCGTCGAAGCTTGGACCTCCAAACTGCACGGCGCCACTCGACTGGGGAGGAGGCATCGAGCTGACTGGGCACGCTGCTAATGGAGCGGTTTGGGCAGCGTGAGGTGAGCCCGAGTCGCCATCGTCCCTCAGATCCTTCTCCTTCGCGGGTGAGCTCATAGACGAGGACACGTCTTGAACACGGAGGCTCTTGCGAGTCCGAGCCTTGGCAACATCGGGTGCAGGCGAAGCTTCAGCGAGTGCCTCGTCCACCTCTTCCTCTTCAGCATTTTCTGTAGGAGAAGTGGTAGCCGATGGAAGGGGCGACTCATAGGCTCCCTTTGATGGCACATCTTGCACCTCCTGCACCTCTGTCTCTTCAGTCGGGCCGTTCTCGGGAAGGGGAGGCAGAGTAGACACAGTCGAGTGGCCCTGTATGTCATAAACAGGAAATGAAAGTCAGACAAACTAGCAAAATGGCAACGCAAAGAGACAGCAAAACTCGATAGATTCACTAACCTCTGGCAAAGGCTTTTCAGCCCCATAAGGAGTGACAGGGCAGTCGACGGGCTCGTTGGATTTTGTGCTGGTGATGGACCTCACATGTGACACCAGCTCGCTCTTCGACAGCTCCTCCTTGTTCATTCGAGTGGAGTCGAGAGGACCTTCATACTGCCACATAGGGTGAGATCGCGTGCGGAGCGGCCACACCCGCATCTTCACAAAGGTGGCAATAAGATGCACACCAGTAACGCTGTTAAGCAGTCCTCCAATCGTCTCCAGCAGAGGCGCCACTTCCGCCATTTCTTCAGTTGAAAGCTCATGGTCCCAGGCCTTCGTCCTAGCGGCTATACCAGCAGTCGAAAATGCTGGAACCCCTTCCTGTCGACGAGCACATAAAACCACCTTTTCCTCCACCCTTGAGCCGAGTCGACTGGCTTCAGGGCAAAGTATCGGGTGTCGCTGCGCACTCGGATCTGAAGGCCTCCAACTGGATAGGTTCGACCGCCTCGGTTGTTGGGCCGAACCATGAAGATAGACTTCCAAAGGGCCCAGCTGGGAGCAACTCCCAGGAAGCACTCGCACAATACCATAAAACAGGCAATGTGCATAATGCCGTTCGGGGTGAGATCATGGATCTGCACCCCGTAGGCAAACTGCAAACCACGAACGAATTCGTGGAGGGGAAAAGACAGACCCCTAGGCAAAAACTCCGCAAAACATACGCGCTCATTTGCGCGAGGCTCGGGGAGTACCTCTTTCGATGGCGCGCGGACAGTAAGCTGGTCCGCCGGCGGCAGCAGTCCGTCCTCGCGGAACTTCTTGAGATGTGCCGCTTTGATCGTGGACTTCATCCAGTCGCCGTCCCTTTTCTTGAGGTCGACGGCGGCCGCAGATGCGCTTGCCGCAGTCTTCTTCCCTTTCAAAGCGGCCGCGTCGGTCGCGGGCGCGTCGGCAGCAGCTTTCCTCTTGGGCGCCATGGTTGTGGTGGCTAAGGAGAACAACAGAGCTTGGGCGCAAGAACAATGGAGGCGAAGCAGGAGGAAGACGATGGAACAGGGGCGGCGCGCAGAGCAAAAGGCAGGTAAAAATAATGCCAGCGCCGTCCCTCCTATTTACCACAGATCAAAATTGATCAGAGCCGTTAAAATCGCAATCGTGCGCTCCGCGCGCAATCCCACCGTACATGTGGCAGGCGCAGAGCGCAACCGTCGCAGGCCACTCCGCCCACTATGCACGCAAAAATAGGAGTCATCATCATGCCTCCGTAAAAAGTGGGCCAGAGTGGTCCAATCAAAGTCCAAACGGCACCGTCGTTCGGTCAGAGCTGCACAAATGGGCCCAACTATGTGTCACGTCCCATCTATCACAGCATAACGCACGCCACCGCGTGTTAGGAAGCGCAGTCGCCATAAATGTCATCACTGACGTCATTATAAGGATCTGTTCAAAAATACAATCGAATCTGCCCAGCGTATATTGGTCATTCGACTGCTTCGTTTGGTTCGGGTGTGGAAACTCAATGTTAAAGCAAAATTGGTCACTCGACCGTTCCTTCGATTGAGGCATATTACTCCCATCGGGAGCGTATTCAAAAATTCTTCGACTGGAGATGCTCAAGATAAAATGATTTTGAGATTATCCTCTATTACAAGCAATACAGCATAATCTCGGGGGCTACTCCCATCGGGAGCACTGTCGTGCACCCGATAGAATTACGGCGAATTTTTTTCGATTAATATACGCAAGGTGAGAGGATCTGAGATTATCCTCCATTGCGAGCAATAAAGCATAATCTCGGGGGGCTACTCCCATCGGGAGCGCTGTCGCGCACCCGATAGAATGACAACAAAGTGTCAGTCGACAAATATTTCGACTCAGTTCATATACAAAATCATACTCGAAAAATCACCGAGTTGCGTCCGCCGCAAATACCTCGGATGCTGCACGCATAGTGCAAAGGTAAGACCCGCCAAACTTTCGAGCTGGGCTAAGGACCGTTCCTGCAACGTAAGACCTTATACTTTCCGTGTCAGCAGACATGATGAAAAATCCTGACGGACGCGTTAGGTAAAATTCAAATCTATACTGTAGATCGACTCAGTAAGACCTCCGCGGCCTAGTCGAATCTGACCAGTTTGTTCCAGATTCAAGTCCGGGGACTCGAGTTTGATTGAAAGCTAGTAAGGTTTTACCCGAATGTGTAGTTAACCAGTCCCGATCCGTCGAAGTGTACTGGGCCTGCTAAGCTATTATCCCTTGATCATCTCTACTCCTATAAAAACCACAGTTGGTGATGATGGTGTGTCTGCCATCTTTTATCCACGATCGTTCGATTTGAATCTAACGAACAAAAAACAATCTTGGCAAATTTGCAGATAACCCCTTGTCTTCTTGGCAAATTTAGCAGCAAGAAGAAAGCTCATCCAAGTTCCAACTATACTCTGTGTATAACTAATGACTAGCAATTGTAGTTATGTTTTGCTACAATTACACAATTGTTTTGTTTGAAAATTGCACAATTTTGGTAATGCAAATTTTAAGCACTTTGGGGCTGCAGCAACTACACAATATTTCACTTAGAGCTACTCTACTGGTAAACGTAAAACAGCCCACTAATCGTGGATATTTTTGAAATGTTCTATAAATTCTGAATTAGAAAGACGGAAATGTATTTATTTGGTTCTTGGAACTTATATTAATAATTTTATCTCCCTTGTATTGTAATTAATCTTCAAAATACAATTAACTAAAAACGAGTGCATTACAATATAATTTCCCAAGTTTGTTATTTTTTCTTATAAAATAGTTTGCCAAGTTTGTATTCTCACGCTTCCATTACAATATATGTTATGTCCCAACACACAGGCATTTCAGGTATAGTAGGATATATTTTTTAATGACGTGTTTATCTTTTTGTATACATGTGAATATTATGTATACTATATTTATATGTCTTGAAAGAAAATTAATTAGTGGACCGTAGCAACGCACGGACATTCGACTAGTCATAAGCAAAAACCACAGTCGATGAGATACTCGACATAGCCAGCGTGTGCTGTTCATACAGGAATTCCAATTATAATACAAAGCATATGACGTGCACTTATGAAAGAGTCCATGCCCGATTCTTCGAGTCAGACAAGTACTCGGGGGCTACTGACATGGGTATACATCTCGGGTACCCTTCCATGAGGGTACCTGGTGCACGTGACGACTAAGTCCCAATAGCGAAGAGCCTATTCGAAGCCCAAGACCAGAAGCCCAAGAAGATAGAGTACCCTCCAAGATTAGTCATAGGCATAGTCGGTTAGAACTTTCCTTATATGTAAATCAGGTCGGTTACGTACTCCCGGGACCCAGCCTATTTAAGGGCTGGGAGGGGTGCCGATCTAGGCCAAGCCATACTCAAACCACCAAAGCTCTAGCGAGATCGACATCTCGCCGGAGCCTCCTTGTAACCGCATAATCTCACACGATCAATACCAGACAAGCAGGAAGTAGGGTCTTTACCTCCACCCGAGGGGCCTGAACCTGGGTAAATCTTTGCCTTATGCTTGTTAGCCGACGAAACTACCAGTACTACCACGTTCTCTCCCCATAATCTCAACCCTAGATCCTTAACCATGGGATTTGATGAGTGTACCCCTCGTCAGCGGTGAAGTCGACGCACATGCGGAAGATGTTTGTGTGCTTCTTCGGGACGAGCACGGGGTTAGCGACCCAGTCTGATTTCTTGTTCTCGTGGTTGAACTTGGCGTCGAGAAGCCTGTCGACTTCTTGCCCGATGGCTATGCGCTTCGGCTTAGAGAAGCGGCGCATTGTTTGCTTGGCGGGTCTCGCGTCTAGGCGGTAGACCTAGAGGGGGTGCTCGGCGAACTCCCTAGGTATGCCTGGCATGTCCGCGGGACACCAGGCAAAGATTTCCCAGTTCTCACGGAGGAATTCGATGAGCGCACCTTCCTATGCGAAATACAAGCTCGACGACACGAGGACCGTCTTGGAGGGGTCTGTCGGATGCACTTGGTGCGCCCTTGTATCGTCGGTTGCATTGAAGGCCATGTCGGGTGCTTGCTTTTTGCTCCCGGGGAGGAGAGTGCGATCGTTGCTCAGCGATATCTTGGCGAGTTGCTCTTGCATGCCGAACATCTCGGAGATTTTGCTGAATTCTCTGTCACAGCTGTCGGAAAGCTGGAAGTTGCCATTCACGGTTATCGGGCCATTGAGTCCCGGCATCTTCAGCTTGAGGTAGGCGTAGTGTGGCACTGCCATAAATCGAGCAAAGTTCGGACGTCCCAGTATAGCATGGTATTGGGATTTCCAGTCGACGACCACGAACTCTATCTTCTCCTTCCTGAAGTTTGCCTTGTCACCGAAGATGACTTCGAGTGTGATCGAGCCCAGGGATAGACGGCCTTCTCTGGGCCAATGCCATGGAAGGTGTTCTCTGATTTTGCCAGGTTTGTCAGCGAGTGGTTCATGTTGCGTAGTGTGTCGGCGAAGATGATGTTGATGCCGCTGCCACCATCCATGAAGACCTTGTTCATAGCGTACCCACCGATCTGGGCGTCCAGTACCAGGGCGGCATGACCTGGACGATACACTCAAGGTGGGTGATCCTCTCGTGAGAATGTGATGCTAGTCTCGGACCGTTTGAGGTACTCAGGCGTGGCCGGTGGTGATGTAGAGGCCAGGTCCCCCTGTCGGGTGATCAGCTTTTGGCACCGATTGGAGGGACGTCCTTTCTGTATCATGTACATCGTCCCGAGAGGTTGAGGGTATGCTTCTCCGTCTGCTCCGGGTGCTTGTATGCGCGGTTGATGATGTACTGCGCCAGCTAGGTGTCCCGCAGGTAGAGCTAGCGGAGGTGGCGCGCCGATGGCAGGTAACCCGGAACCGGCTGCACAACCTTGAGGTATTCAGCCTGTAGCTCCCTGAATTGCCTGCAGTCCTTCAGCAGATGGTTGGACCTTAGCTTTCCATCCTCTCCTCTCTACATGTGGCATCTGCAAGGATCTTCTAATGTTTGCGCGGGAGTGCGCGACACTGCTTGATTGCGTGGATCACACGTTCGCTGGGAGACCCAAGAAGAAGGTATGATGCAGTGTAGCAGCAGTTTTCCCTCAGTATGAAACCAAGGTTTAATCTAACCAGTAGGAGCAAGAAATCACTTCGGAAGGTTGTCAGTGGCGCGCTGACGTGGAATCTGCACACAACACAATCAAACTACTTTGCCCCAACGAAACAGTGAGGTTGTCAATCTCACCGGCTTGCTGAAAACAAAGGATTAAACGTATGGTGTGGAAAACAGTAGTAAATTGCAGAGAATGAAAAGGAACAGTGTTTGCAGTTGGTTGTATTATCAGTGTCAAAGAATGGACCGGGGTCCACAGTTCACTAGTGGTGTCTCTCCATAATAGATAACTAACATGCTGGGTGAACAAATTACAGCTGGCAATTGACAAAATATTGAGCGCATAATAATGCATATATGACATGATGATTACTATGATATTCATGTGGGCATTACGACAAAATACATAGACCGTTATCCAACAGCGTCTATGACTAATAATCCACCGCCAGGTTGTCATATCGAGTTCCCCGTTGGTATTAAGTTGCATGCAACGGATAATTGTATTAAGTAATGTGCGTAAAGTAAACAAATGAATTAGACCTAAGGCGTACCCTTAAGCTAAGCATCGATTATTTTATCCCTAGTGGCAACAGCACATCCACAATCTTAGAAGTTATTGTCACTCTCCCAGATTACCGGAGGCATGAACCCACTATCTAGCATAAATACTCACTCTTGGAGTTACAAGCATCTACTTGGCCAAAGCATCTACTAGTAACGGAAAGCATGCAAGATCATAAATAACATATAAGATAGATTGATAATCAACTTGACATAGTATTCAATATTCATCGGATCCCAGCAAACACAACATGTAGCATTACAATAAGATGATCTTAATCTTGATAGGCAGCTCACAAGATCTAAACATGATAGCATAAAGCGGAGAGACAACCATCTAGCTACTGCCATGGACCTGTAGTCCAAGGATGAACTACTCACGCATCACTCCGGAGGCAGGCATGGTGATGTAGAGCCCTCCGGTGATGATTCCCTTCTCTGACAGGGTGCCGGGAAGAGCTTCTGAACCCTCCCGACCTAGGGTTGACGGCGGCGGCGTCTCTGGAACTTTTCGTGGATAATGGCTCGGTATTTAGAGTTTTCGCGTCGGGAGGAATAAATAGGCGAAAGGGCGGCGGCTGCGGAGCCACGAGGGCCCTACACCACCCCACGACGCGGCAGGGGAGGGCCGCGCGGCCCCATGGTGCGGGCGCCACGTGGCTCCCCTCCGTGTCTCCTCTGGACTCCGTCTTCGTGTTGAATAAATAGGAGGTTATGTCCAAGTTTCGTCCAATTCCGAGAATATTTCCAGACTAGCTTTTCTGGAATACAAAAATAGCAGAAAACAGGAACGGGCACTGTGCATCTTGTTAATAGGTTAGTCCCAGAAAATGCATAAAAATGCTATGAAGTGTATATAAAACATGTAACAATTGGTATAATATCAACATGGAACATCAGAAATTATAGATACGTTTGAGACGTATCAAGCATCCCCAAGCTTAGTTCTACTCGTCCTCGAGTAGGTAAAACGATAAAAACAAAATAATTTCTGAGGTGACATGCTACAATCATAGTCTTGATCAAATAATACTTTAAAGCACATGTTATGAATGAAGTGATCCAGGTCAATGGTCTATAGTTTGCTAGCAAGTAGATAATGAGCAAACAACTAAATCATATAAGCAAAAACTTTTCATGAATAGTACTTTCGAGATAAGCATCAAGGAGTTTTGCATAAGAGTTAACTCATAAAGCAATAGATTCTAAGCAAAAGGTATTTAACCATCACAAAGGAAGATTTAAGTTTCAGCAATTGCTTTCAACTTTCAACATATATATCTCATGGATATTTGTCAACACAAAGCATATAATAAGTGCAATATATGAGCATATAAAAATTGTTGCACCAAAGTTGACACTAGTGTTTGCTTCTAAGATAGAAAGAAGTAGGTAAACTGACTCAACATAAAAGTAAAGGAAAGGCCCTTCGCAGAGGGAAGCAGGGATTAAATCATGTGCTAGAGCTTTTTAAGTTTTTGAAATCATATAGAGAGTAAAAAGAAGTTTTGAGAGGTGTTTGTTAATTGTCAACGAATCAGAAAATGGAAAGTACAATATGACCCCTGCCAACCAGACTTTTAAGAGCGGCTCCCATGAAGGACGTTATTTCTACCAGCAAGGCAGATCATCCCTCTTTCTCTTTTGTTTACACATGCAAATATTTCACTGTTTGTCATTGCTTGACTGATAAATTAGGGCAAAAATGTGAAGAGAATTAACGGTTAAAGTTGTAATTAATTGGGACTGGGCACCCCATTTGCCAGCTCTTTTTGCAAAATTAATGGATAAGCGGATGTATATGCCGCTAGTCCGGTGGTAAAGTCTGTTTGACAGTTGACATAAAGACATCCACCCCGTCCTCATGTGCTTGGTAAACATTGACACAAAATAGGAGTAATAAAGTTTGAATTGTTTAAAGGTAGCACATGAAAAAATTATTTGGAATGGCAAGAAAATACCACATATAGGTAGTTATGGTGGACATGGATGGCATGGATTTGGCTCAAGGTTTTGGATGCACGAGAAGCATTCCCTCTCAGTACAGAGTTTAGGCTGGCAAGGTCATTTGAAGCAAACACAGGATATCAACCGACACAGCAAGGCTTATATAAAAACATATTGCAAGCATTATAAGACTCTACACTGTCTTCCTTGTTAACCAAACCCTTTTCTAGAAAATATCTAGACCTTAGAGATACCAAACATGCAAACCAAATTTCAACGAGCTTTACGGTAGTTCTTCATTAATAGGTTTTAACTACATGATACAAAAGCTTAATCATGAACTACTTGATAACTCAAAACAATTGACAAGTATCAAATTATCCAATACAATGATCTACAAGAATATGTAAGCTTTTTCCATTATACCATCTACCACATGCAACATTTTCGTTCCAACCAAACACCAATCAATTTATTTCAGCATAAACTCTCCAAACAATTATAAGTGAAGCAAGAGAGTACTTTCTTTAAAAGAACTAACAGCTCTGAATAAGAGATGCATGAAAAACAGGAGCTAAAAGAATGGACCGGGGTCCACAGTTCACTAGTGGTGTCTCTCCATAACAGATAACTAACATGCTGGGTGAACAAATTACAGCTGGGCGATTGACAAAATATTGAGCGCATAACAATGTATATATATGACATGATAATTACTATGATATTCATGTGGGCATTACGACAAAATACATAGACCGTTATCCAACAGCGTCTATGACTAATAATCCACCGCCAGGTTATCATACCGAGTTCCCCGTTGGTATTAAGTTGCAAGCAACGGATAATTGCATTAAGTAATGTGTAACAGCCCAAAGTTTGAGAACCTAAAACCCGAGTAAAATTTTCGCTTTTGTGTTTCATTGCATCATGGCATCCATATTCAATTGCTAAACACCACATTATTTTATTTGGCAACATTGAGAAACCCAAATGCCCAAACTTGCTCTAACAAACTCCAAAACAATGAAGGCACTCAAACTTGCAAAACAAAATTACTTTGAAATCTTATATTTGTCAAGGAAGTTCCAAGAGTTCGAATCAATATTTTTCACTTGCTTTAAAAGTTCCAAAGTGCTATCATTTCGGTTTTTAGCAAAAATGCCATATCCAACCCTATTAAACAAAAGTGGTTCAAAACATTTTATTTCGAGACACCAAAAATTGTGGAGCTTCTCAATGTTAAGGGGAGCCTCCCCAAATTTTGTCCTAATTTTTGGAGATGTTTAAGTGCCTCAATTAAATGACTAAAGTCACAGGTTTTATAATTAAAACTGAAAGGACCTATCCGTGATGGAAGAAATGTGCCAGGGGGTTTTCTGCAAATCGTCGTCGTCTCTCTCCTCTCCACTGGCGCCATGCTGTCGCCGTGCCGCGCGCTCACCGCACGCGCATGGGGCCCCTCCTCTCTGCCTCGCCTGCGAGGAGACCAGCCCCACGAGGCCCTGCTCCCCTACCCACTCGCGCACTGCTCCCTCTGCTCCCCATCTCTCTCCCCACGAGCTCGCCGCCCTAGCGCCATGGCCGTGCTTGCCGCCGTCGACTGAGCTCACCCCGTCCAAATCGAAGACCACCAAAAGCTTCGCCGCGTCGTCTTCACCTTCTCCGCCGGAGGAATCGAGCCGGAAAGCCCGGAATCGACCGCGCCGCTCGTTTTCTCTCCGACCGCGTCCGCCGCCCGCCGTGCGATTGCCGCCGTCTCCGTCCATCTCCGGTCCTCCCGAGCATCACAACGCGTTCAGGGTGAGCTAACGCACCTGCTGGACATCTCCGTCCCCTCCCTCTCCCTCTTGTTCGTTGAATCGCCATAGGAGTAGCACTCTGCGAAGAACTGGAAAATCCGGTGCAATTCCCGGAATTTTCCGGATTTTATTCCGGATTAAGGAAATGGCTACTGGACTCAACCGTTTTCACCCGGTATGAACCCGGATTCCACCTGGAAATAATTCAGGATTTATTTCTTCTGGTGCCAAACCCGGAATTATCCGGACCTGAAACCGGATTGCTCCCGGTACCAGAACCGGAATTTTCCGGATTTCATTCCGGATACTCCAATTTTAACCTGGTTCAACACCAATCCTCAGCTCACTCATAGTACTTGTTACAAGAATGTTTAATCACCTAAACCATGCATCTTAACATGATCATGTCATCCATATGCAAGTTAACAATAGGTTCATCTATTCCAATTAACAAATAAAGATGCTACTTTACCTAACTCCACGGTGTATTCGAGATGTGCCCCTCCAAGCATCCGAACTCCGTTTAATTGAATAGATTGAATCATCCTCATCCGGGGAGTTAAAATGGCATGTCATCATTTGTTTGCGCATTGCATTTGTTAAAGCTTGTGTGGTGATTGATTGCTTTTTCCCGTGTGTTATGCTTCATAGATCAAGCAGCCGGGGTTGCGCCATAACCCGACGATCCGTACTACCAGCCCGTTGAGCAAGGCAAGCGTAATCCCCCCTCTGAGCATGTCTTACCCTATTTTCCGCAAATATTTTCTCCACTATAATATTGCATGTGGTTCCAAATGTCAATTTATTGGATTAGAGTATCCTATAGTTGCATTAAGTTTCCGATGCCAATGCCTGTTTCCCTCCTATTATCCATAGGTTTGTATTGTTGGCCTGAAATACTTAAATATGCTATGTTGTTGCTTAGCCATGCTTAGTTAAATGCTAGTGGTACTATGGATGGTCCATGTTGGAAACAGGTGATGAGATGAATGGATGATGGTGGAGAAATTGTGGAGACAGGTAATAAAATGCTTAAAGGTGGGGATGAGAGGCCACTTTGGTATGGTGGTGTTTTGTCTCACTCTCGCCGCCTAGGTGCGAGTTCTTTACCTCTTGAACCAAGAATGAGCGCGCTTCCATTCGGTGGGGTATATGGAGCCCTCGTCGACCGACTAACTTGTGAAGGGCTAGCCGAGGGTCCTCTAGTTCGGCTTCCATTTGCGCGTGCGTTGGATGGTGGCCAAGACTGAGATGAGGATGGTGGTGTCAGGAAAATAAGTGGCCGCGGGACAGGGTGTTGGAGGCACTGAACCTGTCCTACCGCCACTGATGATCCTGGGTTAGTCCAAGCAAGGTAAAGGTTGTAACCGTTCCCACTCAGCCGGCTTTCCCCGGAAGAGAGCTAAGCGTAGGCAATGAGCCGGGCGGTACCGAAGGTAAACACAGTGCACCCCTGCAGGGTTAAATCTTTTCGAAAAGCCGTGTCCACGGTTACGGACAACTTGGGAAAGGACGATAAGATCATAGAATAACTTGAACGGAATGATTAAAAACTGGTACTAAAGGTACCACTCAAGAATGCAAGGTTGACTTCCTCGAGGGTGATTCGGGGAGGTGCCTTTGTAGAACAGGTACAGTGGATGGTGGTTGATGAGAAAGGTGATCAAAGAAAAGAGTTACTTCTTACCTCTTTTAAAAATACTCTGAATAGTCGATGCCATTGAGTTATGTTTTCATAAATAAAATCAGCTTTATGCAAAACAGCCATAAAACTTGAAAGCCTCATCGAGCTAAAGCTCTATATATAATCTTGCGAGTTCGTCGAACTCAACGTCGTTTGTTTTGTTTCAGAGGAGGACTTCACCGACCTCGAAGGTGGGTTCTTTGTGGACGTCGACGAGTAGTCTGGGGTTCCCAGGTGGCAGCTTGGGACATCCCGGAACAGCTGGCGCTGGATGTTTATTGTAGGCCTCTTAGGCCATAATTTGGATCTTGTTGTTTAGAACAACCTAATTCGCTTCCGCATGTTGTAATGTTGGGTCTGTGACCTCTGGTTGTAATTTGCTATCTTTCTCTATTATAAGAGTTGAACTATAATGATTTGTGTCGTAGAGTCTGTGATGTGCCAGTTGTTCCACAAGTCTTGATCTCTCTATTATGCATTGATAGTTGTGCCTGTGTTAAGGCATCAATCGGGGTGTTGCGTTGCCGATGATCCATTCCGAGCAACGCCTGCCAAAGGTTTTGGCCGGGGATTGGTAAACCCGTAACCTCCGGTTGTATCGCTTAACCGGTGACACACAGCATCACTGTATAGCAGTCGGGTCGGGGCGCCACAAGTTGGTATCAGAGCAGTACTGCCTGTAGGAAACCCTTCTACTGGTCGACGTTGAGTCTAGTGTTTGTGAAAATATTTTAACCTAAAAATGAGTTGTGAAAACCATCTTAGGATTCTTTTTACTCCTTATCTGGTTACCTCTAATCTCGGAGCAATCTTACCTCGATTTGAGTTAAAGGTTTTACTCTCGTCTGTTACTTCAAAATGATTAGAACGGGTTGGGTTCTACCTTTAGTGTTATGTGTCACGTTGCTCCCGCTGCGTTGCAATCCAAATCAACTCAGATGTTTGAACACTGTTACCCAACGAGGAATAAGATCCTTTGTTGGGTTTTAACCCAAGGACTTGAACATAAGGTCCCGGATTGTGCCAACTAGAGTGTGTTAATCGTGGTTCTTAACCATTGCATCCACGCTAGTAGCACATGATGCTGATCTTTGACCCAAGTTCTATCTTGTTGATTCCTTGTTAGTTGTTACACAATGTATTATCGTCCCTAGTCTGTGTACTTGAGTAGACGCTAATGCTATTGTTCGACCATTCGGAGAAAGATACTAACTGTGTCATTGTCAAATCTCCAGAATGGCTCGAGGAGGCCGCGGAGGCCGCGGTAACCACAACAATGATGAGGATGATCTGCCGCCACCACCCTCGATGGCTCAGGTCTTGATGGCCATTGAGGAGAACCGTGGGCGCAATGAGCGCTGTTGGAGCAGTTGGTGCAGCAGAATGCACAGAGGAATGGCTGCAACACTCTCACTGAGTTCCTGCGCTCGCAGCCACCCACCTTTGCTGATGCTAAGGAGCCACTGGAAGCTGATGATTGGCTTCGCGCCTTGGAGCGCAAGTTCTCCGCGCTGCATGTCCCAGTGGCAGCAAGTCAACTTTGCCACCTACCTCTTGGTTGGTGCAGCTGGCTGTTGGTGGGAAGCCATGTGGCTTGTTTCCAGCCAACCATGTCTTCACTTGGGCTGATTTCCGCACTGCCTTCCGTGCGGAGTACATTCCCCAGCCGATCATGGATTTGAAGAGGAGGGAGTTCCTGGATTTGCAACAGGGACGTATGGACCTCCGCACTTATGGTCGTGAATTCAACCATCTCTCTCGTTACGCCCCAAGGGACGTGACCACTGATGCTGACAAGCAAGAGCTGTTCCGCAAGGGTCTTACGCCGCAGCTCCGCTATGAGTACTGCCCTTCAGGTTCCAGACCTACCAGGAGCTGTTCAACCAGGCTCTTACTCTTGAGCAGGGAAGAAAGGAACTTGAGGCTTCCAAGAGGCCCGCACACGGGGACCACCAGAGTTCCTCGGGTTCTGAGAGCAAGAAGCGCAGGGTGTTTGTCCCTACAGCGCTGTGCCGCGTGCTCCATTCATGCCGAGGGCCGCGGGATACAGGCCACCACCTCCGCGCCCCACTACTTCGACACTTGGGGTAGGCGGGAGTGGGTACCGTCCTATGCTACCTGCTCCACCTGGACTCACTTGCTACACCTGTGGCCAGGCTGGCCACTACTCCAGGGAGTGCCCCCAGAAGGCACCTATCACGGGAACTCCTGCACGAGCCCCTGCCACTCCAGCTGGCAAGGCTGGACCTATTGTGCGTGGTCGCCTGAACCACGTCTCTGCTGAGAAGCTGAAGAGGACCCCGGCGTCCTTATGGGTGAGCTACGAATCAACAACAATCTTGCTACAGTTTTGTTTGATTCTGGAGCATCGCATTCATTCATATCCATAGCTTTTGCAAAAGACCACAAAATACCGTTTGAGAAAATGAGCCGTCCCTTGGTGATCGCCACTCCTGGCTCCAAATGGCAAACCGATGGGGTTACTCCTGAAGTCCAGATTACTATCGGTTACTACTCTTTTCCTTTCGCTTTGGTAGCTCTGAGGTCAAGTGGCATTGATGTCATACTGGGCATGAACTGGCTAGCCAAATACCGGGCTAATCTCGACTGTGCTGCCAAGACCGTCACCGTGACCAATTCTTCCGGCGACAGTGTTAAGTATTGGTCTGCACTGTCAAGACCTCCATGTTCATCATACCCAACTCACCCGAGATCCTCCTTTGCTTTATGGAAGGCGAATCCCCTCCTGAAATCCAGGACATACACGTGGTGTGTGACTTCCCGGATGTGTTCCCGGAAGAATTGCCTGGCATGCCTCCTGACCGAAGTGTGGAGTTTGTCATAGATCTACTTCCCGGTACTGCTCCGATTTCCAAGAAGCCCTACCGTATGCCGGTGGAAGAGTTGGCTCTGTTGAAAGAGCAAATTGATCAGCTGTTAGCGAAGGATTTCATCCAGCCTAGCAGTTCACCTTGGGGTTGTCCGGTACTCTTTGTCAAGAAGAGGGATTCTACCGTGCCTCGTCTAGTCTCTGACTATCGACCGTTGAATGCGGTGACAATCAAGAACAAGTATCCTATTCCTCGCATCAATGATCTGTTGGATCAGTTAGCTGGTGCAACGGTATTCTCCAAGATGGATCTGAGGTCAGGATACCATCAGATCAAGATCAGAAAGGAGGATATCCAAAGACGGCATTTGTTACTCGTTATGGCTCATATGAGTATACCGTCATGTCCTTTGGTCTCACAATGCTCCAGCTACTTTCATGAGGCTCATGAACTCCATCTTCATGGATTATCTGACAAGTTTGTCGTCATTTACATTGATGACATCCTCGTTTATTCCAAAACCGATGAAGAGCATGCCGAACATCTTCGGTTGGTTCTGACACGACTTCGAGAACACCGCCTCTATGCCAAGTTCTCCAAGTGTGAGTTTGGTTGGATAATCTGTCTTCCTTGGTCATGTGATATCCGCTAATGGTGTGGCTGTCATTCCCGACAAGATTCAGTCCATTTTGGATTGGAAAACTCCAATGTCAGTCAAGGACATCCGTAGCTTTCTCGGATTGGCGGGTTACTACCGCCGATTCATCGAAGGTTTCTCCAAGATAGCCAAGGCCCTGACTGACCTTCTCAAGAAGGATAAAAAGTTCGTATGGACGGCCGAAGCTGAAGAGAGCTTCAAAACACTGAAAGCCAAACTCACTCCGCTCCTGTGCTTGTCCTGCCGGACACAGCAAGGATTTCGTCGTCTTCTGTGACGCCTCTCTGCAAGGCTTGGGCTGTGTGCTAATGCAAGATGGCCATGTGGTGGCATATGCTTCTCGCCAACTTAAGCCGCATGAGCACAACTACCCAACTCATGATCTAGAACTTGCCGCGGTGGTCTATGCTTTGAAGCAATGGAGACCATACCTGTTTGGTAACCGTTGCGAGATCTCGGATCACAAGAGTCTGAAGTACCTCTTCACCCAGCCGGATTTAAATCTCAGGCAAAGGCGTTGGTTGGAGTTAATCAAGGACTATGATGTGAGTCTGAACTATCAACCCGGCAAAGCAAACGTCGTGGCTGACGCGCTAAGTCGGAAGTCTATTGCAACAATCTGATGATTGAGAAGGCCAACCTGCTTTCATGAAGAGTTCTCGTTTGAACCTGGAAATTGTTCCCTCTGGCTACCTTGCAAATCTGGAGATCAAAGCTACTCTTGTAGACCAGATTAAGGATGCTCAGAAGCTGGATGAGGGTATCTGAAATCAAAAGAACATTGCTAGCGGAAGGCCAAATGTTTCCGAAGATGAATCCGGAGTTGTTTATTTTGGTGACCGCTTGGTAGTGCCAAAGAACCGAATTTGAGGGAGCTCATCCTACAAGAAGCTCATGAATCACCTCTCTCTATTCATCCCGGTAGTACCAAAATGTACCAAGACCTTCGACCACAATTCTGGTGGACTCGGATGAAACGGAAATTGCCAAGTATGTTGCTGAATGCGACACATGTCGACGGGTAAAGGCTGAACATCAAAGGCCTGCCGGCACTCTTCGCCCTATTGCAGTCCCCGAGTGGAAATGGGATGAAATCGGTATGGACTTCATCACCGGGTTTCCCGATCTCAAAAGGGCAACAATGCAATATGGGTAATCATTGATCGACTGTCCAAGGTTGCTCACTTCCTACCAGTCCGTGATGATATACGGGCAAGTCAACTTGCTGACTTTATATGGCTCGTATTGTTCCATTGCATGGGGTCCCTCTGAGGATCATATCGGACCGTGGAAGTATCTTTGTATCCAAGTTTTGGCAGAGTTTCCAAACTGCTATGGGGTCCCGTCTCAACTTCAGTACCGCCTACCATCCTCAAACTGATGGTCAGACCGAAAGAGTGAACCAAGTTTGGAAGACATGCTTCGGGCATGTGTAATCTCTTTTGGCAAGGGTTGGGAAAAGTATCTCCCTTTCGCGGAGTTCTCCTACAACAATAGCTATCAAGCTAGTCTGGGCATGGCTCCATTCGAGGTTCTATATGGAAGAAAATGCCGCACTCCTCTAAATTGGTCCGAGACCGGAGAGAGGCACTCTTTGGTCCGGATGTGATCAATGAAGCTGAGGAGAAGGTTAGAATCATAAGGAGAATCTGAAGATTGCTCAGTCTAGGCAGAAGAGCTACTATGATAAGCACCATCAGGAAATTCACTATGAAATTGGTGATAAAGCTTATCTCCGCGTCTCTCCCCTTCGTGGCGTTCGCCGCTTCGGTATCAAAGGGAAATTGGCCCCTCGCTATGTTGGCCCTTTCACCGTTCTGGCCAAGCGAGGAGATCTTTCTTATCAATTGGAGTTACCGGTCATCTTCCCAAATGTACATGATGTGTTTCATGTCTCCCAACTTCGCCGGTGTTTTAAAGATCCTATCCATGGGTCAATCATGAGGAGCTAGATCTCCAGGAAGATCTCACTTATCGCGAGCATCCTATCCGTGTCCTGGATGAAGCCGAAAGGAAGACCCGTAACAAGACTACCAAGTTCCTCAAAGTTCAGTGGTCTCACCATTCCGAGGAAGAAGCAACTTGGGAAAGAGAGTCTAGTCTTCGTGAGGAGTATCCCGACTTCTTTCCGCAATCTTAGAATCTCGGGACGAGATTCCTGTAAGGGGGTAGAATTGTAACAGCCCAAAGTTTGAGAACCTAAAACCCGAGTAAAATTTTCGCTTTTGTGTTTCATTGCATCATGGCATCCATATTCAATTGCTAAACACCACATTATTGATTTGGCAACATTGAGAAACCCAAATGCCAAACTTGCTCTAACAAACTCCAAAACAATGAAGGCACTCAAACTTGCAAAACAAAATTACTTTGAAATCTTATATTTGTCAAGGAAGTTCCAAGAGTTCGAATCAATATTTTCACTTGCTTTAAAAGTTCCAAAGTGCTATCATTTCGGTTTTTAGCAAAAATGCCATATCCAACCCTGTTAAACAAAAGTGGTTCAAAACATTTTATTTCGAGACACCAAAAATTGTGGAGCTTCTCAATGTTAAGGGGAGCCTCCCCAAATTTTGTCCTAATTTTTGGAGATGTTTAAGTGCCTCAATTAATTGACTAAAGTCACAGGTTTTATAATTAAAACTGGAAAGGACCTATCCGTGATGGAAGAAATGTGCCAGGGGGTTTTCTGCAAATCGTCGTCGTCTCTCTCCTCTCCACTGGCGCCATGTCGTCGCCGTGCCGCGCGCTCACCGCACGCGCAGGGGGCCCCTCCTCTCTGCCTCGCCTGCGAGGAGACCAGCCCCATGAGGCCCTGCTCCCCCTACCCACTCGCGCACCTGCTCCCTCTGCTCCCCATCTCTCTCCCCACGAGCTCGCCGCCCTAGCGCCATGGCCGTGCTTGCCGCCGTCGACTGAGCTCACCCCGTCCAAATCGAAGACCACCAAAAGCTTCGCCGCGTCGTCTTCGCTTTCTCCGCCGGAGGAATCGAGCCGGGAAGCCCGGAATCGACCGCGCCGCTCGTTTTCTCTCCGACCGCGTCCGCCGCCCCGCCGTGCGATTGCCGCCGTCTCCGTCCATCTCCGGTCCTCCCGAGCATCACCACGCGTTCAGGGTGAGCTAACGCACCTGCTGGACATCTCCGTCCCCTCCCTCTCCCTCTTGTTCGTTGAATCGTAGGAGTAGCACTCTGCGTCGAACTGGAAAATCCGATGCAATTCCCGGAATTTTCCGGATTTTATTCCGGATTAAGGAAATGGCTACTGGACTCAACCGTTTTCACCCGGTATGAACCCGGATTCCACCCGGAAATAATTCCGGATTTATTTCTTCCGGTGCCAAACCCGGAATTATCTGGACCTGAAACCGGATTGCTCCCGGTACCATAACCGGAATTTTCCGGATTTCATTCCGGATACTCCAATTTTAACCTGGTTCAACACCAATCCTCAGCTCACTCTTAGTACTTGTTATAAGAATGTTTAATCACGGTGTATTCGAGATGTGCCCCTCCAAGCATCCGAACTCCGTTTAAGTTGAATAGATTGAATCATCCTCATCCCGGGGAGTTAAAATGGCATGTCATCATTTGTTTGCGCATTGCATTTGTTAAATCTTGTGTGGTGATTGATTGCTTTTTCCCGTGTGTTATGCTTCAATAGATCAAGCAGCCGGGGTTGCGCCACAACACCCCGACGATCCGTACTACCAGCCCGTTGAGCAAGGCAAGCGTAATCCCCCCTCTGAGCATGTCTTACCATATTTTCCGCAAATATTTTCTCCACTATAATATTGCATGTGGTTCCAAATGTCTATTTTATTGGATTAGAGTATCCTATAGTTGCATTAAGTTTCCGATGCCAATACCTGTTTCCCTCCTATTATCCATAGGTTTGTATTGTTGGCCTGAAGTACTTAAATATGCTATGTTGTTGCTTAGCCATGCTAGTTAAATGCCTAGTGGTACTATGGATGGTCCATGTTGGAGACAGGTGATGAGATGAATGGATGATGGTGGAGAAATTGTGGAGACAGGTAATAAAATGCTTAAAGGTGGGGATGAGAGGTCACTTTGGTATGGTGGTGTTTTGTCTCACTCTCGCCGCCTAGTGCGAGTTCTTTACCTCTTGAACCAAGAATGAGCGCGCTTCCATTCGGTGGGGTATATGGAGCCCTCGTTGACCGACTAACTTGTGAAGGGCTAGCCGAGGGTCCTCTAGTTCGGGCTTCCATTTGCGTGTACGTTGGGATGGTGGCCAAGACTGAGATGAGGATGGTGGTGTCAGGAAAAATAAGTGGCCGCGGGACAGGGTGTTGGAGGCACTGAACCTGTCCTACCGCCACTGATGATCCTGGGTTAGTCCCAAGCAAGGTAAAGGTTGTAACCGTTCCCACTCAGCCGGCTTTCCCCGGAAGAGAGCTAAGCGTAGCCAATGAGCCGGGCGGTACCGAAGGTAAACACAGTGCACCCCTGCAGGGTTAAATCTTTTTGAAAAGCCGTGTCCACGGTTACGGACGACTTGGGAAAGGACGATAAGATCATAGAATAACTTGAACGGAATGATTAAAGCTGGGTACTAAAGGTACCACTCAAGAATGCAAGGTTGACTTCCTCGAGGGTGATTCGGGGAGGTGCCTTTGTAGAACAGGTACAGTGGTAAATGGTGGTTGATGAGAAAGGTGATGAAAGAAAATAGTTACTTCTTACCTCTTTTAAAAATACTCTGAATAGTCGATACCATTGAGTTATGTTTTTCATAAATAAATCAGCTTTATGCAAAACAGCCATAAAACTTTGAAAGCCTCATCGAGCTAAAGCTCTATTTATAATCTTGCGAGTTCGTCGAACTCAACGTCGTTTGTTTTGTTTCAGAGGAGGACTTCACCGACCTCGAAGGTGGGTTCTTTGTGGACGTCGATGAGTAGTCTGGGGTTCCCAGGTGGCAGCTTGGGACATCCCGGAACAGCTGGCGCTGGATGTTTATTTGTAGGCCTCTTAGGCCATAATTTGGATCTTGTTGTTTAGACAACCTAATTCGCTTCCGCATGTTGTAATGTTGGGTCTGTGACCTCTGGTTGTAATTTGCTATCTTTCTCTATTATAAGAGTTGAACTATAATGATTTTGTGTCGTAGAGTCTGTGATGTGCCAGTTGTTCCACAAGTCTTGATCTTTCTATTATGCATTGATAGTTGTGCCTGTGTTAAGGCATCAATCGGGGTGTTGCGTTGCCGATGATCCATTCCGAGCAACGCCTGCCAAAGGTTTTGGCCGGGGATTGGTAAACCCGTAACCTCCGGTTGTATCGCTTAACCGGTGACACACAGCATCACTGTATAGCAGTCGGGTCGGGGCGCCACATAATGTGCGTAAAGTAAACAAATGCATTAACCTAACGGCGTACCTTAAGCTAAGCATCGGTTATTTTATCCCTAGTGGCAACAGCACATCCACAATCTTAGAAGTTATTGTCACTCTCCCAGATTACCGTAGGCATGAACCCACGGTCTAGCATAAATACTCACTCTTGGAGTTACAAGCATCTACTTGGCCAAAGCATCTACTAGTAACGGAAAGCATGCAAGATCATAAATAACATATAAGATAGATTGATAATCAACTTGACATAGTATTCAATATTCATCGGATCCCAGCAAACACAACATGTAGCATTACAATAAGATGATCTTGATCAGGATAGGCAGCTCACAAGATCTAAACATGATAGCATAAAGTGGAGAGACAACCATCTAACTACTGCCATGGACCCGTAGTCCAAGGATGAACTACTCACGCATCACTCCGGAGGCAGGCATGGTGATGTAGAGCCCTCCGGTGATGATTCCCCTCTCCGACAGGGTGCCGGGAAGAGCTTCTGAACCCTCCCGAGCTAGGGTTGACGGCGGCGGCGTCTCTGGAACTTTTCGTGGATAATGGCTCGGGTATTTAGGGTTTTCGCGTCTGGAGGAATAAATAGGCGAAAGGGCGGCGGCTGCGGAGCCACGAGGGCCCCACACCACCCCACGGCGCGGCAGGGGGGCCCGCGCAGCCCCATGGTGTGGGCGCCACGTGGCTCCCCTCCGTGTCTCCTCTGGACTCCGTCTTCGTGTTGAATAAATAGGAGGTTCTGTCCAAGTTTCGTCCAATTCTGAGAATATTTCCAGACTAGCTTTTCTGGAATATAAAACAGCAGAAAACAGGAACTAGCACTGTGTCATCTTGTTAATAGGTTAGACCCAGAAAATGCATAAAAATGCTATGATGTGTATATAAAACATGTAACAATTGGTATAATATCAACATGGAACATCAGAAATTATAGATACGTTTGAAACGTATCAGACACTCGTGTGTCGTCACGAGGTTTTCGCGGCTGCCACTCGCGTTTGCGATATCTGTCATCTCGATAGTTGCCTTCGCGACCTCCATCTTCATGGCGAGTGTTGCCACGGTTCCTTTCTTCGTGCGTATCAGCATAGCCAGCCGCCACAAGCTCGACTCCGTTGTTGTCGTCGTAGTTGCGGGATTTGCGCTTGCGTCTTCGGTCGCTATTGCGGCGACCCCAAGCGCCTTGGTCACCTTCGCCCTCTGGTGACCCGTGATGCTCGTTCCTTATGGAGTCTTCACCGTCCGCCCACTCATTAGCAATTTTTCATGAGCTGGGCGATAGTCTTCGGCTGGAGGCGCCCGAACGCTTCCCTGAGGTCACGTCGAAGGACACCACGAGTGAAGGCATCGATTGCTGTCTTCCGAAATTGATCCTGCGGAGTTGCGCAGGAGGGTCCAGCGCTGGATTTATGTACGCAGTGTCTCGTCCGATCGCTGCTTGCCAGCTCGTAGTTCTTCAAATGTCGCCGGTCGTTTGTATGTTCCGAGGAAGTTCTTGACGAAATCTTCCTGGAAGGGTTCCCACGAGTCGTACGAGTTAAGAGATAGACTTTTGAGCCAGGCGCGAGCTGAGCCTATGAGCATGAGCTGTATGTATTGCATTGCTGTTGTCGTGGTACTCCTCTGGCAAGCGACTGCCGTAAGGTAGTCGTCCAACCATTCTTATGGTTCTTGAAGGCCGTCGTACTTGGGTGTTTCAGATGTGAGTCTGAACCCTTTGGGCATCCTGGTCTCGCGGATGTGGCGAGTGAAATAAAGCGCTCCGCACTGCTCGTAGTCGCCATCTGAATAGGAGTCGTGGCTGCTTGGGGAACGAGCGGCCCGCTTGGAGCGGTTTCTCTCGACGGTGCGCTGGGTGATGACGTTGGGTGCGTCCTCACCTTCCCGAAGGTGGCGGGTGCCCCTTCGTTCCTGATCAGGCGCAACACGATCTTCCTCCTCTCGGATGGGGCGATCTCGATCTCCGCGGTCTCGGTCCTCGAGGCTGCGGATGGTGCGGTTCCGTGGCTCCCGTCGCGGGCTTTGCTGGCGCCGCTCCCGATTTCTTTCGACCAGAGTGTCTTTTGCGGCTAATGGAGCTTATGGGATCAGAGCCTCGCCGTCCATGTTGAGTGACCGTATCCGCTGACGATGCAGGGCCGCGCGAGGATTACCTTCAGGATGTTGTGTTGCCATCAGGTACGTGGCCACCGAGTATAGGGCTCCAGAAGTTGTTTTGGGGATAGGGATCCCGTCCTCATCGTGTGTCATGAACGAGGCCTCCAGGTTGCGGGTTAGTCCCGCTCTTTCATTTTCTGGCATGCGCAATACTCGGGACTGGTGGCGCGGCGGCATAGTCCGTCCTGAAGACTGGACAGATAGCGCGACCCTCCGAGCACTCGATATGCTGGCTAGTCTCTTGCGCTCGTCGAGCGTTTCTTGAACTTTCCTCAGCCTGAGGTTTTCTTGCCATAGGAGGTATTGGTGCGCCATGAGGTCTTTGCGGGTCGAGTCCGCCGGCATCATGGTGCACTCGCGGACGGCATTCGTCGCCTTGGCCGCCACTGCCTCCGAGATGATGATCATGGTGTGCCCGTCTGGCATAGTGACCGTGACTGGGTAAGTTGTCTCATCGCGGCGGGCGACTCCACTCGTGGATGTCTCGGGATCCCTCGCGTTGTTTCCGTCCCCCAAGACTACCATGGAGACTTGAAAGGGGACGGCGTGCGAGATTTGATTTCCGCCGTCGCTGCTGCAGTCGTCGACGAAGGTGGCGTCGGAGTCGAAGGAGATGTCGGCTGGCGTGTTATGTGCGCCTCAACTGTTGCAGTAGGCGGACTCTACAGCTGTCTCGATATCGCTTGAAGAGTCAAAGGGTGTTGGTGCCGAGTTCGACGCCATAGTCGATGAGGACGCGATCTCCACAGCCGATGAAGGCGCGGATTTCGCGGTCGATGGAGATGTAGTCGATGGAGACGCGGGTGCCACGGTCGGTGGTGCCGCGGTCGATGGAGACGCGGGTGCCGCGGTCGGTGGAGACGCGGGCGCCGCAGTCGCGATCGGTGGAGGCGCAGGCACCACAGTCGATGGAGACGCGGGCGCGGCAGTCGATGGGGATGCAATCGATGGAGATGCGGGTGCCGCGGTGGAGACGCGGTGGATAGAGACGCGGGTGCCGCGAGTCGAAGCGGATTTGTCATGCGGAGCGTTCCCCACTGATTGACATGAAACGCATGTTGCCGAAAGTTAGATCCGCACCTGAGTGGAGATCTGCGAACGCCAGGCGCAAGGCCGGCGTGTGCAGATCGAATTCGAAAGAGCCGAAGTAGATCAGTTTCTTCATTGCCGGCATGTCACCGGTTGTCGATGAAGATGGAGCCACCGAATCCGTAGATCAAACGCTAGTCTTCCCCACAGACGGCACCAATTGACATGGGGTTAACACATCAAATCTCATGGTTAAGGTACCTAGGATTTTGTTACGGGAAGAAAGATTGTAGCGCTGGTGGAATCTTCGGCTGACAAGCAAGGATTTACCCAGGTTCATGCCCCCGGACGGTAACACCCTACTTCCTGCTTGTCTGGTTATTGAGTCTAGTGGTGCATGCAATGAAGGAGATAAAAACAATGGTGTTGCTTGATTCATGAGCAATTGACGCATAATTTGGTTATTGTTTATTTGCTACTTGTTTTATGATTGGTTTTACTTTTGGCTAAAAAAACCCTACTCCAATACACTCGAAACTAGTCGTTCTATGATTTGCTACTCCCTCCGATCCACTAAATCTGTATTGACAAATGAACTGTGTACGTATAAATTACAGTACACCTTGCGACAGTTTTTTAGGTCAGAGGGAGTATTTTTTTATGATACGGGATATGCGGGTCTGTTAGAGCATATCCAACAGACGCCCAACGCGCCGGCGCCCTAAAATTTTTTTGCAGCGCCAAAACACCGTTTTAGCGCGCTGGCCGACACTTTTGCTTTAGCAGCCGCGCTAAAATGCCGCGCGAAAACTGGATGGTTTAGCAGATGCGCTAAAATGCCGCGCCGCAATCTGCACTCTTTTGCAAAGAACCCAAATACGAACATGAGGACGAACTCCGACAAACAGACGAACTCGATTCGATTTACACGAACAAGCGAATACGAACATGATTCGATTCGATTTACTACATCCTAAAATAACTACATCCTAAACCCAAACGCGAGCCGGAGGAACTAGTATTCGATGAACTAGAAATCGGAGTCGGAGGAGAAATCGGAATCGGAGTTGGTGGTCTCCGAAATCTCCTCCTCCAGCGCGAGCCACCTGGGGTCGCCGGCGGGCCAGTTGGCGAGGCCTGCCGCCAGTTCCGCCTCCGCCTGCTCCTTCGCTCGGCGGCGCTCCTGCCGCCAATCGTGGCGCTCTAAACGCCGCTCCGCCCGCTCGGCCGCGCGGGTGTTCCATAACTCCAGTTCGTCGCGCTCTTCGCGCGGGTGGTCCCGGTACCAGTCGGCGACGGCGCGCTGGTCGCGCTCCTCGACCAGGCGGAGCGTCGCGCGGAGGCGGTGGTCGCGGTGGTCTTCGGCGGTGACGAGGCGCGGCTCAGGCGCCAGGTTAGCCGCCTCCTGCGCGTCGCGGCAGTCCTGGAAGTTCATCGAGCGGCGCGGGCGGTTGAGCCTCCACGCCGCCGCGTCGTACGCGCGGGCGGCCTCCGTCGCGGTCCCGAACGTCCCGAGGGGGACGCGGCTGTCGCCGGACCGGATCTCGGCGGTGAACGTCCCGTTTGGGCGCTCGCGGACGCCGAGGTAGCCGGATTGGGAGCGGCGGCGCGGAGGCATCGTGGCGGCGGCGTGGGGATTCCAAGCGGGCGCGGGAGAGAGAGAGAGAGCGGTTGGGAGAGGAGAGAGAGACGCGTGGAGTGAGCGCGCGCTGGCCGCGGGGCGGGGTATTTAACGCGAAACGTAGCGCGTTGGCCAGCGCGCGCTTCCGTTTTCCGAGCGCGCGCTTTTTTCCCCCATCTGCTGGAGCGCGCGAAATGGCCCCGCGCGCGGGAAAAATCGGTTATATGGCGCGCGCGCTCCTTTTCCGGCGTCTGCTGGAGATGCTCTTATGACTAAAAACTCGTGCCATATTTTTAAGATACTCCTACAAATTTGCTGTATATAAACTTTTGTGGGAGCTGGTAGGGTTGCTCAGGGTGAGGTTTCACCACTCTGATCCCCATATCCGCTCCTCTGCCTAGACGCCCCCACAACCGGAACACAACGCAAGGGAACCTCTTTGTTTCCTTTGTTTGCTCTTGTGACGATGGGAACGGAGCAGCCGCGCCCGCGCCCGCGAGGCGTAGCCATAGATTTCCTCGCAGCCAAGCCACCACACCACGACATGCTACTAGCCATCCACCATGCCATCCGACTCCGAGCCGCCCTCCCTCTGCCTCTGCCTCTACCCACCCGTAGCTCGGTCACCATAAGTCGCCGCCCCACCCAGCCCCAGCCCCAGCCCCAGCCCCGAATCCCGATCTTCCCCTGCAACAATCCCTAACCCATATCGCCGCCTTCTGCTCCGCACGCCGCCGCGGGGGTCTCGAGATGCAGGCCGCCCCTCACCGCCGCCACCGATGGGTCAAGGAGTGGTTCGTCTCCCAACTCTCCCCCTGCTATCCCGAATTCTACTCTACCTCCGAGCTTTGCTAGTTTTTGTGATTTGGATCTGAATTATTTGCGCTTCGTCGCTCGCCTAGGGTTCCGCAGGACCTGGTCATCGCCGGCGGCCCCTGCGCGCTTTACAAGTGGGTGCGAGGTACGCCTCCTACGTCACCTTCTTTCTTGCTGCTGTATAAGAAAAAAAAATGCGAACTTGCTTACTGTGACGTACTGTTGCTTTGTCTCGTCGTGCCTGCAGTCGCGGCCACGCACGATCTTTGGCTGTTAATGTGGTTTTCGTTGCTCCCATTAAATTCCATCGAAGAATTATTGGATGCTTCGGTTTGGTTAGTCACAGATGCAGGCTAGCCTAATTTTCGAGAAAGCCAAAAGCTTTGCATCTTGTTGGATCGATAGAAACAGAATTATTTACCAGGTTATTACAAGGGAACACAACTCCTGCGGGATAACCACTGATGAACCCTATAGGTACGTTATACTTATAACAGGGACACCACTAAAAGTGTCACTGGGCACAATGCCTTCCATCAGCCAAGACCAGTTGAAAACATTGTTGTGGGAGAGAGAATCCAGCTCTGCAAAGAAAGGCAAAGCAGAAGCAAGATGAAGGCCCAACAACAGCCACAAATTGTCGCCTCACACACCACTGACGAAAGCGCCCCCACAATGTAGGACAGATCCAGCGTGGCCCACACAACGACGAGGCACTTCCGAGAGGTGCACAATATGCCCAGCCCTTGGTGAAAATATGATAGACAGCCACCCACTGACCAATGTAGACACCCTGCATGTCAAACCGCCACATATGCTGCACCCTATCCCATCACAATGCCCACTCAAGCCACCAGATGATGCCCCTGCTGCCCCATGCTAACACAGATCGGCTGTCGTCCTCCACCTCCGAGGCATTTTGATACCCGTGAGCACTAGCTCAAGCCACACCACTAGGATGCCAAGGCATAAGTTCCTCAATGCGCCACTACCGTGCGACCTGAAGCCACGTCACTTGCACGTCGTCGACTCCACTGAGAACTGACCGCCAGGCCAAGGCGTGTGCCGACAACATCAAGCGAACCATCAAATACAACCCTTGGGGCACAGCAGCACACTTGCTGCTTCACCATTCTTCGCTCAAATCTGCACAACGTCGTCAACACAGAGCAGGTGTCTCCCGATAGCATATACAACAGTGCCAGCCCATGGTCTTCACGTGCACATCGCCCCGCTAACAGAAGCCACCACGTGCTGCATGTCAATAAGCTGTGCTCGCAGCACCCGACGCATGAGCCCACCCAACGCTGTCCCCTGAAAATTAGCATAGCTAGTTCAGACCCCTCAGGTGCCCAAGTGTACAACTCTGAACCAGATCTACGACACTGGTCAGAGCCCACGCCAGCCACTTCGCTTGAAGGAGACTACCCGGACCAAATTTGCTAGCCTAATTGTGCCCCACTTTACTATAGGCACTTACATGCTATATGGGTACTTATATGTTAAGCGCAAAACAAAAAAAGTAGACATCGGTGGCAGCCGGAGAGAGGGAGGGAGGGAGAGAGGAGGATGCTAAAATGTTGACCGAGCACCTTTTGGGTAGTATGGTCAGTATCAAGAAGTATTGTCATTTTAATTTTTGGTGTTGGAATTTCAAATCCACTGATACTTCCCAATGCCGAATCATGGTTTATCACCGTATAATGTTGTATCCACTACCAGTACAGTACCTAACTTAGCCGTGACTTCCTGAATAGTGAGTATGGTTCTATGAAAGTATGTGATCTGTTCTCACCATTTAGTTCATAATTATGTGTCTATGTTTGTTACAATTGCGTCAAGTATTAGTCTGCCTTGTTTTTATGTAATGTCACAAATGTTCAACAATTAGAACAGTACAGATAGACATGGGGGTTGTGAAGTTTCTGTTTAGTTTGTGCAAACTTGAGAACCAATAACCCCATTAGACTAGTGATGAGTTGTGGACAATATCGCACTCTTCCACACCTCTGTGTTTACAACTTGTTTCTGAACATTTTAGAAATCCCATGCAGTTCACCAGTAAGGATGAACTAGTTGATTTTTCCTTTTTGATGTAGTGTTTGCCTTCTGATTTAGCCTTCTCATTCAGCTAATAATGTTTTTACCGTATTCCCTTACAGAGGATAGGTTGGCTGCTCTGAAATCCAAGGACAAGGAACAAGTGGTGGTGGACTCAGCAAAGCCTGAGCCGGCCACTGAGGTTCTTTTCTTATGCAGCTATGATGGCTGTGGGAAAACTTTTGTTGATGCAGGGGCTCTTAAGAAACACGCCAACGTCCATGGGGAGAGGCAGTATGTCTGTCACTGGGAGGGCTGTGGCAAGGTATTTGTGTCGGGTGTCTATCTGTCTTGCCTGCACCACGAAGCCATTTCCATATGGCAGTGACATTGTTGAACTGAGTCGCTTATCTGAAATTTTCTGTTGACTTGGATTTTGCAGAAATTTATGGATAGCTCGAAGTTGAAGAGGCATTTTCTTATTCATACAGGAGAGAAGAACTATGTCTGCGAACATGAAGGTTGTGGCAAGGTAATACCATGCTCTTTCCGTGTATCTGTTATGATTTTCTTTACATTATTTTCGTTTTTAACCATGTAAGATATATATTCTCTCGTAATATAATCGCAGAGAAAGAGTTCTGTGCTTAAAATATAGAAAAGCTCAATTCTTGGTTTTGGTTTTGAGTTCAACTGCTTTATCTTTGAGCTTTGGCATTTCATTGTCTTTCTTTTAATTGTTATCCAGAAAGTGCACTTTTCTGTACACACATGCACACTAAAGAGAAATCTCTACCAGGGCATGAAATCACTCTAAAAAAGGACATGAAGTCTTGGTTGTATTTTCTGCAATTCAAGATCTTCTCTGTGTCAAAGGCAATATAGCTTAAAAAATCAAATAATACTAGAGGTAGGATCTACAGAATGTTAACAGGCTCACTCTGGAGTGGCGGTACCAGCAAGAGACTTGTTCACTATCTCTATTATTTTGGAGAATAAGTTATAAGTAGGATGCACCGAATGTGCCATACTTTATAATTGGAGGTGCCCATTGACATTTTCTTGTCATAGTAGGGGATTTGAGAAACTCGTGTATTTTAATGTGATTTTTTTCCTGATTATTGCAGGCATTCTCATTGGATTTTAATTTAAAGGCACACATGAAAACACACTCTGCGGATAACTACCATATGTGTCCGTACCCAGAATGTGGTCGAAGATTTACACAGGAGTCTAAACTAAGGGCTCATTTCAGGGCACAGCATGACAAGGTAAGACGTATGGATATTTGTCAATTGTCACTTATGGCAGGACCTATACTCACAAGGCTACAATTTGGCGTGCAGAACCCAGGTGGGCCTGTAATGAACCACCATTCACAAAGAGATCACCCCCATAACACAGTAAAACCTCTGGCTACGCCACCGTTCCTTCGGCTAATCGTCCATATGTCTGCCCTTACGACGGTTGTGCCAAGGCATACATTCACGAGTACAAACTCAACCTCCATTTGAAGAAAGAGCATCCCAATCACTACGCGGATGCTGGTGCTGAAGCTGGTCCTTTGAAGAAATCCCGTAGAAGGAAGCCAAACCTCACTCCCAACATGCTGCTCCCCAAGATCCCTAAGCGCAGCGGATACACGGCACCATCTCCAGCCATCAGTATCCCCGAGGAGCACCAGTGGCCAAGGAAAGTGCTGTACGAGGAAGATAGTGAGGAAACCGAGGAAGAGGGAGATAACCTCGATGCCGGGGGATTGAGGTACAGAGCTGCTAGCAGCAACGACGATGATGAGGAGACAGAGGATGAAGAATGAGTGTCCTCATTGTGATTTGCATATGGGTCGCTGTGGACATAGTTTATGAGCGCCGGGTTACAGTTTTGCTGTGGACGTAGTTTCTGAGCAACTGGGTTATAGTTTTGCATCCATGCACTTTGGTGTATATATATTAAGGTTGGCTAGTTAGGTAGAAACATGTGAGGTGCATACTTGGATGTACGAAGGTGGCGTCTCGGATGTCAGGCTATTAACTTGGGAAGGATAATAATAGATCAATGTTTGCATCCATACTTTTGCTGTGCGCTTCTGTGTTAAGAAGCAAACGCTTAGATTGAATTCTGTCGATTTGTGCTTCTTTCATAGTGCAGAATCATCCGTCTAATGTCTATATTTGAAAAAGGAAAATATGGAGGCGTATTTGAAAAAGGAAAATATGGAGGCGTGCGTTTGGATCTGCAGCAAAAGCGATACTAGCCTACCCGAGCAAGGATATTAGGCTTTTTTTAAGAAAAAGAGAAGCAATGGTTGATGTTTGGGAGTACTATAGAACAAAAAACGAAATTCTTGCTTTTCGTGGTATCTAGCCAATGTAACTGCATGTAAATGACAAGTAAACGCATAATGCTTTTGAACTGGAGACGTTACAACCAAACAAGAAAGCATTGCTCGTGTGTCAGCAAATCTCAAACGAGCTAAGGTAGACTAGTTTAGGTAAAGACATCGAAGGATCCAAAGTTCCAAACAGAAACTCAAGTGGACGATGCGGCACAGCTGTCTCTTTGTTGCTGGAGAGGTGATCTTGGCGAAAGTACCAATGTAGCACACCATTATAGCGGTGAAGTATATGAGCCAATCTTCGATTGACGATGTTCTATGTAGCAGTGGTCAGTTCTTATCAGATGGCTGAAAACAGAGAAACATCACGGTGCGCCCTGCCTGCCGTTAAACTCGAACGACACGGAATACGCATTCCCCACATTCGCTTGTGCTGACTTGCAGTGCTTGAAAGTTCCCTCGATTCTTGGTAAAGGCATTGACCATCCATGTTGCGTAGATTCTTCTCTTTCTTGTAGTCGCGGCTTCGATCCCGAGACTTCGGGCAACAGAAAAGATTCGGAAAACGCACCGACCTCTAGGCTGCACCGGTTTATTTGTTTTGACGCCAGATCTAGTAAAAGTAGCCCAGCTGACTTTGATTACGAAAACAAATGTAATCACCCGTTGATATATCTTATTATCTTGTGCTGCATAATGTTGGCTTTGAGCATCTCTAACGAGGCACACAAATTTATGTCCGGAGGTCCCGAATTGTGTCCATTTAGGGGTCGGACCGATGGGTCGAGTACCCCAATGACGCCTCCCAACTGTACCGGACAAGTGTCCATTTTGTCATAAAAAATTCAAAAAATTGTACATAAATTTGACATTGTAAGTTGTCGAACAAATTTAATATTGATAACTCAAATTACTGCAAAATTCGTACACAATTAAGACAACATAAACAAATTTAATGTTGTAAAATTGTTATCATTGAATCAATTTTTGCTAAAAAAATGAAAAAACATGGCTTAAACACACCGGTGCTTACATCATATCCACTGGCAATTCAAGGAATGGAGTGAAATGCTTCACTCCAAACATTAACCCGAGCTATCTTAGCGACAATGGATACATTCTATGCACAACGAGGCGAGCGAGGACAGCAAGGAGCCGGAGAAGAGGTTTCCAAGGAAGAGCGCCTTATGGAGGTCAGCCCACAAGCCCACGGAGTTATATAATTAGGACTAGCTTGACACCCTTTTACTCCCTCCGTAACAAAATATAAGACTTTCTAATCTTTTTAATTTTTTTTTAGATAAACAGGGGGAGTCCTCGGCCCCATTTCATTGAATGAAACCATCACCCGGTTTGACTGGTTACAGCGATAAAACTGAAGCAGGAAACAGAAAGTAAAACTACCCCTATTTTATTTAAAAAAAAACTACCCCTATTACAAAAGCCTCATCCCATGAGGTAGAGCAAGTTTTGTTTTTGCTAGAGCCTCCGCGGAGGACGAACCAAGCTACAGCAATCCAAAAACTAAAACATGAGCTAGACAAGCCATTCGTATGTACGTAGACATGTTTTAGTGTGTTGATTCACCCATTTAAAAGTCTTACATTTGGGTATGGAGGGAGTAATAGTTTTAGCACGTCCGGTGTATTTTACTCAAATTTAAACCATAATAAAATACTGAAGAAATTCTCAGAGCCTTCCCAGTCTCCAGGCTGTACTCTGTAGAGCGTTAATGCTTCATCAAAACCTTCCCCCGCCCCCCGCCATGCAGCAACCCCCTCGCACACCTCCAAAACAAGAGGGAGAAGAAACAAGTGAGGCGCGCCAAATCCACTCTACTCCCCTCGCGCCTCGCCGTGGCCGATGGCCCTCGTCGGCGGCGCCGCTGCGGTGGCGTCCGCCCTGTCCTTCGCCTTTCTCCTCCCTCTCCTCGCCGGCGCCTCCGACTCCGACCACAAGGTAACCCACCAACTTTCCCCTTCTCCACCACCAGTCGCTCTACGGAAACGAGCACACTCGCGTCTCAACCAGGCCCTTAGAATGGCAGCGCCGAAGGCCTAACTGAAGCGTCGGGTTACGCCCGCCGCTAGATCTGTTGCTCGTTCGGCGACAGATCTGCGTGGCGCCGCGCCAGCACAAGCGGGATCTCTGAATAGTTTCCTGCTGGATCGGAGTGCTCATTTGGTTTGGTTACTACTAGATCTTACTCCATTTATTCATTTGTGGGTAGCAAGGCGAACAACCATAATGTGGAGGGATTGCATTGCTAACGTCATCAAAGTTCGACAGCATTGGTGTGCTATTCTATATCTGCATGGTTTTGGGAGATGATCCTTTGTCGCATTGATGAACTACTGCATCTTTTGTGAAGTGCCGTTAGTCTGCACTGTTTGACGTGTAACTGTAATTATGTATTTCATTGTTCCTGATGTTTGAACATATAGTTGGGTATGCTAATTAGACCTTGGAAACAGATTCTCCCAGAGTAATTGTTGTCTAGCACTGCAACCTTGTTCTCTTTTTTGCGTGCAGTACCAAGCGGAAGCCCCGGTTACGCTCTGGGTGAACAAGGTTGGCCCCTATAACAACCCGCAGGAGACGTACAACTACTACAGCCTTCCATTTTGCCACAGGTCAGATAACCCTGTGCATAAATGGGGAGGGCTTGGGGAGGTCCTTGGTGGGAATGAACTGATCGATAGCCAGATTGACATCAAATTCAGAAGTAAGCAAGTCATCCCTTGATGAGTGTTCTTTGTCTTGCTTCAGTTTTGAGTATTGAAATCCTTTTCAACTCCTCGGCCGTCAATAGACAGCTCGCTCGGCCCCCGCGTCGCTCCGCTCTGGGGCGACTCGGGAGGCGACCAAACCCTAGTTTTCCGGCCCCTCCCCTCCTCCTCCTCCCTTCCTTGCCGCCACCAGAGGCACCCGCCGGGAAGCCGGAGCGGCTGCCAAGGACGGTGGCGGCAGGGATCTCGCTGCTTCGCTTCTTTGGCGGGGAGTTTCGGCATCTGGGGCGGTGGCCTCGGGTGGTGAGGGCAGCGTCGGCCCCGGCGGCGGGGGTGCTTGCTGATGCTGGTGACCGTCTCCCTTGCCCGCTCGGGCGGCGAATGGGTCGGTGGTGCGTGGGCACGGCGCGGGGTCGCCCTGTTGACCTCCGGCGCTAGATTTGAAGATGGCGGCCGCGAACGCGAATCGCGCAGAATCCACCCTGGTAGCTCGAGATGTCGGCGTTTTCGCCGGATCTGGCGGCTACCATGGTGGCTGGGTCGGGAGCCCTGTACCGGGAGAGATCCTTGACCGCGGGGTGGTTACGTCGTCGGTGACGTCCTGCACGCCGGCTCCCTCCTTGGAGGCGACGACGAGGTACATCTCCTTGCCCTCCTTCCACTATACCCGGGTGAAAACCCTAGATCCTGTGGATCGGGCGGCGGCGGCGTTTCCGCGCCACGTCCTTCCTGGAGGCGCCGCCTTGGGTCGTGGAAGGTGGCCGTTCTGTGTGTGGTTCTTGGCATCCCTGTGGCGGTTTTCTCTGAGGCGAAGAGTTCCGTGGCCTGGTCCTTGCTGCTCCCCTACGTCTGCTCTGCTCGCCTGCTGCAGGTGGTGTTCGCCGGCGGGACGGCGCCCTCGGGCCTGGGCGAGAGGGGAAAGGGTTCCCCTCTCCGGCGGCAGCGCCCTGTCAGTTGTGTCTGAGCCAGCGGCCTGGGCGAGCCCTGGCCTCCCTAGGCATCCTTTGCCTTCCTCTTGCCATGTCTCCGATGTGTGTTTGCGTCCTAAAGCTTGCGTCTTGGTGGTTCGACGGTGCCGGCGGCAATGTCTGTGGGTAGCTCGCGTGCAGGACTGTCCGTGCTGGGTTCTACTTTCTTGCAAATCGTCAGTGTGCTTTCGTGCTCTAGGGTGAGCTGCTCTGCCTTCTGACGGTGCGGCGCCTTCCGATCCAAGGCGAGAAGACAGGGGTCTTCTTCGAAGGTGGAGGCGATCGTCATACGGCGTCGACGAGCAAGGGGTGCACGAAGGCAGGATCTTCCTGGTGGTGTGCCTGCTTCACGGCGTTCTCCTTGGTGGTGTCCTTCTCGATAGACGTTGGCCTCAAAGATCAAGCTGTGTTTCTTGTGTAATCTTTTCTTGTTCTTTGCTGCCTGTAAGCTGATCATTCAGCATTATGTAAACTGCCGCTGTGGCTTTATTAATTTAAAGCTGGGCACTTTGTGCCTTTGTTCTAAAAAAAAGTATTGAAATGTGAAGGTTAAAATGTGATACTTAAAACTGATCACGGTTTATGTCAGAGAATGTTGATAAGGGCACCATATGTTCGATGGAACTTGATCCTCAAAAGACCAAGCAATTATCGGATGCAATTGAGAACTCATACTGGTTCGAATTCTTCATTGGTATGCTGCCTGAGCTCCTTTTGGACTCTGTTGATATGCCTTTTAATTTGCAATCACATTTCTATGAAATCTATCTTACTGACTTAATTAATACCATTTTCTGAATACGCTGCTCCCTCATTTTTGCTACGATCAAGATGATTTGCCTCTGTGGGGTATGTATATCCTCTTCCTTTCCTGTTGTCCATATGCCCTCTCCAAGACCTTCAGTAGGCTTATCTTTATTCTTTCCATTGTACTTTTCAGGTTTTGTTGGAGAGGCAGATAGAAACAACGATAACAAATATTTTCTTTTCACTCACAAGAATATTGTCATCAGATACAATGGCAATCAGGTTTGTGTTTCATCATTTTCCTCTACGGAACCTTCAAATTTTGATCAGCATTCATCAGCACTGCTACTTTCATGCAGATTATTCATGTTAATCTTACTCAAGAAAGTCCCAAGCTTATTGATGCCGGTAAGGCATTGGATATGACATATTCTGTCAAGTGGGAACCAACCAATGTAATGTTTGCCCACCGCTTTGATGTCTACCTTGACTATCCTTTCTTTGAACACCAGGTAATAACAAGATTTGACTCTGCTATTAACAAAATTTCTGCACTTCGATTCATATGTATTTTGGTTGTCCTATTTTTTGAATTTTCCAATGTCTCCTTTGCCTTTAACTATGTCCGTACATATCTTGCCAAAGGACATGCCATGTGCCTTTCAGAGTTCTGGTCATTTCCTCTGATCACAAATATTGTTCTTGGCTGCAGATTCATTGGTTCTCAATATTCAATTCTTTTATGATGGTTATATTTCTCAGTGGGCTAGTGTCCATGATATTGATGCGCACTCTAAGGAATGATTATGCAAAGTATGCCCGTGACGATGATGATCTGGAAACCATGGTGATTACTTATATATACAAATAAATTATAATTCGTGACTCCAGTTCACACATAATTTGTTTCATACCAGGAAAGGGATGTCAATGAAGAATCTGGGTGGAAGCTTGTACATGGGGATGTTTTCCGGCCTCCTCGCAGTTTAGCTCTTCTTTCAGCTCTTGTTGGCATTGGTACACAGTTGTCAGCACTTATTCTGCTAGTGATTTCATTGGCAATCATCGGAATGCTGTACATTGGGTATGCACTTACTTGTTGTGTTGCTACAGCTGTCATCTTTCTCTTTACATGCAGCTTCTAGTAAATGCAGGAAGCCACTGCCTATAGTTTTTCTCCTGCTTGTAAGCCAAGCCAAATAGTGTATAGCATCTCCAGTTTTACACCCAATGTAAATCACAAGTAGACCTGCGTCGAGCACCAGGTTGTTGCTCTAATTTCCTTCTGTATGCCGAGGAAACTATGCCTGTCTATAACTATGAGTGACCACATGCTTACTTACAATATCGATACTCCGGATTGTGATTTTATGAATTGTGCTACTGAAATCCAGTTATCATAGGGACATAACTTCCACCTTCCGCTTCTCTGTGTAGCTACGAGTCTACGACTTACACATTACTTGATGTATATAGAGCTTTACTACTCGAGTCTTATGGAGTTTGTTGAAGAAACCACAAAAACATGTTCCAACTTTATTTTATTTTATCTGCTATCATCGTGCACCTGTTTAACTACATCTTCTCTATGTAGATTTTTGTTCCAATTTAGAAATATTACAACATTGTCAAGTCATTGGTTATGTTGAGCTTTAGCTAAGATGACCCACTTTGTTGTGTAAGAACGAAAGACTTGCTTGATGGACAATCTAGTCACACAGACATTAGCTGTACGAAAATAGCACCGTAGTTATTGTATTTTTTGTTACAGCTACTGCGTCCTCTTGAATAAAAGCATATGATTTATTGTTTTCGGTTAGCAAGCGTAGGTCCTTTGAAATCCTGGCGCTCCAACACTATTTACTTTTACTTCGGATGTTCTCGAATATATTTAAGATGCAATGCACTAGTTTACTATAGACATTCTACTTCTACTGTGTTATGCTATATAAAAGTGCCCTCACCTTGTTTTCTTATCCTGACAGGCGGGGAGCCATCGTCACAACATTCATTGTGTGCTATGCCCTTACTTCATTCATTTCTGGTTATGTTAGTGGCGCTCTGTACTCACGGCATGGAGGTATGAACTCAGTTTACCGAACATCTTAAATGAAACCTCATGCCTATGTTTCTATGAGGTGCTGATACCTGTTAAAATAATTTGTTTAATGAGCAGGAAAAAACTGGATAAAGTCAATGATCATGACAGCATCACTTTTCCCATTTATGTGCTTTGGAATTGGTCTAGCACTCAACACTATTGCTATATTCTATGGATCATTAGCTGCCATACCATTTGGTACAATGGTGGTCATGTTCGTCTTGTGGGCCTTCATCTCTTTTCCTCTTGCTCTTTTGGGAACTGTTGTTGGTAGAAACTGGAGCGGTGCCCCAAATAATCCATGTAGAGTGAAGACTATTCCCCGCCCTATCCCTGAGAAGAAATGGTACCTCACACCTTCTGTAATTGCTCTTATGGGAGGATTGCTTCCTTTCGGCAGTATCTTCATTGAGATGTACTTTGTCTTCACGTCGTTTTGGAATTACAAGGTGAAAAGGATTCCATTTCTTCAGTGCCTCTATTTTGTTCATATTTTTCTTTGGTACGGAGCTCTGCCATTTGGGAGTTGAGACTGATTCCTCCTTTCTGATCATGCATTGGCAGGTGTACTATGTGTACGGGTTCATGTTGCTGGTAGTTTTGATCCTCATAATTGTCACAATCTGTGTAACAATTGTTGGTACATACTTCTTGCTAAATGCTGAGAATTACCATTGGCAATGGACTTCATTCTTCTCTGCTGCTTCCACTGCCGTGTATGTTTACCTCTACTCCATATATTACTACAATGTGAAGACCAAGATGTCAGGATTCTTCCAGACAAGCTTTTACTTCGGCTACACTCTGATGTTCTGCCTAGGTTTAGGAACACTCTGTGGTAAGTTCTTCTGCACTGACAGCATGTACATAGCCAAGTTTTGGATAGTTTCCAATTGACACTGGTTGTAATTTTGATCCAGGTGCCGTAGGATATCTTGGATCTACCTTGTTTGTGAGAAGGATATACAGGAATATAAAGTGTGACTGAAGACTGCCACCAATTATACTCCTGGGGAGAATGTATGTCCATGCTTTGTTTTGTCGAGGGAGCAATGCTTCTATGGCGTAGAAGCCAAGGGTAGTTTGTGGGATCGATCGTTGACGAACAAGCTGCGCTGCCGTAGAACAAGCTGCACTGCCGTTTTTTTATTTTCTTGTCCTTTTCGTTCCCTTTGACCCCTTTTTGGGTCAACAAATTTTCATGCTCAATGGGCTATATAGTATTTGATCCGTTGATGCAGCAACATTTTCACGCTCAATTAGGTATATAGTCGTGATCATAGTTGTCGAATAATAGATCTGTAGTATATGTGGCAACTATTATTCTTAAACGAAAGGAGACCTGTATTCCGTTGTACAAAACTGTTAAGATCCATGACACCTATTGATGTTCTGATGAAATATACTTTTATCATGCTTGTGCTTCCAGGAGGCAGAATTATAGAAGAAACTTACATGATACATTTTTGTTGAATTTTTCTTTTACAAAATTTGTTAAATGAATTAAAACATCTCTTACAGCGTCTCCACGGCACCCCCAAATGACCCCCCAAAATCAAATGGGGGTCCGGACGCAAAAAATGCCCACAACGGCACCTGAAGTATCCGAATCGAGCTGATTTCTGTCCGGCACCCGTCCGAGAGGCTCTCCAAACTTTTGGCATCTTAGGGGGACATTGTCTGGACATGTCCTTGGATAGGTGGGCCCCCTTCTCATAGACACATCGCGAGGCCGCTTCCCCCCTCCCCCGCGTAATGGCAAGCTGCGTATTGGCGGTTCCCTAGGCGGTGAAGGGACGTGATGGCGATGTGTCTGCCACACGCGTCACATTTAGGGCGGTGCCTGCGCAGCGCATAGTCTTCCCGACTTCCCAAGCGACGCCAACGCAGCGGAGACGTGTCGCCGCCATTTACTCCGACGCGATGCATGCTCACCCACCCAGTGCTTCCCGCCCAGCGCCACCGCTTCCCGCTCCGTTTTTCGTCTCGAGACTTGACCGACTTGGCTATAAAAGCACCCCGCCGTGCCGTAGCCTTCTCCTCCCTCACCGCCGTCGCTATGCCATGCCGCCTCGGCACTACATGGGACACCTTCACCCAGGCCACGCGCCGTGCTCACCCAGCCCCTCAGCTTGGGCGAGGTGCCCGTGGCGCCAGTCCTGAACGGCGTCGAGTTCGAGAACAAGGTCCAGGGGCGCAAGAAGAAGCATTGGCTGTAACTAGACCGAAAGTTTTACACACACAACCCATATTGGGCCACGTATTTCCGCAAGGAATGAGGGGCGACACTCAACTGCTTCACTAGTGAGCATCCACCGCCGGCCAAGAACACCGAGCAGCGGACAAGGTTCTGGTCGGAGCCTAGACACAACATTAGGGGCGTGTATGAGACTGCCGTGGCAGAAGATAACTGAGCGGAAGCTGAAGCCGCTACCGAGGAGCTATTTTTTTTAAATAATACATTTTTTTACAGAAATTTGATGAATATTACGCGGATTGATACTATTTCAAAAATAATACACCCTAATTTGCGGCCTGGACGATAAGCACCTATCGTCGGGGGGCCGGACGATAGGGTCGTCGTCCTTCGGCTGCACGCGCCGAAGGACCTGCTCGTCGGCGGCCAACACGATAAGCACCTATCGTCGGGTGCCCGGACGACAGGGTCTGGTCGTCGGCGCCCCGGACGACCGCTGCATGGCACGCTGTGCCGTGCACGACAGCTGCATGGCAGGCTGTTTTCCTGCTATTTTCGTTGCCGTGACCGTGGTTTTTCTGCCGATTTTTCCACGCATTGTTTGTCCCACCATCTTTCTCGCCAAATTGCTTCCCGCCGTCCTATCTCCCACCAAAATCGTTCCCACCCCTTTTTCCCGCCACCCTTTCTCCCGCCAATTCTTGTCTTCTCGGCCTATAAAATCCCTGTCTCACTGAGGTGGGTTAGCATTCGAGTCCATTCACTCAAAATGTCGAGCTTTCCTTTAGATCATAGTTTCCATCCTCATATGTCTGAACGCCTTTTGCGGTGTGCGGTCGACTTCAAGGTAGACAATAAGTTAGTGCCATGGGAGGAACTTATTAGTTATCCACCTCATCTCAGTGAGCTTTCAGCGATGCTATGTAGGCATGGGTGGCTATCGAGGACAAGGAAGGAAATACGGGAAGAAATTCTCAGGTTGCATGCTAGGTGGAAGAAGAAGCAGCCAACATATAAGACTGAAGCAATGTTGAGGTACGCTAAAAGTAATCCTCACATCTGGGTCGAGGAGAGCGAGGATGAAGATGATATCTTCATGCCAAGTGAAACGAGCAAGAGAGCTGCAGCGGCGGAGAAGGCCAAGGGTGCTGCGTCGTCGAAGGGCAAGGGTGAAGCGTCGTCGAAGGGCAAGGGTGAAGCATCGTCGAAGGGCAAGAGTGATGCGGGAGGCTGCGTCGATGGTAGATGACTTTTGTTCCATGTATCTTCAATTTATCTAATGTTGTTCCTAGTACCGATGTAACTTCATTTGCAATGTATTTAAATTCTTATTGTCTGTGTAATTTGCAATGTTTGTGTAATGGACGAAAAAATATTATCTGGACTAGAGCAGTACATACACATAGATAAGTCGCAAAGAAATGTCTTACATAAATAAAAAGCTCTCATACATAGATAGGTATACATGTCTCTAGAAGTGTCAGCCACGCCGTCAGCCACGTCGCGGAGGTGGTGGATTCGGCAGCGTCCAACTTAACCTGTGGGGTGGCCGAACGTCACGTGCAGGAATCAGGGACTCGTCGTGCTCCTGCTGTGTCTCATGTGTGGGCTGTGGTGGAGGAGTGTTGTACATGCCCTCTACCGGTACGCATTAGTCTTGGGTCAGGGATGTACTGCCTTTCTGCAGGATCAACAGTGTTGAAATTACCCATGGCGCGAAATCCAACCATCTCACCTGTCCAGGTATTGAGGATAGACTCTTTCAGGAAATATGGAGACACAAACGAGATGGCGGCCAGCCCAATCTGCCCGCAAGCAGCAAGTACATGTGAGCAAGGGAGGTGAAGCAACTTTGGTTTGTTGCATGTGCACTCACATGTTGGCCAGACTTCATTTTCAATTCTCACTTCATGCGTCCTCGTAACATTTCTACAGCCAAACTTGTCATACGGTAAGCTCACCTCGAGCCTCCTTTCTTGATTTCCTATGGCGAGGACAGTGTGATTCCGAGCCTTTGCCATCTTCTCATCCATGTACTTCATAATCTTTTCACAGTAAGGCGTGTTAGGGTTGTTCACAATATGCAAATGAGCTCTTTGGCGTCTATCTCTAAAATACTTCACGGCGCCCTAGAAAATACCCTCCACAATGGCTGTAAGAGGCAAAGCCCGATTGCCTCTTAGCACAAAGTTGTATGTTTCAACGAGATTGGTAGTCATGACGCCGTACCTAGCTCCATGAGTGTCGTGCAGCAAAGACCAACTCTCAACAGGTTCGTGCTCTATCCACTGCTGAAAGTTTTTAATCAGTCTCCCAGCCTTTCTCCTAACCCCAGGCGGATCAAATCCTGGCAAGTCAGGCCCAGGATTTGAGAGTGTCTTGATCGCATTGAGTATACCTGCATGCCTGTCATGAAGGATGCACACATTGTGCTTATCCTTCACTACTGCAATTTTAAGTTGCCTGAAGAACCATGTCCAACTTTCAGTATTCTCGCTCTCCACAAAAGCAAAAGCGAGTGGCACGATCTCATTGTTGCCGTCCTGACCAATGGCGGTCAAAATCTGCCCCTTGTACTAGCCAGTAAGAAAAGTTCCATCAACACAAATCACTGGTCGACAATGACTGAAAGCTTCGATGCATACACCGAAAGAGAAGAACAAACGATGCAACACTTCACTGTTAGGAACTCTTGCATCCAGAAGTGTTGGACGTCCATATGGGTGCCTGGATTACGGGCCTGCAATGTATGAAGGAGCTGAACAGCTTAGTCATATGAGTCCATAAAAGAACCAAATCTGATCTCAAGCGCCCTCGCTTAGTCCTCCAAGCCTTGCCATACGAAATTGTGTACTTAAACCTGGTCAACACTTTTTGCACAATGGCCTTCACTTCCACATCTTTGCCCACCACTAACTCCGAGTAAAGCAACCGAGCAAGAAGGGTGGACGAAATATTGCCATGATCTTTACGGATGGTATTAATTACACATGTGTGCTGTACCACGTCACTGACCTTCCAGTTTAACCCAAACATAGGGAGATAGCCATGCACCCTCGCTGGACAGCTCGGTACCTGGCACTCCATTGTCAGATATTTCTTACTAGACACCTTTATTTTGAAAACCCTCCACGTCGACATTGCCCACTTAATGATCGCGTCCTGCAAATGTTGGTTGTCAGGATAGAGAGCACCAATGGCAATATTATTCTCGTGATACTGCCATGCAGAATCATGACCGTCATTCACGGTCATCGCAGAAGTATAGTCTTGATTCCATGACGCTGGATTAGGCACCTCCAGCTCGTCATCCGACTCGTCGGAATCATCGGCGTCAGCACTATCACCATCCGTATCTTCCTCTTCCATCTGGTTCTGCATATGCCCAAATTGATCGTCCGCATCTGCCTCACCAGTATAATCATCCTCACCAGCATTGGCCTGACTGCTCTCGCCTGACTCGTAACCGCCACCTCCAACATCTCCTGACTGGCTATAATCATGTTCTTCTGTATGCATCTCTTGACTGCTATGCCCAGGTTCGTGCCCACCCTCGCCGACATATGAATTCATCTCCTTCGCGACAGCAAGCAGTAGGGCGACTGGGTTTGTGCCCCGGGTTTCACAGGCTTGCAGCCAGCGCACCCACTGAGATGTCCGATCTATCGGCCTCAGATAGAAGAACACGTCTTCCCTTGACCTTGACTTCGACCACAATGCATGCACACCAACGGTGTATGTATCAGGATTAAGCCCTAAACATCCTGCCAACCAGTCTTTCACCTCACTAATCGACCATGTCTGCGGGGAATTAAGTTCCAACTCCGATTGCTGAAACTGACTCAAATCTGCCCTCAATTTATTTGTTAACACAGTACCGTCACCATAGTAGAACGTACACTTCACTACATCAGACATCTCTCTTTGCCTAGAAAAATATTAAGTACCATGGATTAATAATTATAACCCGAAAAACTACTTAATATCTCACGATAAAAATGATAGTGACTCTCCGAAAAAATAACTACCGAGCTCCACTAAATATATATACCGAACGCTTGCACTAATTCGAACAACTAAATAATAGCAACTATGAGATTCTCGGCGGCACGACCTACTAAATAATACCGCACGACAACCTAACTATTAACGCAAATCTAATTAATCTAAACCCTAATTATCTACATAACATCGTAATTAGCAAAACATCACTTACCCTTGAAGCGTGACTCGATTCACCGGAGCAGCACCACCACCACCTCACCAGCAGAAGAAGCAGCACCTCACCATCACAACCACCACGATCACCACCACCATGAGCACCACATCTCCACCATCCCTCCAAAATACCACCACCAAATCGCCTCCCCTAACTATCCCATGAGGATATGGATGTTGCCCTTGCTCCCTAGCACCTCTAATATGCTCTAAAATGGAGTTTCTGTGGTTGATTGGACGAAATCGGGAGAGAGTAGCCGGAGGAGGAAGAACAGCAGAGAGGAAACGCGAGGAAGAAGAAAGAAACGGGCGTTGCTTTTATCCAGCGACTAATCGTCAGGACCTGGACGATAGGCCTGGTAATCGGCGACGTGGACGATTGCCGTCCACTCGAGGACGAGTGGCTCGTCGTCCGCGTGGGCTGGCCCAGCCACACTCCTGTCGTCTGCGGCCAACGCGATAAGGGCTAATCGTCGGGGGCCCAAACGATAAGTCCCTATCGTCTAGGGCGCCGATTAGGATGTATTATTTTTGAAATAGTCTCAATCCGCGTAATATTCTTCGACTTCCTGTAATAAAATTTATTATTAAAAAAAAAGCTACCGAGGAGGCGTAGCCGCGTAGGGTTAGGTGCCGTAGGATTTAGATTAGAGGATGAATATATCTAGGTTTAAATTTGTATGAGTTTAAAACAAAGTTCTATTTCTATTTCACTATTTTGCTGCCCACAAGTTGTTTGGTGTTTTGCTCTGTTTTTATATTCGGCTGGTTTGGGGCTGCCGCTGGGGACATCATCCGGTGTGGTGGACACGTGTGTCGGACACATATTTGGCGGTTGGCGGTGGAGATGATGTTAGTCGGTTGAATCGTTGTAATGCCAACATTACCTAACTATATTAAGTTCGAGCGATTTTAGCCCTCGGCAGCGCTCAACCGCAGCGCCGCACTGTTTTACTGTGCCCCGCTGCAGTGTAAAAGTGCCCGCCGGCTTTTTTTAAAAAAGTCCCTGTGTTTTACGATATTTCAACATCAGTCCTTCCTACGTACGAATCTCACTAGGAGGGACCAACTTGCAATTACACGGAAAACCAAGGACTTCTATGTAAAACTTCCCGCAAATCTCCTCTTCTCTTCCTCTTTCTCGCGCGACGGCCGAGTTCGCCGGCGCCGCCGACGCGGTGCCACGCCGTTCTGCTGTTCGCCGATCAAATCGAAGGACGGTACGGGCTCCGCCACCGTACCCTCTTCATCTCCGCCGGAAAACACTTGCTGGGACGGCCGACTCGCGCTGAAATCGTCGGAATCGCCGCCGCCATAAACTTGATCCAACCGCCATGTTTGCACGCCGTCGTCATCTCTCCGGCGACCTATTCGCAGCGGCGCCGCCACCTCCAGCCACCCTGCATCCACGCGCATCCACCACACCCAATTCCGTGTGTCACCTCGCGCTAGCGCGCCGTCGGCGAGATCGACGCCGCGCGGCAGAGCCCAGCCGCGTATGACGCCATGATTACGTCAGCGTGGGCCCAGGGTGACGGCAATTTTTTCTTTTCACAAAAAAACCTGTAAAATTCCTTACAGGTGGGCCCTTGATACTTCACACAAATTTCAGAAAATAAAAAATATTACAAATTCAATAGCTTTAAATTTACACACCGAAAAAATAAATATAGCAAAATGGTCACAAAAATAAATGACGACTATTAATGCTATACGATGAAATTTCTAAATTTGAATATTTTTAAATTTCAAATATTTTTCAAATCAATATGAACACCAAAAAAAAGTTGACTTAATATATAGATAGATATAATCAAATTTTAAATCTATCCATAGAAAAAAATGTTTATCAAAATAACCACAAAAAAAATACAAACTATTTATGATACACAATCAAATTTCAGATTTGAATACTTTCAAATTAAAAACAACTTCCAAACCTGGCCATTTTTAAAAAGTAAAAAAAAATCATTCCTAAATAACTTCTCAATATAAACAACTTTTAAAAACTAAACACTTCTTAAACATAAACAATTTTTTGAATTCCAAAAACTTTCAAACCTAAAAAAAATATTTTTGATTGCACACATTTCCTAATTTAAACTAATGCTCAAATTAGTTACCATTTATAGATAACCATAATATAATTCCTCTAATTATGGTTCTACATAAGATAGATAGATGTCAAAATAAAATCTCGATCATTTCAATTAGACTAACATATTTAAAGGTAATATAACTTAAAACTTTATAATTATGCACTTAAATTTAAAAAGCACCAAGACAAATAAATATTTGGATAAAATATAAATTCATTTCTTCCAAATATGAATTGAATTTTAATTGAACATAACAAATGCTCATAAATGTATTACCTCCTATTGTTAAGTTAAATTCAATATTTAAAACAAAACTCAAGCATATTACAAAAAAGAAATAATAACTTCCCATTTTGAACAGTTTTCAAAATCTAAACAACCTTTTAGACGTAAACTCTCTTTCAGTTTCATTAATTTCCAACTATTCAACAAATTTAAATGCCCGCATTTCCAAATTTGAATTTTACCCACACACGCGCGGCATCGCCGCGCAAATTTATCTAGTTGAAGCATATGCTTTACCACTACCTTCGAAAGGTAGAACTCACATAATATTTTTGTGCCACTAGCCTTTTACCAAAGAATGGTTGAGCTCAGAAGGACTGTGGTGAATTTCTCCAGGCGGGAGGGTGTTGAAGGTTATCTAGCCCTTGGACGATTCCATCCTACAGCTATGCGATCTGTCCTAAAGGTCGGAATCTGAATTCGCCGGACGTCGATAGACAAGAAATGCAGTCAAGCTTTAGCATTTGCCAAAATAATGCGATTACGAAGCGCAGACCAAACGGCGAGGTGGCCGCTCGCTGCCGCGCCCCGCCGCCTCCGGAGACTCCTCGTCGCCACCTTCTTCTCCGCAGCGCACGACTGCCCGCTCCACGCCGAGCTCGCGCGTCGCGGCGTCCCCGCGGCCGCCTCCCTCGCCCTTTACTCCCGCATCCGCGCTGCCACCCCGCCCACCCCATTCACATTCTCCCTCCTCCTCGCCGCGCTCGCCACGTCCCCCTCGGCCCACTGCACCCGCCTCGCTGCGCCCGTCGCGCACGCGCAGGTGTTCAAGTGCGGCGCGCTTGCGCACCCCGTCGTCACCAACTCCCTCCTCAAGCTCTATTGCGCCCTCGGTCTTCTCCCTACGCGCGCAGGGTGTTCGATTCGGGCGCTGCTCTCGACGTCGCTTCGTGGAACACGATGGTTTCCGGATACGGTAAGAGCGGCGACCTGGTGGCAGCGCGGGAGGTGTTTGGCAGAATGCCAGAGCGGAACCTGGTGTCTTGGAGCGCAATGGTCGACGCTCTTGTGCGTGCCGGGGAGTTCGGTGAGGCGCTGTGGGTGTTCGATCGGTTGATGTTTGAGGGTTTCAAGCCTGATGTTGTGGTGCTGGTCAGCGTGCTCAAGGCGTGTGCGCATCTTGGTGCGGCAGAGAGGGGTCGGTGGATTCACCGGCATCTTGAAACAGAGGCGGTTGCGGGGACGCAAAGGAATGTCAAGGTCGAGACGGCGCTGGTGGACATGTACTGCAAGTGTGGGTGCATGGAGGAGGCGTGGTGTGTTTTCGACAGTGTTCACTGCCGTGATCTTGTGCTGTGGAATTCAATGATTGGAGGGCTTGCAGTAAACGGCCACGGTGAGCGTGCACTCGAGTTGTTTCGAATGATGTCCGAGAAGGGTTTCATGCCAAATCAGTCGACGTTTGTTGCTGCTTTGTGCGCGTGCACCCACACAGGTCGTGTGAATAAAGGGAGGGATATTTTCCGGTCGATGCGGCACCACGGGATTGAGCCACAGAGGGAGCACTATGGGTGCCTAGCTGATCTTCTTGGGCGTGCAGGGCACGTTGAGGAGGCTGAGACTGTGTTGCTGGATATGCCAATGGAGCCACATGCGTCGCAATGGGGTGCGCTCATGTCCTCATGCCGGATGCACAATGATATTATTGTCGGCGAACGTGTTGGGAAGCGGCTCATTGAGCTAGAGCCACACCATGGTGGACGTTATGCTGTTCTGTTTAACCTGTATGTAGTCAATGGTCGATGGGAAGATGCAAGAGCCATTCGACAGATGATGGTCAAGAAGGGAGCCAAGAAAGAGGCAGGTTTGAGCTTCATGGAGTGAAATGGTTTGATTCCTTCGGTTTCACCTCGAACAAGGCATATCTATGTAAATTGTTTTCCTCCGGCAAGCTGGCGACAGGAACCCAACACACTTTTTTCTCCACAAGTTAGTGTTTATTCTTCTGCTCAATTTCTGTGCTCAACGCCTCCGTGAAATAGTTGGATCCTGGCATCTTGGTGGCATCACCATGTTTTCAGCCAATTCCAGTGTACTACCTGCAGTATCTACCGTTGCTGTTTAAGTGCAACTTATTTATGCTAATTAAAAACCTGGAGAAGAGGGTATGCAGGTAGAGATGCAAGTGGGTCCTCAACAGGGTACCCTCCGACCTTCTTGAGTTCAAACAAATGAACTAATTTTATAAAAAGTGGTGTGACTTTGAAATTTTATTTCATTTCACTGAACTAAGTAGGGTCCAAGGGTACCATAACGGTGACCACTTGAATCTCTATATGTAGGCTGCTATGTTGATGCTCACCATCCACCCCGCTCATAGTTTTTGGTACAATGTCTAATTATACAGTCCCATAATTTCCCTCCGTCATTCTTGTGATCCACATGGGACTCCATTTTTAAGCGTGCATGCCTTTTTTTTCTAATCCTACAGTCGGTGTTTATATTTTCTTGCATATCCATCAAATCTCTGGCCTATTTATCTAAATAATTGTTTTTTTTGCGGGTATTATCTAAATAATTGTTTAATGGGGCCGCAATACTAAAGGGGTTGAAGGTAAGTAGGTAACCACTAGCACACGGATCGCAAGCAGATAAAATATTTATCAAGATTCAAGACGGAGGCATACTAGCATTTTATTAAAGACAAAGCAAACAGAACGCACATGGTAATTCCATATGTCTACATGTGCTTCTGCGAGCATTGTTTAATTTGTTTGGCTTGGATGAGAATCAGGTTGAGGTCAACTGTCTTCATAATTGCTCTCTAAAGGGCACGCAGGGCACAAATCAACACAATCACATACACAAAAAGATGGGTGTTACTGCTTTCTTCTACATCTTGCTGTCTCTCTGGGTTCAAGATGCAGCTGCCATTCTTGGCTTCACAAGAAGTGATTTTCCACAGGATTTTGTCTTTGGAGCTGGCACCTCAGCATATCAAGTAAGCTAATAAAAGCTTTATTGAGCTGAAAATCATTGCGTGCTAAATTGCGATGTTCCATTTGGACATAGTATGAGGGTGCTGTTTCTGAGGATGGCAGGAGCCCAAGCTTTTGGGACACTTTCACTCATGGAGGTTAGCTGCTATCGAGCTATACAATTCATCTTTCTAGTTTTCGGGCCCTGCAATGCCTGATTAAGTTTTTGGCAGCAAGTTTTTTCTTTGCTTTTTTTTAGACGGTGTACGTCCGTAGGCATATATTACTTGTATTCATAACATTAATGATACAAATTAGAAACACATACAAGTAACATAAACTAGGAGGACGATACAAGCGGTTAAACTACTACATACCGCGTTTACCATAACTATCAACCACCCAAGTTCTTCACCGTCGCTGGAGAAGAAGAGCACCAACAGTTGATCCACATCTTGATGTTGAACACCCCCCCCCCCTCCGATAAGGAACATCAGTCGAAGGAGCTCTCCAAGCCTCTTCAACGCCAGACCCGGGGCCAACGCCACCCCGCCCTTCATGAGGCAGCTGGATCCTCCAGCGCTTCCGCAGATCCGCAATAGTCAACACCGCTACACTCCAAGAGCAACCCATCCCTGCAGCCACGCCAAGACGCGACGTCAGATCCAAGTCGCTCCAACAGCTTGGACTCCGCAAGCCTCTCGTCGACGTCAGCAACACCTCGACGAGCGGGAGCATGGGCTAGGAGACCATTATTCTTACTAACACCATCAGCATCCGCCCCACCATGTCTGAAAGAAGGAATCTAGAAAACGTAGAACTAAACACACGCACAAGCGAGAACCAGGCTCCCCTCCCCTCGCGGCGCCAAGACGGCGACCAGAGGGGAAGAGGAGCGGTGGATCGTCGGCGAGAATGTGGAACGGGAACCGCTGCCTCGGTCACCTGGAGAGTCACGAGAGGAGCGAGCGGTTCCGTTTGGATACGGCAACAAGTTTCTTTAAAAGAGCTGGTATCATAGTAGCATGTATAGCTGGCCAAACGTGCCGCCCGGCACGGCACGTCGCGTGCCTTGCTCGGCACGACCCATATGCGGCACGGCACGAATAAGGCACGACACTAATCGTGCCGTGCCGTGCCGGCCCACGGGTTTCAATTCTAGGAGGGTCACGGCACGACAGCACGAAAGAGGCCCGACGGGCTCGACACGGCACGTTCGGCCCACTTAGGGCCCGAAAAACTAGAAAATAGCTAAAAAATAGCTAAAAAATTAAAAAAAAGAAAAAAAAGAAAAAGGTAGATATGATCTTAATAATTTTTATTAAGCTAGCAAACCGCCTCATTAAAACCTTCCAGTCCCCTTAGGTACCCTGGTAAGGAAAAAGAGTGCGTCTGAAACTTGCTGCTCTTCGACTTAATTGTTCATATCACAAACCGAGTTCAATACAAGAATAAAAAGGAAAATTACAAAAAGGATAAGAAAATTATTCTTCATCGTCGATATGAAGATACTCCAGTGCAGCCACCAACTCCGGGTCCTCCAGCATGTGTTGGGTTCTTCGCATCGACCGGTCGTGATCTTTTACCGTCATCAAACTCTTCACCATATCGGGGTGGAGACTTGCTCTTCTTGGCTCGAGTACTCTTCCACTTAGACTAAATGTTCCCTCTGACGATGTTGTTGATGCGGGGATAGTTAACACATCCCGTGCTAGTATGGAAAGCACCGGATATATCTGTTTGTGATCACGCCACCAGTCCAATATGTTGAAGTTATCTTCGTCGTGGATGGCAAGCAGCTGGTCATTGAGGTAAGCTGCTAACTCATTCCGACCGGAGCCGCCTGAACTTCCGCCACCGGAGCTGGCGAAGAGTTTGAAGATGGTTTTCTTCTTTCCGGGCCGTTGGGCTTGTGGAGGCCAGTGCGGACGAACTGTCCCTGCAAACTTATTCTCGTACTTGTCGTACAGATCAGCGAGTTTACTCTTAATAACATATTGGTATTGAGAATAGTCGGTGTCTAATGCCTTCGTTAAGTAAGATAAAGCGTGTCCGAACCCTTCAACTTTAGCCCTCGAGTCCAAAATGAATGCAAATGCACACAAATCAGGAATTTCTTTCCAATATTTTATAAACTTTGCCTCATTTTTTAACAACATATCTTAACCTATTATCATCTTCATGATCTTTTAAGTGATTAGCAAGCAATACAATCTGATGCACTAGTAGAGGAGATGTGGGATAATAAACCCTAGATAAAGTGTTAGTTGCATCGTAAAGACATTCTAGAAATTGCATTACCATGTTTGCAATATCCCAGTCATCAACCGTAATAAAGATTTTTCCCGCCGAATTTGAATTAACAAACATGGTAAACTGCTCGGATCAAATCTCTAATCATCATGTATGTAGAGTTCCATCTAATGCTCATGTCTATATTATAGACATGACTGGCCGCTCTAGCCGCATCACACCATCTCTTATAGTCAGCTAACCGTGGATTAGAAGCATGTATAAAAACAATGCCACTTCTTATTTTTTCAATGGGTACGGACAGATGTTTTAAAGCACATTTAGCAATAAGATTAATAATATGGCATGCACAACGTTGATGGAAAAGGTGTGCTGAGGCATAACCACTAAGTATGGGAGTGAGATCAGTCATTGCGCTGGCATTATTTGAAGCATTATCTAAAGTTATTGCAAACACCTTATTCTCGAGACCAAATTCTTCCACGACATGCAATATTTTTTCAGCAATTGCTCTCCCAGTATGTCTAGAGTCCATTAATTCAAATCCAATGACACTTTTTTTAGTTCCAAGTAACATTGGTCACATAATGAGCTACAACACTTAGATAATCTTGCTTAGCTCTACCGCTCCAGATATCAGATGTTAATGAAACTGCAAATGTAGAGTTCGCAAACTCATCTTTTATTTCTTTTTGCATTGTTTTGGCAAGTTTTTTCATATCCCTAGATGTAGTTTGCCTAGAAACTGGTTGATACTGTGGATTATGAGAAGATCTAATCCAATCTACAACAGCGGGATACTCCCCAAAACCAAGCGGTAAATCATGTGCAGCAATAACATGGCATAGTCCTCTACGAGATTCAGCAGGATCGTAGTTGAAGTTACTTACCTGGCCATCGGGGGCAAAATTAAGATCGCATTGTCTTCTCGTCGACGCCTGTGACCTCGCTAGCTGGTTCCCTTTTGCGTGCCGCTCCAAGTGACCGGTTCTCGACTTTGAGGCGCCGCTGAGGATCTTGTTGCCGTCAGGCCACTTGCACACTGCTTGGTGTGCTTTCGTGCCATCTTCGAGTATTATGCAATGATACTCAAAATGGCCCTCCACCCACACCGATGAGGTTCGACGCCTCTTTGCGCCGGTAGAGGTAGAGGCGGCACTACTAGAAGCGGCGGGACTACTAGAACCAGCAGCGGATGAAGGGTGTTATTGACTAGCTTGGAATTGGATTTGGGGGTTAGGTGCTTCTAAGTAGGCGATATCTTCCATAGTAAGTCCTAAAGATTCGGCGGGAAAGTGGATCATCGGTTCCGGGACAAACCCATCGGGATGTGGGTTAAAGGGGGGGAGGCGGATCCATGGGATGAGAAGTGTGGGAGGAGAAGTGTGGAAAATGTTTTGGGGTGAGGGGGCCTATTTATAGCAGAAAATATTGGGGTTAAGGGGTTCAAAATTTAAATTTTGAAGTTTTTCATGCCTAAAACAGTCAGCCGGGCCGCAACTGGGCTGCTGTGCCCTTCGCGTGCCGTGCCTCCTGGCACGAAAGCGGCCCGAAAAGGCATTCATGCGTCCCGTTGGCCCGACAGGCATGCCTCGTGCCCGCTCCAGCACGAAAAGCGGCAGGCGTGCCCATTCCAGCACGACCCGACAGCGGTCCGATAGGCCGACCGCGTGCCCGCTCCAGCACGCGTGCCGCGTAAGCAGGCCGTGCCCGTGCCGGACCGCGTGCTGGCACGATTATGCCGTGTCGTGCCGGGCCAGCCCGCGGGCTCCAAAACGAGGGGCGGCACGGGCACTAACGGGTCCCGGGCCGGGCCCGATACGTTTAGGTCCGTGCCATGCCATGTCCGGGCCGGGCCGAAAGTCCCGTGCTTCGTGCCGGCCCGTTTGGCCAGCTATAGTAGCATGTGATTGTTTTTGTCTCTTTTTTTATTTCCCCAATTGCCTAATTGGAATACATGGTAGCTTTCCACACTTTGTGATCAATTTTCCTGATAACGGAATATAAATTTGAGGCCACTTTCTCAATTCAAAAACACTTGTGCGCAAACACATTTTTGTTCTGATGGTAGGGTAAACTAAACATGGTATATATAGTTAACTCTTACTGTAAATTTTAGTACCACGCAACCTTGGTTCTGATTTCACAGAAAAAGAAAAACGTAACCTTTGCTCTGTACTGCTACAACCAAAAATGCAATACTACAACTAGGAGCGTACACACCTACCATTCATGACCGTTGATTTCATCAAGATTCATGCAACAAATTTATCAACGAATCTTTAAATGTCAATGCATTACCAATAATTGATAGATTTGTGTAATCTTGATTTTTAGATTCATGTACTAACATGAATTTTTTGTGCACGCATTGACTAAAAAATTTAAAACCATGCATTAACATATTTTTTTTAGTTTTTTTACGAAAATGTTAGAAAAAGCGCGTGCTCTCAGAGCGCTCGCGCGAGGTTGCGTCCAAGGCCAGCACGTGGAGCTCCCTGACCCATGCTGCTCACCCGCGCAGGTCGCTCCATGGTTTCCACGTGGTGGCCAGGGGTACATCGCTCGTTGCTTCTCTTTTAATTCGAACACAAAAAATGAAATATCTTTTGAACCGAGTTTCCAAATCACGATCTGTTTTCGGGAATGGGTTAGTTGCGTTAAGATTTTTAAAACTAGATCCCATGTTGATATGTTCCGACGAACTTTTTTTGTGCACTGCCCGGAGTGTGTAGATTGCACTGCCTTTCTATCTTTTGAGGTGCAGTGCAATGCCTTCTCTTTTTTGCAGTGCATTGCCTCGGATGGAGCAGTGCACTGCCTTCTCTTTTGCGGTGTCATGCCTTCTCTTTTTGCGGTGCACTGCCTTCTCTTTTGCGGTGCACTGTCTTCTTTTCTGCGGTGCACTGCCTCGTATGGGCAGTGCACTGCCTTCTCTTTTGCGGTGCACTGCCTTCTCTTTTTGCGATGCACTGTCACGGATGGGTCAGTGCACTGCCTTCTTTTCCGCGGTGCACTTCCTCGGATGGGCAGTGCACTGCCTTCTCTGTTTACGGTGCACTCCCTCAGATGGACAGTGCACTGCCTTCTTTTTTGTGGTGCACTGTCTCGGATGGGTAGTGCACTGCCTTCTCTTTTTCGTTGCACTGTCTCGGATGGAGCAGTGCACGACTATTCTCTTTTTGCACTGCTTTTTTAATTTAGCCCAATCAAAAAAAAATTTGTACAATTATTTGTAGTATCTCATGTAAAAAAATAAAAGAAATAAAAACCATATGTACCAAGCTAGCCACCTGGCGCGTGTTCGATCGATTGAGCTAGCTAGGCAGCGGCGTCTAAAAAAAAAAAAAAAAAAAAAAAGCTAGGCAGCGCGTACACGAAAGGAAAGGGAAATGGAAAACCCATGCGCGTACTGTCCCGGGAATCGCGGCGTACATGCACATGCGAGAGCCAGCCAATGATCACCACGTGTCGCTCCTAGCAGCCCCGCGCTGCTCCTGCGTCGCGCGAGCTCTCGCTCTCCCCTCAGCGCACGCGCGTTTCCTAGTCGACCATAAAAAGTACGACTAATATGGTTCGTTCGGTGCAAAATCAACGGTCATGATGGTAGGTGCGTACGCTCTAGTTGTGGAAAAACCGCGTTGCTGCTACAACTCCTATCCAACGCATCGACTCATGTTGTCCATCCCAATCCTAATCCACCGCATCCACTCTCTCTTAATTCTCTCCGGTGACCAGCCGCCCCCTCTCCACCCGCCACGGCGCCACCGTCGCCGTTTCCCTTTTCCGATGGCCCAGAAGCGTGCCGCCCGGCGCGGCTGCAGCACCGTCTCTGGATCCAGGCCCCTGTCTGGATCTAAGGACTCGGTGGAGTTGGGGCGCAATGGGGAGTACCGACCGGCCGGCCAAGAAACCCTCGCCGGAGGGGGTCGAGGGCTCCCATGTCCAGAAGGGAAGTGAATTAATGGACAAGGAGACCGCCATTCAAGCATTAGCGGCAGTGACAGCCGCTAGAGACGGGCCTCAAAGGACGACCAAGCCACCGAAGCCCGCCACCGCTGACCCCGCCTCATCAAGCGAAGACGATGCCGGAGAAAGGTCCTCTCGCCGCCAAGAGGGGATGGTGAAGAAACTGTCTCCATCAGAGGAGGAGAAGGGAAGCCAAGAGGAATCGACGGATGCGCCGGGTCCAAATCCCCAGCCCAAGAGGAAAAGGGCGTCGGGCAGGGTCACTAGGTTGCAGCAGCAACGAGGCAAGGAAGGGATGGCGGGGAAACTGCCTCCATCGAAGGAAGAGGAATCGCGGAGGCGCCGAGTCCAAATACCCAGCTCAAGAGGAAAAGGGCTTCGGGCAGGGTCACTAGGTTGCAGCAGCAACGAGGCTCGGAGGAGGATGAAAACAAAGAGAATCGACGGAGGCGCCGAGTCCAAATCCCCAGCTCAAGAGGAAAAGGACTTCGGACAGGGTCACTAGGTCGCAGCAGCAACGAGACTCGGAGGAGGATGAAAGCAAAGAGGAATCGACGGAGGCACCGAGTCCAAATTCCCAACTCAAGAGGAGAAGGGCGTCGGGCAGGGTCACTAGGTCGCTGCAGCAACGAGGCAAGGAAGGGGCGCAACCTAGCGAGTCGAAGAAACCCAAGTCAAAGAAAATCACTCTGGCGCCATTACAACAACAACTTAGCCAGTCGGAGATGCCGAAGTCAAAGAAAACCACTCCGGCGCCGTTACAGCAACAAGGTGAGGAAAGAGCAGAGCCTAGCAAGTCTGAGACGCCCAAGTCAAAGAGAATAAGGCGTATATGGACTCCCAGGGATGAGATCAAGATTCTCAAGGCGCTCGTCAAGCACCGCCGCACAGAGGGGAAACTGCCAGCACCGGATAACAATGACTTCTTTGACTCCGTCGCGAAGCGCCTCAAGGACAAGAGCTGCAATCTTTCTCATATTAAGGATAAAGTGCATAGTCTGAGGCGCTGCTACAACTCCTTCGTTGCACCCACTACTGAGCATGAGAAGCGCCTTTATGATCTCTCCAACAGAGTCTGGGGAGACCTGCCAGTGACCCACACTGCCAACGGCAGCAATGGTGATGGCCAACAGGCCGAGGGAGAGCACGCCATGGCCGAGGCCGAGAATGGTGGTGGCCAGACTCTGGACAAGAGCTTCGAGGAAATGTGTGAGATGTATCCCCTCCTTGGGCAGGAGGTGAAGCGGCTTGAGGGGGTGCAACCTGCGCTCAGAATCTCCTTCACTGGACTAGATGGCAAGAAGGCACTCTTGATGGAGAATAAACTGGATGAACTCAAAATGGAAAGAGCTGAAGATCCAGGCGGAGATGGATGCGAAGGTAGAAGCACCAAAGGCAAGGATCAGGAAGGAGCTTGTCAATTTTTTGTCAGCGGTTTCCAAGAATATGAAGGTATGAAACATGGTGTTTATTAGTTTCTGTTTCTTGTTTGGTTGATATAGTATATGTGTCCCATATGAGGATAACCCTTTATTCCTCAAATGTGGAGCACGATAGCTCCGAAAGGAAAAAGAAGAAACAACTGGATCTCGAATAATGTATGGCATGAAATTGGTGATCAAAATAAACTTGGTACCTGTATAGGCAAATTTGCAGTATAGGAAATTTGTGTTGGGTAACAATAGCAATAAGTAGAAGATAGTTGTTGGACAAAATTCCCATTTAAATCCAGAACAGGCTAACAATAACAAAAGGCATATATGTCTCTATGCTCTCGTTTTAATACTACCTGAAAGTTCTACTTCGATATATATTCTTGCCTTGCACCATTCTTTGTTATTCTCTCATTATAACACCAATTAGAATCGTTGACTTGCTTTGCTGTCTTTGTTGCTACATTACCCTGCTTAATACTTAGGTTTAAATGGACTAAAATGCGTCCCAAGTCTGATGACTGTGAAACCTCCATGAATGGTATCCCAGATCTGGCCACTGTGATATTTTTTTTTAGATAAAGAGAGCTTTATTACTTAAAAGGTTTAAGTATTACACCCAGCCTCTGCATAACCAAGATGCACACAGCCGAAACAAGTCTGTAGTACGAAACATGAAAAGGCGAGCTACATATCATAATGAGAAATTGTAAGACCGCCTATGGTGATGGAGGTCCAATCCGCAAATTATGCTGCCATCCATGCTGGGATAAAAGGTCCCTCACCGTATCCTCCAGTCTGGTACACACCTCCATAAACAGGTCTCGATGCCCCACACGTTGCAACTGAGACCACGAACGGAGAGTAGAAGTAGTCCTGTAGATAACCTGCATAAGAGAACAATTTTTATCATTAAAAACCTTGTCATTTCTACATAACCAAAGCGACCATATTACGGCAAGCGCTCCCACCCTAATAATTTGTTTGAACCTATTATCCACCCCATTCAGCCAATTGCCAAAAATATTGGCAATGCTTTTGGGAGGGTATATAGTAGAACCTATCTGGATGATTGACCATATAGAACTAGCAAATTTGCACTCGAAGAATAAGTGTTTGATCGTCTCATCTTTATGACAGAAGACACACTGTTTACTCCCATGCCAATTGCGTTTTGCAAGGTTATCTTTTGTAAGAATAACTCCTCGACGAAGGTACCACGCAAAAACTTTATTTTTAAGTGGGATCTTCATCTTCCAGATTTTCTTATTGTTATCAACCGGTACATCTGGCTGGATGAGCGCTGTATACATAGAGTCCACTGAGAATTTACCATTATTGAGTAAATTCCATCGAAACACATCAGTCCCTTGTGTCAAATTGACATTTGCTAGGCGTTGTAGCAGCTCATGCCACGCCGCCAGCCTGGAACCAATGAGATCTCGTCGAAACGTCACAGTTGGGATGTTATTAACCAACACTTGAGCAAGTGTATCGCTCTTGTGACGTCCAAGGACTATATTGTATAGGGCTGGATATTGTTCTCGGAGCGAGGTAGTACCTAACCACTTATCCTCCCAGAACCTTATCTCCGACCCATCCTTAATGGAGAAAGAACCATGTGGGAAGAAGAATTTCTTCATCGCCATTAGGCCAGCCCAAAAATGTGAATCACCTGGTTTCCAAGAAACCTGTGATAGCGCACTTGAGCCTAAGTACTTTCTCCTAAGAAGAGTTTGCCACACCCTTCCTCAGTTAGTAGCTTAAACAGCCATTTCCCGAGGAGGGCTCTATTCTTGACCTTGAGGTCGTGAATCCCAAGACCGCCATGGTCCTTAGGGCGGCACACTACATCCCATTTTGCCAGACGATATTTCTTTTTTTCATTATCTCCTTGCCAAAAGAATCTAGATCGAAAGTAATCCAATCGATGCAAGACTCCCTCCGGTAATTGGAAGAAGGATATCATATACAGCACCATGTTGGTAAGTACTGAATTTATGAGAACCAACCTACCACCCAGTGATAATAATTTTCCTTTCCAGCTACTCAATCTTTTTTGTATTCTTTCCTCCACATGCTTCCATTGAGCTATCGTTAGCCTCTTAAAATGAATTGGAATGCCAAGATAACTGATTGGAAACTGGCCGAGACCACAGCCAAATAACTCAGCGTATTGGTCAGCCTCGTCGTGAGCATCGCCGAAAGAAAACACTTCACTTTTATGGAAGTTAATTTTTAGACCGAAAAGTTGCTCGAACGCTGATAATATTAATTTCAGATTTCGTGCCTTTTCCATGTCATGTTCCATAAAAAGAATTGTGTCGTCAGCATATTGGAGAATAGACAATCCGCCATCCACTAGATGCGGAACCACTCCAACAATCTGCCCATCCAATTTTGCACGCTCAATGATTATGGCTAACATATCAGCAACTATATTAAATAGTATAGGTGATAGAGGATCGCCCTGTCGTAATCCCTTTTTTGTTTGGAAGTATCTACCAACATCGTCATTGATTTTGATGGCGACACTTCCTCCGGAAACGAAATTATGTATCATTGCACGCCACTCGTCTGAAAAACCTTTCATTCTGAGTGTTTGTTGTAGGAAAGACCATTTGACTTTGTCATAAGCTTTTTCAAAGTCACTTTTTAGAATGACACCGTTTAGTTTTTTCCGATGCAACTCGTGAACGGTTTCATGTAGGATCACTACCCCATCTAGGATATTGCGACCTTGCATAAAAGCCGTTTGAGTGGGTCTCACAACATGATCTGCAACCGAGTTAAGCCTAATAGTAGCTGTTTTAGTGAAATTTTTGAAGCTAACGTTTAGAAGACAGATAGGACGATATTGCTGAATCCTTTCTGCTCCATTAACCTTTGGCAACAAAATTATCTCATCAAAATTTAGGCGAAATAGCTCAAGTTGTCCAGCATGCAAAGCATGGAACAACTGGAGCAAATCCGATTGGATTACATCCCAAAAAGTTTAGTAAAACTCAGCAGGAAACCCATCCGGACCCGGTGCTTTGTTGTGTTCCATTTGGAAAACCGCCTTCTTCACCTCCTCAACAGAGTAAGGAGCTGTAAGGTGGGCGTTTTCCTCATCGGAAACTTGCGGTATATCATTTGTTTGTGTTTCGTCGAGCGAGAAATTATCCGCCTCCGGTTCACCAAACAAATTTTTGTAATACTTCGTGATGTAGGTTTTTAGTTGCTCATGGCCTTCAATCGTGCCCTCCTCCTGGACAAGAGAGTGAATGAGTTTCTTCCGGTGTCTGCCATTGGCAAGACTATGAAAGTATCTCGTATTCGCATCTCCTTCCAAAATGAATTGGGCCTTCGATCGTTGGTACCATTTGAGCTCCTCCTCACGAAGAAGTCCTGCCATCTCTACATTCGATCGATTTTTTAGATCGATTTCTTGTGTTGATAACGGTCTGACTTCCGCAATAGCCTCTAACTCATCAATAATAGATGATAAATGCAATCATGTGATCACTCCCCAAAGGCAGCTGCCTAAGGATGAAAGGAGAGGGTGACAAACTTGTCAACCAAATTGGCAGCGGAGCCTCATCGCTGGCTCCTTAATCCTGGGTGGTCTTGAATAGTCCATGGCTGTATCTCTTTTGGAATTGATACTGCATACATTTTGAGATGCAAAGTTTCCTATGTATTCAATTTATTACTTGTATCAGTTATAGGAGTTGCTCTATGCTTGGTATTGATGTTTGATCTTGAAATTATATACTTGGATGTCTTTGCCTAGAGGTATTTCCCATTTTCTGTAGCAGTCTAGGGATTTTGGATACAGAAGAATAGAAAGTAGATTTTAAGCCGATTGATTGTATTGCAATTGTGTTCAGTTAAAAGATTACTCTATGTGTATTTGTTATTATAGCAACAAGTGAGAATAGCTATCGTGTCCCAAAATCAGTAACTTTTTTCTCCCTAAGTTTATTTATAATTTATTACATGGTTGCAGTAAAAGATCAACATAAGTTACATAACTTAAATTGGATGCAATGTTTGACACCAAGAAGACTAAAACGACATCTATAAAAATAATAGATGAGTAGTAGCATGTTGTAACTACGAACCAATATTTTCTTATGCCATCACTTTTCCTTTTTTCTAAAGATATGTGAATTATAGCACTTTTCATTTAAATAAAATCAGAGACAGTCTGTCAGATGCCAGTTATTTTGGGATGCTTTTTTTTATATAGATCAATTGCCTAAACCATCATTTTTTTTTCACTTTGTCATCATTTGAATAGAGAATATCTGAAATTTGAAAATTTTCTTAGAAGCCTAGTGTCGATCGGTTTTTATTGTGCATACAAAGGTGGCCGCGAGTATTTCTATTTGGCCACTTTTTTTATTAAGAACCAGCCACATTTGGGTCTTGTGTTTCAGTGACGCCTTGGCAGACCGCAGAAGCTTGGCACATGGGGCAAAGATACGGCGCATGAAGAACGACTTGTACGCAGTCTTGGCGGAGTAGACTCCAGATGCAGAGGCGTGCCAAGTGACCATGTCCGCTCCTCCTGGCGAGAGGGCCCTACCTCGAATATATGACCAGGCCTGGATGAGTTCCACGCTTCCTGGAACAGATGATACACCCTTGATCGCGCTGACCCATGCGTGGTTATTTAGTGCCACAGCAACCGAGGCCCGCCGTGCCGCAGGTTTGACATGCGTAAGATTGGGGGCCATGTGCTCCATGCTTTCCCATCTAGCAACTTGTCTCTCCAAAATCTCAAAGTTAAGCCGTCCCCCAGCAGCCAGCTTGCACTTGGTCGCCGCGAGGAACAGCTGTTCAGCTTCATCCGGGATAGAAAATTGCAAGCCATGACAGGTCTTAGCAACTCCAACCAGCGCCATCGCATCCTCGGAGCAAGTTTAGCAACTGTTATGACATCACTCTTTCAAAGAAGTTACATTAAGACGAGTATTCAATATGGTCAGACGCTTTGTGTGGTCATATAGGAGCTGGAGCTGAAGGGATCAAATACTAAGGTCAAAGATAAAATAAACAAAGAATCATTAAGTGAAGTTTTCAAACACGAACTATTATGTTTCGCTACATTGATGATTGAACTGAGAAAAATTGCAAATATATATTGACATCATGAATGAACCTGTTTGAGCTGTTTTTCTGTCTTACAGTTGGATTATTTGATCCTAGTAATTCTTTAGTTATATTCTGATGCATATATTTAGTTCTATTTTGATGCATATATTCTGAGCACATTTTTTCAAGGACACGCAACCAAGAGTTGCGGTCATTTCATTAAGCATGGAAGAGAGAGTTTGTTACATGATCGATTACATACGGCCTCGCCATCCGCCAACACAACACACACACCTACTCCTCGCGCCGTTCCGCTGTCTTTCTCGCATCTGCCCACACTGCCAGTTCTTCGCAAGTTCTCCTGACGAGTACATCCATGGTTGTTTCGTTTCCTTCGAAGACGTGGGCATTGCGCTCAAGCCAGATTCTCCGCATACCCGCAATCATCAAGGTGGCAGTGATCTTCTGTTGTTTACCCTTCCGACTTGCCAGAGTGTTGTTCCACCACGTGATCACCGGGGTTTGGCTGCCAGGAGATATGTTCGGATGCTTCGCTTCCCTGCAAAGTCTGAACCAGAATGTTTTGGAGAAGGAACAGTTAAGCAGGAGATGGTCAATGGTTTCTGGTTCTTGATCACAGAGAGTACAAATGGCAGGCCCCTGCAGTCCTCTTTTGGCTAGGCGATCCGCAGTCCAGCACCGATTCTGAGCACATTAGAGTGAATGAGGCAGCTCATTTTGACATCGGTCTGTGTCTGTATACCCCTACGTTTTGCATGCTCTCAAGGTTCTTCCCATCCTGATAGCAAGAAGAATAAGCCGGGTTCTTCCCAAGTTAATAAACTGCTGATAGTAAGAAAAGTAATGAGTTGATAACCCGCTATTTCTTTGACACTTGCAGTTCAGAAGAGAGAGATATGTGGGGAGCAAAGCTTATCGAGCAAGTAGCAAATGAGGTCTTCACAATGTCGCGAGCTGGAGGTTGGGGCTCGGATGATCATAGCAGATTGAGGTGGAAGATGTTCTGATGAGGAACCTTCTTTGATCCGAATCTTTTGCAGTACTAGCTGTGTACGTTGGGCTACTAGTAATTGTGTAGCCTGATCTTTTGGTGCCTTTTGGAGCGGTTTTCCAAAACCTGATGTAATATATGTTGGGTTGAGTTGTCCTTGCTTCACCTGATGTAGTGGATGGGTGAGGCCGAGGAGGGTAGTTGTCTTTGGCTATGATGCCAGGTTGTTTCCCTTTTAGATGTAGACTAGACAACTTAGCGCGGCAGATGCCGCGCCCGCGTGGAGAAATTAAAATTTGGAACTGCTTGACATTTTTAAATTGTGGGAAGTTGAAAATTGTTGGAATAGAAAGAAAGTTTACGTTTAAAGAGTTGCCAAGTTTTTGAAAATTGTCTGAACTGAGAGGATTTTAAGCTTTGAATTCATTTCACGGTTGTTGAATGATCAGATTTGGAAAGTATTCTAAATTTTGGGACATTCAAATTTGAATGCTGATCATATGATACAAATAGTCAGCGTTTATTTTTATGTTTGTGTTGATATTTTTTTTGCATTTGTGAATACCGTGGTGCGAAGTTATTGTTGTACTTCATATTTCTCTTATCTTTTTATTTTGCTGAAATAATACTCCTAATATTTGTGACTTTTTTAGAGAAACGGCTTCATTATTATAATTTGGAACATTACTTATAGTTTTTAGATGAATGAATCCATTATTAAGAGAGATGTGAAACGTTTGGAGTATTGTTAAAAAATGGCTCCATTATCATTTGCTTAAGCAACTGGAAATGGAATTCGAAAATATCTGCACTTGAGTTGTTGAAGGTACAAATATTGTTAAATTTGGGAAGTTGATCGTATTTATTTTTTCGGACGTTTGTTAAATGCTTAGATTTGAAAGGCATCTGTTTTTTTGGAATATTTAAGTTTGAATTTTGATCATGCGTTATAAGTAGTCAGCGTTGAGCTTTGTAGTCATGTTTTTTTTGTTGTGTTTGTAGTTACCACGTTATGAAGAATTTAAATCTGAAAATGCTTATATCTAAATATTTTTCGGATTTAATTTTGGTGGGAGTTGAATTTTTTTTTGTATGTGTGGCGTATGCGTGGGTTGTTAGAAATTGGTAAAAGTGGGAAATTCCTATATTTGAATTATGTTTACGTTTCTTAAATGCTTGTTTTTGAAAAGCATTCAGAGTTTTGAAATATTGAAATACGGAATTTGATCATATGGTACAAATAGTCAACATTTTGTTTTGTTTTCGTTGATACATTATGATTTAAATGTCGTTAGACAAAGAAGTACCGCCGTGTCGTCGTGAGAAATTATTGTTTTGTTAAGTTTCAAATCGAACTAATTTACAGTTTGGACGTAAAATATTTTGGAGAGGCTCGAATAATATAGTTGGGAAAAACTGAAATAATATATTTGCACCGAATTAGAATTTGTTGTTTTAAGTATATGCACATATTCAGCAATTTGGAACGTTTTCGCGGAAGCTTTCGAACTAATGTAAAAAGTTATATCAATTCTTTTAATTAAAAGTGTACAATTGAGTTAGAGTTCTTGAATATTTCCGAATATTCAGCAATTTGTGATGTTTTGACATAAGTTCTATAATTGGTATGGAAGAATTCGATTACTCGTTGTAACTAAAATTTTGTAAAGCTGTTTAAACATGCATGAAAATGTCGTAGATAATTTATTTTGAGACGTCGAATTTTAAAAGTCAAGTTAGTTCGTATGTTTTTCGTTTTATGGAATTTGTGTGTTTCCCACAAATTTAACCAAACATTTAAAAACAAAGAAAATTGGAAGTTTTCTTTTGTTGTCGTAATTATTTGTGTTTTCTTCTAGCTATTTTGATATCTTGTAATATTTTGTGGATGATCATTTATGGAAATGTTATTATTGTATTTTTTTTTGAAGTTGGATTGAACTATGTAATATTTGAAATTTGCAAAACTTGTAATAATTTAGGGCAAAGAGTCTGGCTGGTTATTTTATTTTTTACAAATTGTTAGAAATTGGTTTCAATTTTTTTGGAATGGTATTTGAAAAGTTTTGAGAAGTTTTGAAAATGGAAAATCAAAACAGGGAAAAAAAAGGCCGGGCGAGCAGGCCGGCCCAGCAGGCAGCCCAGGCCCGCCGTAACGTCATGATAATTATCAGGAATGAAGCCACATATTTTTGTTAACTGATGTGTACATGTACGTCGGCTTTCAGTTATTTAGTTAGCGATCAATCTAGTAATTAGCACATATAATATTTAAACTAAACTGATACATCCAACCTGGAACACTGTTCGAATCAGTCTGCCAACGTTTATTCAGGTAGAACGGAAGATCACAAAGCTAACAGCACAAACTGGTATCGACATGTCCATTCTAGTCTTAACCATTTTGCCATCATCAGCAAAAGATAGTCCAGCCTACTCTTTTTTTTTTAGAAAACACAGCGAGCATTGTTTTCATTATATTATAATGAGAAGCTCCCAATACTGAGTCTGGTACAGAGAGGCCCAGCAACAAAGGGAAAAAATTAACAGGACTAAAAGAGAGATATATCCACTTTACAACGCAACATGACAGATAGTTTACGTGATCGCCGTCCAGTCAGCTCCCTTTTGATGCCAGCAGCTCTCCAGAAAAAATAACGATATGCTTGCCCTAAAAGGTTCTGACGTTACGCTCCTTCAAAACTTGCCATAGGATCATCATGAACATAAGAGGATAAATTCTTGCCTTTCTCGTTGCTCATCGGGGATAAGACATAGAACCACCAATCCTGGATATTGGGGGCAGTTTGGCCGTCAGAACCGGACATGGCAACAGATACCTCGTTGAACAGAAGGCCCAGACACCAATCGTATACTGGGATGAGAGGAAAAGGTGGCTTGGAGTTTCATCAGCCAAGTTACAGAGGGGGCATGTAGGAGTGTGAGGCCAGCATCTTTTAGCCAGATTGTCTGGCATCAGGCACTTACCTTGAGCAGCTAGCCAGGCGAAAAAATTACTTTGGGGGGAATTTTGATCAAAATTTAGTTCAGTTCTTTCCAAAAGATGACAGTGAGAAGCAGACTTCGCAGAGTACTTTCTGTCAGAAGTTCACTTCCAAACCACGACATCCGGCATGTCTGAGAGCTTAACCACCTGCTATTGTGCCAAAGATTCACATACTCCTGAAGAACCTGCTCCAAGGGGTTTGCTTTGATATAAGAAATCGCCTTTGGTGCAGTCCTTGGGCCACTGTAGTTCTTCTTTTCGGACTATGCTTGTACAGGTTTGGATATTTAATCTTTCGGCATGCCCCCTCTAACCAGTGGCTGCGCCGTGTTCTCACCATTACCAATACATATTGTTGTGCTGCTTAGAAAACAGCAGCAGATTCCTTTGAGGTTGGCAGAGCGAGAGTCCAGCGTGATAGACCATACAACAAACATAATTTTATCTGCAAAGAGTGAACCTGCATCCAACCTCAAGCATTTCTTTTAGCCTTCAAGATCAGTAATGTACATGGAGTCATCACGAACTTATAAAACGAAAGCCTTCAATCATCTACAGCTTCAGCAAGAGTGCCCAACACGGTTTTCTCTGAATCTAAAACTTCAACCTGGTAAGAGAACTCCAAAGATGGATTGCTGTTCATACTCACTACACAACATTGGATTCATAGCACAAAAGAACACACTATACTTGTCAAGAAGCAAATAAAAGAAGGAGGAAGACATACCTTAACAGAAATCATGTTGACATGCAAACGCACACACATTGATGCTTCTTCCGACGCAGATAAAACCTATCTAGCCTATATCTCTCAAATAAGAATGTGTATATTCTAAATCGGTATCACCATGCACCTGCAACAAACCAATGGTGAGACCAATTACCAAGACGTCGTGGCTAGAACATATTTTGCATATGCATATAACCTACTGAGATGCAATGTTGGGTACTGATGTATCGGAAAGGATAAAGAGGGACATTTTATAGGCACTATAATATACTTATATGCAAGTGGATGGGAGAGCTGAGCAGTAAACCTCGGGCATTATTGGCGTCTCTGGCGAATCAGCGATCGTGAGTCGGCCCTTAATCATACCTGCCATTCTGGCAAGCTTGGACCGCATCAAACGAAGAGCTCATGCCAGATCTCCTCGTCGAGCTGCTACCACCATGTTCATACATCATATACGAATTAGAAGGTCGCATGGACACACTTTTAAAAGCATGAATGCATGACTTGGGTAATCAGATTCTTACATTGGAGTCTGGATATCAATACATTAGACTTGCATAGCGGTAAACCGATTTGTTTGCTTCATTGCAAATTGATCTGTTCATGGTTTTTGAAAGTACAATACCACATCTGACACAGTATAACGTCAAATAAATCTGAACACAAGATGAATGGTGTTCATGCGACATAACTGGTAGTCTGCAAATATGATGCCAAAAGTGAAGTTTAAGAATCTCATATGTAACTAAGAGACTGTATAAATTCATAGTATCCATGGTTTCTGATGACTCACCTTTTGATATGGGCAGAAGACTAACGATCCCAATTTTAAAATAAACCTCAAGTGAATTGAGAGAACGGTCTATTTCCCCGGTGATAATAATAATACCACTCTTCTTGCATCAACTACACAATCCATCTCGTCAGATGCAGGCTACACTCGTATGTGACAAATCAACGTAGACACGCATGAGTAATTCAGTTAGAACAAAAATAAAGGAAAAGAGAAACCAGAAAAATTGAACCTTACCACCTGTGGGGCATTCCATCAAACATATTCAAGGTACCTACACCAGCAAGGATGTAGCACGGTTGGTTTTGCATCTGTGTCAATTGGGGAGGAGTAAATTAGCAGAGACGGAGCTACCCAGTCGCCATTAACTTATAGAAGAGACTACAGGTGGCTAATGTGGGGATTGCGGAGAGGGGATTGAGTAGAAAAATTACCGTGGAAGAAATCCAAATAGATTGGTTCTCTTCTGACCCGCTCCGCTCACATGCGGTCCGCTCGTGCTGTAGGGCGGAGGCACAGCTATGGCAGGCAGCGGCGACATCCAAGCCCAACGGTAGCAGAGTCTCTCAGTGGCTCCGATGGAGAAGATGCGCAGCGGCCGCGGATGCTAACTCTCTCGCTGATTTTTCCGCTAGCGGAAAAACCTCACCAGCACGCGGAGCTCTGCCATGAAGAGTAGAGGTAAGCCAGAGAGAGAGTGTGTGTAGAGAAGGGAGAGGTTTGGAGGACGTACGTGTGCACCGGCGGCGCGGCAGCGCGCTCCGCGTCCGCGCGCGTCGGCGGCGAGCGTGGGAGACGGCGGCCTCGATTCCGCAAAGCTCGCGGCATCCCGGCACGCGGAACTCGGCGTTGGTGTAGATCCGGCGACGGCGAAGCTCGCCGTGCCCGCGGATTTGTGCGGGGAGGCGCCAGGAAGCGGGGCGGGACGACGGGGCCGGCGGCGACCTCCGCGTCGCGCGGAGAGAGAGGGCAGGGCGGGGGGTTCTGCGGTAAATTATTCAAGAAAGTCCCTGGGGTTTGGCAAAATGTCAAGTAGGTCCTTCCCTTCGAAAAATTGGAGGTCCGCGGTGCAATTTCCAGGCGACCGTTTCCTTTTTTGCAAAACCGGCGGCGACCGGAAAGCTACCGGGTGACGTGTCGATCTGCTGTTGGCAGAAATAGACCCAGCACTGTTCATTGCTACAGTGACCCGCGCGAAGCCGACGTGGAGAGATCCTGCCGTCCGATGGCGCCGATCGGACGGCTCAGGAATTGGGGCGACGTGGAACCTGCGCAAGCAGGTCGAATCTTGGTGTCCTTTATATATTGATGATGATCTACTATCTATGATAGATGCTAAGGGTACTCAATTCTGTGCCGAGAAAACATAGTGATTTTTCTTCTGAAGTTAAGAGAAATCACATATCTAATCTGCCTGCAGGCAGCCAACATTCGTCTCACAGAATACGAGTTCAACAATAAGAATGTGCCAAATCTGCAAGCACATTTTGTAAGTGCTCCTTTTACAGCAGTGAAGATTTCCGATCCAGTTTTTCTAATTTGTTAACAACTGAATATATTGAGCAGGAGAAAATCGTTGGTGAGAACTACTTCCTACATCAGTCAGCGCAAGAAGCCTACAGATCGTACCTTCTAGCATACAGCTCAGACGCCATGAAAGAAACTTTTGATGTTCGAGGTCTCAACTTGAAGGTAAAATGATTTTCGAACTTTGTGTGGGGTGTGGGCTCTGTGTTTACTGGTGTTTTTGTTGTCTTTTTTCTTAATTTGTGGGTAAGCATCTCTCCGAAGTACTTGGAAAGTTACCTTGGTTTATTATGCGTTAACTGGATAATAATAAGACTTACAAGCGACTTTTTTTAATTCATTATAATCTGGCAGGACGTAGCTGCATCATTCTCCATTAGGAACCCTCCAAACGTCAACATTGACCCGGAGAGCAGCACTACGAGGAAAGTGGATTGTGGTGGGAATAGGCGTCGTGTGCATCAACTCTGCAAATCCTAATCAATCAATATATCAAAGTTCACCGTTTCAACCCCCCACCGAAACGGCCACGTCTCCCGCATTCTTCTCGGCCGTCCGATCGGCCGGCAACGGCCCACGTTTGCAGATAGACGCACTTCTACAGTGCCCGGTGGGAGGACCGATTTGTAATTTGCGAAAAGATCGGGGGTTCCGTGCAAAACCGTCACTGCAGCGCAATATCTTCCAAAAAGCCCCCTGCGTTTTTATTTAAACACACCGCAACACACGCTTCCCTGCAGAAAAGGATCGAACGGAAAATTTTGCAAAACATGAGGACCTTTCCGCAAAAACGCCGGACAATTCCCCTTCCTCTTCCTTTCCTCTCTCTCGCGCGCGCGGCGGCGACATCGCCGCGGCCGCCGACGAGCTCCGCCGCCGCCACGGCCCTCCCCGGACGAATCGAAGCACACCAAACGATGCGCCGTCGCCACCTCTCCATCGTCGCCCAGCGCCGCTTGCCGGAACGCCGCTGCCGCGCCGGGATTGCCGCCGGCGTGCGCGCTGGCCGCCGCTCCGTCCGCGCGTCACCGCCGCCGCTCCGGCGGCCTAAAGGCGGCGGCGCCGCCACCTTCGGGTCACCCGCGTCCAGGCGCATCGGAAGCGACCATGCGCGCGTCGCAGAGCGCGGTGGCGCGCCGCCGGTGTCGCCCTCGCCGCCGCGGCGGCTACGCCCCCCGTGACGTCATCATGACATCACGTTGGGCCAGCGGTGGGCAGTTGGGCCGCTTTATGGGCTGTCTCGGCCCTTTTTTTCCCTTCTTTTCCTGTTTTCCTTTTTCCCTTTTGTTTTTTTCCATTTTTCCTTTTAAAAAACTTTTATACCTTCCCAAAAATAGATTCAGCAGCTTCTAAACCTGCACAATTTCAAAATGTAGGTATTTTCGAATTTCAATTTTACCACCAACAACCGCTATACAAATTCAGATACTTCAAAATTCCAGGTGCCTTCCAGATGTAATTATTTCGCAAACTTTCAGAAATCATACAATTCACATATATATAAAAAAAAATACATTTCGACACATTCAAATCTGAACATACCACGTCATACGATCAGAATTCAAAATTTAATCTTCCAATATTTTGAATGCCTTTAGAATCTGAGCTTTCAATAAATGTTAACCGAATTCAAATTCCGAACTCCATAAAGTTCAAACATAAACAAATTTTAAAGTAGACGTCAACAAATTTGAATTTTTAACGCCACGGTACTCACAGATATCGAACATATATCAACATGACCACACAATTTGAGCATTGTAATAATAATTCAAATATGCATAGCTCTCCAATTTGACCATTCTAAAAATTTGAACAGCTTCCGAACACATACATTATTTAAATTTCAACAATTTTATGATCTAAAGAACTTTCGAATGCGGACATTTCGAAATTTGAATACTTTACTCCCTGGTATTTTTTCTTCTAACCGATCCAGATTTCAAATTTATGACCTCCAGAAATTTTAACGTTCTTTCGGATCCGATTATATTGATTAACGACAAAAGAATCCAGCCCTTAATACAATTCCACTTTAACCAAATTTTACAAACTAGACGTTCATAAAATGTAAACATTTTTTAAATTATGACCATTTTCAAAAATGAGCAATCTCTAAAACCCGACCATTTTTAAAGCGATTTTTCCCCCGATTTGAACGATCTCCAAGCTTAGACAATTTAAGCGACAATTAATGAAGTTGGCCGCTTCTGTCCCCTCTCGCCTTCTTCTCCGACGGGCTCTGTGGTTCGCATTTAAATTAAAATTTCATAAACTCTCATAAAATGTAGTTCCTCAAAATATTAAGCTAAAATTGGACATCCAACACAAGTTCCGCAAACTCCCATAAAATGTATTCTCTCAAATTATTGAGCTAAATTGGACATCTAACACAAGTTCAATAACAACATACTCGAAAACTCACAAATTACAATTTACATAAAATAAAAAATAAAAAAAATATTTTGGAATCTATCCGCCTGAAAATATGAATAACATATCCGATCGAGAACCAATATATCAGAAAAAAAAAGATCTACCACAGATTCTCATATAATGTATTTCCTCAAATTATTGAACTAAATTAGACGTATTTCCTCAAATTATCGTACTAAATTAGACATCTAACACAAGTTCAATAACAATATACTCGAAAATACTTGCTATTTACGACAACAAAAATGCTATTTATGAAAAAAAAATGTTTTCAAACTCTCAAAAGGAATTACAAAGAATACAAACTCATATCCCCAAAATATAGTTTGAATCTACGATAAAATTCACATATTCTCATATAGTGTATTTCCTCAAATTGTTGAGCTAAATTACACGTCTACCACAATTTCAACAATTATCCAAATTTCCAAATTTTGAATTTTAACACAAGAAATTTCACGAAATCTGAACAATATTTCGAACGTACGCTCTCTTTGCATTCCAGTGACTTACAAATGCCCAAACTTTCAAAATGAGAACATTTCTAGATTTGATTTTCACCACACGGGCGCGGCGGTGTCGCCGCGCAATTTTTCCTAGTCCGTAATTATAACAGGCAGTTTGGAAGAATTTAGAGAGGGCCAAATTCTTAGTGGTTTAAAGATGTTGGAGCCGATAATATCAGAGCTTTGAAGTCACGTAGCTCTGTAAGCCCGTTAAAAAAAACGTAGCTCTGTAAGATTCTGCTAGACGACTTGATCATATGGCATGAGGTTGTAATGATGTATACCTTTTGAATCGATTTACTGTGAAGCTTAATCCTCTTTACTGTATCTCCAAATTTATTATAGATAATCCATGTTAAGCCAACATTTTACTTTAGCCATCAAATCAGATATCAATAAGAAGCTGATCTTCAGGTCTGCAATTCATATAACAGAGGGAGACCAAGTATGGTGTCTTTTCACGGAAAGACTCCCTTGATTAAAATGCTTGCTTTCGCTCGATGTGATTGTTATATTATTCATGCATTGATGCACATATTCGATTGCCTTGTTTGAGTCCCGTCATCGCTTCCGGCAAATCTTGGGGTTCATACCTAAGCACGCAAAGGGTATCAATTTGAGGTGAAAGGCATTCATCAAGGGTGAAATGTTGAACATGCTAAGGAGTAGAGTCACCTTGGCTTGTAAGGCTTTAGCTCAAGATCACAGAACCAATGGATGTAGTCGAGGTAGTCGTTGAAAGAGTCATCCTCGACTGTAGATTTTCGTCATCACCATGAAATGTTGATAGAACGACGACATCAAAAGGTATCTCTTAACCAAAGTACTTGGAAGGTGGAATGTTGATCTCTTATGCATTGTCGTTGGATTTTTTTTTAAGGATACGTCCAAGCGGACGTATCGGTTTCGAGAAGGAGAGGCCAAGCGGCCCATTACAAAGCGTTTAGGCACATGCGCCAAAAACGCCAATCCACAAGCAGAAAAAAAAGAATCACTCGCCAACCCTCCACCTGTCTACGGGTGCTAAGCTATCCCTAAACATCCTCGCTGCCCGCCAGAGGTCAGCCTCGGCCTCCACCATACTAATGGCAGTCTCTACTGAAGGCTTGTGTCCTTCGAAGACCACTCCGTTCCTATGCCTCCACAAGCTCCAGCATATCAAGTTGATCGCCGTCCACAAGTCCTTCTCATCGTGACCTCCCGGGGCCTTGGCCGGTAACCAATCCACTAGACGATCATCGCGGGCAGGGACCCAGTCCACTTTACCCCACCTGCTCAGGAAGGAGTGCCAAACCTCTCTGGAGAGGACACAACCGAGGAGAAGGTGGTCTATGTCTTCTCCCACTTGGTCGCACAACGGGCAGGCGGTCGGTCTAGGCAGCCCTCTTCGCCCTAAGCGGTCTGCAGTCCAACATCTGTTCTTCAATGCCTGCCAGAGGAAGAACTTGCGCTTGTTGGGCGCCCGGGAACTCCAAATCTGTTGTGCGCCCGCCAGCCCGATCTTGCCCTCAAAGAGGGCTCTGTAAGCCGATCGAGCTGAGTACTTGTGGGTGCCCTCCCAATTCCACCTGAATTCATCCACGACCCCTTCCGTCAGGGGGAAATCTGCCACACTGTCAGCCAAGGACAGCAACTCGCGGATCTCACGCGCGTCCAGGTCTGGCGGAACATCGTCTAGCCATCCACCTGCGAGCCCCTCTCTAACTCGGCGGGAGCAGAGCGCGCCCTTGGGCACTTTCATGAAGAGGTTTGGAGCCAAGTCCTTCACACGCCCACCGGGCAACCACCTGTCTGTCCAGAAAAAGGTGGAGGCTCCGTCGCCCACAACTGAGGTGGTGGCTGTCTCAAAGTCGTTGGATTTTGAATGGTCCATCTGGTCCTGTCCGGGTTCTTATAAGTCCGACTGGGTCGTGTAGAGGGTGGGATCTCCTTGGCAGTGTGTCCCATCCTGTTTGTCTAGAAATTCCCAGATTGACAAGGCCCGTTGGACTAGCTGCATGGGTTGTGTGATTGTGTCGTCCTCTTTTGGTAATGAGTATCCAATATACTCGTCATGTGCCTTGACTAGCGATTGGATCAACAGTTATAACATGAACATGGGAATCAAGAAGTTTGAACGCTTTAAAGTGAACGCATCATAAATCGTGTGAAAATACGCCCCAGTACTAAGAATCCCCAAAAAATTACCCGACTGGGTAGAAGGTGATTTCTCAGTTTTGTCCTAAAATTAACAGTCTTTTCCGACCTACTCCCTCCGTTTTTGAATATAAGATGTTTTAGCATTTGTCCACATGCACATGTACACAAATGTACGAAGACATGTATTAGTGTGCATGTTCACTCACTTTAGTATGTATCTAGACAACATGTGCAACACCTAAAACATCTTATATTAAAAAACGGAGGGAGTAATTAGTAGTCCAACATTTATTAATGCCAAAAATGGCAATTGCTTTTGTAATGGCAATAGGAATGACATTAACTCATTGTTTATTATCAATTTTACTCCAAATGTTGTAAGGATACTGTGATTCTAGACCATGAGATCTCTTGGTCAATGCAGTTACAAAAAAAAACATGCTGATGAGAATATGCAAAAGCCACTGATGAGAATCAAAAGTAACAAGCAAGCGTTGAAAGCGCGCAATCTCTTGCTCAGCTGGGAATACATCTGATGCAAAGGTGAGTCTGGCGGCAAAAAGGAGCACAACGTCGGGGACAAACGGCGGCAAATTAAGTACTCTATGTTCAGTTCCCCTGTGTTCGAACTCACTACCCCGTGGGACTTTTCCACGACACGCACCACATCGGTTTGAGCTTTCTGGCCGTCCGATATTTTCCGCTCCACAACTCCGCACCATCCGATCCCCGCCGGTTCCTGGAATTGGCATGAACAGGATTCGCAAAGTTGATAACCGTACCAACCTTCGTGCACCCACTCTCGCTGACGCCCTCTTTCGATGCACCCTGGAGCCCGAGGGCCACTAGTAGAAAACCTCAGCTAGTTTTCATAGATTAGCCGACTCCAAAGAAACAGCCGGCTCCAATAACATCGCTTCCGCGCCGGGCGCCACATATATCTGTCGCCCGAAACCCCTGAGTCGGACGATAAATATAAGAGGCTTCTGCAGTCAGAATATCGGAGCCGCTCAAATTTCTTGACCAGTCTGTGATAAGTTGGGAGGCGGTCTGTATAAAAAACTGTATGAGGGGGGAAAGCCGGTCGAATGCCCATTTCCCCGTGCGCGAGCTACTTCTCGACACCAGTTTGGTGCCATCCCATGACCTAGCCTTGTCTGCAGGAAAGGCCGGGCTCCGAACATGGCCGGAGCTTCTGGATTGACACAGGTGCATACATATAACTTATCCCCTTTATGTGTAGGCGCGGCGGGTCGGCGACCTGGGTGAGGGGTGCCACGGTGGCCACCTCGGCGAGGGGTGGCCAGGCGGCGGTGTAGCTGAGCGTATCCCGGGGCGGCGAAGCGGGCCGCCGGCGGCGACTGGATAAAGGCGGATCTAGAATCTAAATGGGGCCGATAGGTGGCAAATGCTTACATTGCGATTGCATAATTGAATTTAACTACATAGTTTTGTGCCCCTGAAGCAGGCCGGCTACCTCGCGCATCTTAAAAATCCTAACATTGCGATTACAACCGCGACTAGGATAACGATAGCACCGAAAGCGTAGTGCAGATGTATTTCCTTTTCGAGAGCATATCTTCTTATCTTTTTCATCTTCATCGTAGATGCGTCGGCGTTGATCTTGTGTTCATGGAGGATATCGGCCAAATGAAGTTCAAATTCCATCTTTTCATCCTCGATCTTCTGCATTGCTTCCTCCATCTTCAGTGTGGCCACGCGTGCTAGCTGCCTTTCTTTCGGCCTTCTTCTTTGCTTCCTCCATCTTCAGGGTGGCGACGTGTGCTAGCTCTGCCTTTGTTTCGGCCTTCTTCGTTGCTTCCTCCATCTTTCGGGTGGCCTCGACTGCTAGCTCCGCCTTTTCTTCGGCCTTCTTCATTGCTTCCTCAATCTTCCGGGTTGCCTCCTGAGCTAGCTCTAGCTTCTCTTCGGCCTTCCTCTTCCCGTCTCTTGTGAAGCATAAATCTTCCAGAACAAGCACTTTGGCTTGTAGACAATGCTGAAACTCCGTACATCCACCCGGGATACTACATTCACACGTCGATTCCTAGAAAATTCGCAAAATAAACCGCAGCTTAAAAGAAAACATAAGAATTCACACTAGACAGTAGACACCGTGTCCTCGCCAAATAAAAATTATATATATACCTCGTCGGACGACGAGCTGTAGTTCCCGATGGCGTCGAGGGGCTCGCTGTTCTCGATTGTAGTCCACATTGCCAGCGGGCTCACGGCGACGGCCGGTCGGCAACGGCTGTACTGCGGGTTGTTGGCGATTTCAGACGTTGTAGTAGAGTGAGAGAGGGAGAGCGACCGAAAGTAGAAGAAGGATAGGGGGTGTGGGGAGGCGTAGGTGGTTCTCCAACGGTCGAAAAATAAAAATCCGGATACTCCGGGCTCGTGTGACGCATTTGTGCCCGGAGGTTCTGGATTTGTTTAAGATTGGGCTCCTGTCATTGTAATGATACATATGTTTTTGCAATGATTTTTCTTAATTGAGTGCTTCTAATTATTTTACAGATGGACCGAGGGTGGATGTACAACAATAGTCGTGGCATCAATGCCTACAACAATGGTCTCTCGAGTTTTTTGGAAGAAGCTAAACAACATATGGTTCGCAGCAAACTGTTGTACATTGCTTGCCCCTGCGTAGACTGCAAAAACTTGAGGAGTTTTTCACACATTTAAGATATACAGTCACATTTGATCCAAAGGGGGTTTAAGAAAGGGTATGAATGTTGGAGCCATCACGGCGAAGAAGAAAGTACCGTGCCTGATGCTAATGATCAAGCAGATGATGAGCCAGTAGTACTGCAAGATACCGTGATGCATGATGTTGACCCAACCACATTTCCATCGACGAAGTTTTCATATACCCAGGAATCAGAAGAACAGGAAGATGAACCTCCAGACGAGCTGGAGGAGCTGTTGGGGAGCTTTGATGAAGACTACGAGGACCCGAAAAAGCACAACAAATTTCTTGGCATGAAAAAAGACTCGAAGATGGCTAGGTACCCTAACTGTAAACCAAAGTACACAAAGTTGGCCACTGTGCTGGAGGTGTTGCAGATGAAGGAGAAGTTCAAGTGGTCAGACTTTAGTGTAACTGTCTTGCTGACATTTTTACATGACTTGCCAGATAGCACGTACAAAGCTAAGCGGATCGTCTGTCCGTTGGGAATGGAAGTTGAGAGGATACATGCTTGCACTAATGATTGTATCTTGTACCGTAGAGAGGAATATAGCAAGTTGCGTGTTGGGGATATACCAACTAGGGGTATCACCAGCATGGATCAATCCGGCTAGTCCAGGGTGGCCCGTAGTGGCGGTGAAGGTTTTGCCTGCCGGGCGGCCCAGATAGCTGACGACAAAGGTTGGAGGATGCCGGCAAGGAGGTGGCCCAAGACCGAAGCCCATGACACCACCAAGATTAAGACGGAAGGCGGCAGACTTGCCGGCTAGGTTTAGGACTCTGTATACTTGTCGGATACGTAATCACCTTGTAACCCTAGGTCCGGAAGCCTATTTAAGCCGGACCAGGGACGCCTTTAAGGCGACATATGACCTCATTGTAATCTGTACAAGGCTATTGCTCATATTGTGAATTATGGCAGCAAGTAGGACCTCGCCACCGCTGCGAGATCCGAAGCTGGATAAACCGTCTTGTTCGATCCTGACCTCGACGACGCTCCCCTTCACTCCCTCGGTTAACCCTCGGCTAGCGTACCCCCGTCTCCTATCTAGGATGCCGATACGATGACAGTTGGCGCCCACCGTGGGGCCTAAGGCGTCGGGTGTCACGTTCGACGCGGGAATACTTGGCGGCATCGGCCACACTATCGCCGTCGGCCGCTCATCGCGCTTTGGCTCCATCGGCTACGTACAAGACGACGCAACATGGATGCCGGCGAAAGACGGACTCATCGCCTGCACGTCGTCCCAGTTGGTGAGCACGGGATCTTCATCGGGTTCACTCCGGAGGCCATGGACTTCCCAAAGAATCACGCCGTCTTTTCGCCCACCCACCACCCGGAGTTCGACTACGCGCAAGATGGATCTGAGTCCTCCTTCTCCCAGGAGTCGGCGGATTCCGATCTCCACTTCTGTGTTGTTGCCGGTCTGGGATCCGACTCCCAGCCAAAGAGCAACGATCCTGAATCGATCCTTCCTTCACTCCAGGACGATACGATGTCAGATGCCGGATCCAGATCTACCGTTCAAGTCAACGTAGACTCTGACTCCGAAGAAGACTCTGTGAGCAAGTTCGAGCAGAAGGTTCAAAAGTGCTTCAACGCACCAGAACCACCGCCTTCAGAGGCAGAAACAGGCTCGGCAGCAACCATGCAGCAGGCCTTTGTGGCTGAGGTTACTGGAACAGATCCGGCTAATGCGGCAGATGCCGCCAAAGCCTCCACGCTGGACGACAACCTGCCAAGCAGGGATCCCCCGCCGGCTCCGAAGAAGAAAATCCTGGAGAACGGCGGATGTAGCAAAGGCGTCTAAAGCAAAGAAGACACGGCCGCCTTGGCAGAAGTCCTGAAAACGCCCGTCAACGAGAAGACAGCTCCGGCTGACCTGGAGAAGCTCCGCACGATCATTGTCAACCAAACCAAACACCTCCAGGAGAAACAAGATGAGGTTCTGGGCCTGCTTATGGAGGCTAAGGAGGAGAACGCCAAGATAACCTCCAGGAAGAATCTCTTCAAGATTAAGCCGGTGGCCAAATCAAAAGCGCCACCGCCAAAAAAGAAAAGCACCTTGCAAAATCGGGATCCTTCTCCCGAGGGGTACAAGTCCCCTGCACAAAGACTTGGTTTCGAGTGGGCATCGGCTCTGCAGCGGAAGGACAAAAACGGCGATGTAATCCTGAGTACTCCTGTCGTCAACACTGCGGCTGCCTTAGACATCCTCAACAACGACGACTACGACAAGGACGAGAAGATCTACTATGCCTCTGTCCTAGCTTACAAGGCTTTGGAGCAACAGGCACGGGCTGATTCTTGTGCCGACCAGGCGGACGCGCGAGGAGGGCGGCTGGAATCAAAATCCAATGGTTGCAAAGCTGCTGCCGGGGGTAACCCCTATGACCCATCTGGCTCCAGTAGCCATGGCAAGGGGAAGGACAAGGATAGGGAGCCACGGAAATTGCCGCCTCCTAGGAGACAGCGCGATGAGGCTTCCCGTACCGGCAACAGAATCGACGAGGCACCCCCTCCACCGCCTAGGAGAGAAGACGGTAGCCGGGATAACAAGCAGCCGTCAAGAAGTGGCGGAAATCGCGACAATGCCCCACCGCCAAGGAGAAGCAGGGACCGCACACGCTCCCCGTCGCCAGCGCCAGGCGCGAAAGCGGAAGTCAGGGACACAACAACGAGCCTAGGCGCAGCAAAAGCCGGGCTGCGCAGGATGAGCCCCATGCCGACAGATCCAATAGGCAGCTCAATCCGGAAGATGCACAACATCGTCTCAATGACATCAAGGCGGGAAAAGAAGAGTCATACCTCGGCCCCGAGTGTTTTGGCCCAGCCATCCGCAACGTTCAGGTTCCTAGGGACATGACATCAGTGTCAAAAAGCTGCCCAAGGTACAACGGAGCGGACAAGCCAAACTCGTGGTTATCGGACTATGCGCTGGCAGTCCAGATTGCCGGGGGCAATGGCCTAGTCGCCGCTCGTTTTCTTCCTCTCATGCTAGAGGGGACGACCAGAAGCTGGATCGAAAATCTCCCAGAGAAGTGCATTCATAGCTAGCTAGACATGGAACGGGTCTTCACCCAACACTTCCAGGGCACATACAAGCGACCTAACACGTATACCGATCTAACGCGCTGTGTGCAGAAGCCGTATGAAATTGCGACGGCTTTTCTAGCAAGGTGGATCCAGACAAAGGCATGTTGCGAGAACGTCGACGACAACCAAGCAATCCACGCCTTCACCACGGGCCTACTGAAGGGCTTGTCGCATCCTGGGAACCAGGGGTCCCCATGAAGTCTCCTTGCGTGGCCCGCAGGAGGATAACCTCTTTATGCAAGAATTCTGAGGAATCCAAGGTATACCTTCACATGATGAAGTAGGAGTGGATGTATCTGTCGCACCCCGAGAAAAGGGGGTTCCCATGAACTCCTACAGCGTGATTGGTCAACTGGAACGATCGCGGGACGAGAGCAGGAAGCTTCCTTTGGTACCCCGGGTACGGGAGCTTCCCGGGATATAAGCAAACGAGACAAGGCATGTGCGTGGTAAAGAGAGTAAGCTGCCAGTGCTTGTCCTTATCTGGAGGAGGGCAGGTTGTACGATTAGTAGGTTGTTGTGGTATCCCCTTAATGTATAAAAGGAGGACCAAGGCCCCGAGGGAAGGGGGGAGGGGGGCTTTTCCAGTTCAAGATAGAGTTAGGTTGGGCAAAGATCAGATCTCGATCGAGCCTCCTAACTGAAGATCCCGGGAACACATCTCTGTAACCCAGATACGCATATCACCACCATATATCCAGACATGCAGGAGTAGGGTGTTACGCTTCACAGAGGCCCGAACCTGGGTAAACTGCCTGTGTGTTCTACTTTCTGCATCGCTCACTCGCTCACCTAGATCCTCCTTGCGCCCCTCGCCGAATCTCTAAAAGGGGGTCCCTCGACCTCCGGTGTTCGTGACTTCGGACACGACATCTGGCGCGCCAGGTAGGGGGCGCAAGGATCTGGAGAGCCTTTCGTCGCTATGTTCAAAAGGAAGCATGAAGTCCGAGAAGGCCGAAGGCGGGTCATCTGACTCAAGCGTCGAGGGGAGGCCGACGTGCAGGAGGACGCTTCCATTCGGAGGCTCCCCCGTGGGTGGTGGAGATCGCCGCCCGGTCTCTCTCGACTGGCGCCCGGTCGACACTCACCACCTCCCTCGCCTCGGAAGACCTCGCTTCATGGCTGCTCGCCGTGGTGGTGGCTGCACCTCAGATCCCGGCTCGGGGGCTCGTCGTACGCCAATGCCCCGCGAACCATGCCACGAGGAGAAGCGTATCCTGGAGAACATGCGCGAGGAGGAACGAGTTCGCTGGATCCAGAGGCAGAAAAGGTCCAGACCGGTTCATGGTCCGCCTTCTCCTCGTGCTAGGGGAGTCATCCTGGATGAGTTCGAAGATGAAGCATGGGGTTGCCCCGTGCACAACCCTCGAGATCCAGAGCCAATAGGGACCCAAGGACCGACCGCTCCTAGGCCGGGGGCTGACGAGGAGCACCCGTTCGCGGGAAATCCACCTCAGCTTGGCCGAGAGCCAGTCGATAGCTTCATCTCCTGCCTCATACAGAGTATCAAAACTGGTCAGCCGTTTCAGTTTGGAGACGCTCTAGCGCTGTTCCCTCCATCCAGCAGCCAGGCAGCGACGAAGCAGTCAGCTGGAGATGGAGAACCATCCGATGCCAACAAGTACCAGAACTGCTCGGGAAGCCTAGGAAGCTTCGAGGTGCCCGGCCTTGAGCAACCTCATGAAGCCTTGATGACTGCCAGGAAGCTACTACAGTCACCCCCAGAAGATGTGCAAGATTCTCAGAGTTTTCGAGTTTGGGTTGAGCACCTGGATCGTCTGATGGATATTGTCATGAATGGGGTCTGAAGCAACGCGAGGAGTGAGAAGCCTGGTGCTCAGGAGGGCATATTTTCACTTCCCGGGAACAATGAGAACCACGATGCGGTGGAAGTAGAAGATACAGATTCTGAGGAAGAAGTCGACTGCCTCGCCCTCATCCCTGAGCTAAGAAGGGCAGTGAGGACAGGCCAACTCTGTCGTGGATTGACCAAAGCTTACAACGGGAAGTCTGACCCGGAAGATTTCTTGAAGGTGTTTGTGCGTGCTATTAGCCTTGTCGGAGGCAACGAACTTATGATGGCCAATTACTTCCCCCTAGCCCTGAACGATCGCGCTAAGTCATGGATGGAAGGTCTCCCTCAAGGGTCCGTTGGATCGTGGACCGGGATGAAGAATCTGTTCGTGGATGCATTCCGTAGCAGGACCGAGCAACCGTGTACCTACTGCGACCTCTTCTACCTGGCTCAGTGGCCCAGAGAGAGCCTGAGGGAGTACGTCAAGCGCTTCCGATCGGTTGCCGATCGGATCCCCAATGTCCGGAGCATGACCGTTCTTTCCTCTTTTCACGCCAATGTTTGAAACAAAAAGGTGAAGATCAAGCTCAGCACTCGCGCCGTCGATACCGAAGAAGAGCTGTGGCAGCTGGTTGACAAATGCATTGAGAAGGAAGAACGCTACTACCCCGTGAGCCCACCAAGGGCAGATCACCTTCCCCGGGAAACAAGTATCTGAAGCGCAAAACCAGGGAATCGTTCCCGGAAAGGTATCAAAGCAAGTCAGAACCAGTCGGGACAGGTTGAGTTGGGTTGGTTTCCCTTTCGTTTCAGAAGTCTTTCTGAGTAGTGTCGAGTCCTGTTGTGTAAGCTAGGTTGAAGCTCGTTTCGTGTTCCTTAGTTTCGGTAACCGTGTTTGTTCAAGTGTTTCAGGAAAGAGTGTGGTGCACCACAGGGCCCTCGGCGATGATAAGGAATAAAGTTTACGTATCCGGATCGCTCCCGTGAACCTTGCATGTGATGGTGGGTCTGGATCCGTTCCGCCACGTATGTTAAGCGGGAAGGGTCTGTCCCTCCGCAGGTGTGATAGTGGGTCTGGATCCGTTCCGCCACAAGTATCACACGTATGTAAAGTGGGAAGGGTCCGTCCCTCCACAGATGAGGTGGGTCTGGATCCATTCCGCCACGTATGTTAAGCGGGAAGGGTCCGTCCCCCCGCAGGTGTGATAGTGGGTCTGGATCCGTTCCGCCACAAGTATCACACGTATGTAAAGTGGGAAAGGTCCATCCCTCCACAGATGAGGTGGGTCGGGATCCGTTCCGCCACGTATGCTAAGCGGGAAGGGTCCATCCCTCCGCAGGTGTGATAGTGGGTCTGGATCCGTTCCGCCACAAGTATCGCACGTATGTAAAGCGGAAGGGTCTGTTCCTCCGCAGGTATGATGGTGGGTCTTGATCCGTTCCGCCACGTATGTTAAGCGGGAAGGGTCCGTCCCTCCACGAATGAGGAAATGGGAATGGGTCCGTCCCCCCATACTTGAGGCACTGGTGTTGGATTTTATTCTGTGTAGTGGTTTACTGACTCTAATGCTGATCGGTCGATATCGTGGAATGTTTGTGTTCTGTGAATAGGTATCTCTAATGTCTTAACAGGGAAATTACGTATTACCCAGATTGCTGGGTGAAGGCAAGGAACAAGCCGTTAGTCATGGACAATCTGGGATACAATAATCATAAGTTGCATGCAGGGCAGATAAATACTCAAGACTGGGGATCTTCGTCGACGATTTCTTCTGTTCTCGTGAATTGATGCACCAGCTGGTCGACAACCGGAGCTATCTTCTTCTCATATGCCGCCTTGGCTTTCTCGTCGAAATCTTTGAGGACATCTTCTACAGAAAAATTTGGGTCCAGAAGGCGGACCACGGACAGAATCTCTGTTGCGACGTCCCGAACCAAAGTCTTGCACTCCAGCTGGCGACTGATATCAACCTCCTTAATAGCCTTCCCGAGTTTGTTTGCCGATGTCTTGAAGAATTGAGCGTAATCCCCAATGACGAGCCTTCAGGACTTAGACCTTCACGGGAAACATGGATCCCAAGGAGATCCATTTCGTCAGCCATTTTGACAGCGGCCTCTTGGAATTCGCCCAGTCTGAGAGAAGTATTCGAATGCTGGCCTTCACCTGGGGGCTCGAGATTCATGATCACAGACAGCAGAGCAGCAACTTCTCCGTCTAGGACGTCCACCCTCGAAGAAGCTTGTCGTTCCCGAGAAAGAGCTGCTTTCAGACCTTCAAAAAAAAGAGCTGCTTCCCGGTCCTCGTCAGCTTTGACCTTGGAAGCCTTGAGTTCCTGCAACTCCTTTTTTAGAGCAGCAATCTCTTTATCTTTGAATATGATCGCGGATTCTCGGACGGCAATTTTATCTCGAAGATCTTGTTCTGCGCTCGAAACTGGGGCTGCCTCCTCTTCAGCCAGCTTGGGGGCTGAGGTCAATGGAGCATGAGAACTTTGGTTGACGCCGGCATCGAGGTTACACGGGGTACGTGATAAGTTCGAGCATTTGTATGACTGCCGCAGAAACTTCTGAAATCATAGACAAGAAAGAAGATGCACTTGCCAAAGGAGAGTCTTCCCGAGTAGAATGAGTCAAAGCTCTGATTACATCAGGCCATTCTTTCCCGGATCCGGAATGGTCACCTCCAGGCAGATTGGAATCATCTCCAGTTTCGGAGCTATCCGGGGTGACTACCCTCGATGTTCTCTTGGGCTTCTTATTGCTCTTGACTCCCGAGACCCTGCAAGGAAAGACACAGTGTGAGTTCCTGACAGAGGTTCCCGGGAAGAAATACCACACTTACGGGAAGAGAACCACAAGAAAACAAGTACCTCTGGCGTTTCTTTGCCTTGTCGTGGGACCTAGCAGAGGAACCTTGTTCGAAAGAGGCAGCAAAGAGGCGTCATCTGCTTCCCGGGAACCAGTGGGGGATGCATGACCAGAGCTCGAGCCCGCAACACTCCTGCAAGGTTCTTCTTGACCGGATTGAACTACTACCCTCTTCGACCGTTGACGACGGGCAGGTTGGGCAACTTCTTCTGTTGAACTTCATCGGTCCACGAGTTGGGTTCTCGACCCTCCGTCTCCGAAATTCCTACGGGACCGCAAGCCGGAACTGTTTGGAGAAGCTGGGTCTTATCGCTCCGGCGATATAGAGGCAGCACATTGGCCGGGAGAGTTCCGGAACTACTAGAATGAAAGAACTTCTTGATCCACCTGGCCACCTCAGCAGGAGGCATATCCGCTTCCTGAAGGCGCACCCTGTCTGAACTCTCCCCCGTATAATCCCAGATGAATTTGGTCCTCTTCTGCAGCAGAGCCAGACGGTGCTGAAGGAAGTGGGCAGCCACCATCAGACCAGATAGCTTTTGACGCTTAAGCTCTTTGATGCGTTTGAACACTTCTCCGAACTCCTTATCATGGGGACTGTACTCGTTCGAATTGGCAATGTGAGAAGCTCTAGTGACAGGAATGGCGTAATGAGGATGAGAAGCTGATTCGACACGGACAAAGCACCAGTCTCTTCTCCAGTTGTCCCATTTACCGCTGTATCCATTTCAAGGTACTCTTTTGCCATACCATCGCGAAGTTGAAGTGTAACACTGGCAGAGATCGGCTCCTTCGGGGTAAGACGAGGAGCATAATAATGGCGGAATAGCGCCATGGAGGGGACTATGCCCACAAAGCATTCGCAAAGATGCACGAAGACAGCCAGCAACAGGACAGCGGTGGGATGTAGTTGCAGAAGGCTCAACCCATACGCATCCAAGACAGCATGAAAGAAAGGAGAAAATGGAGGAACGAGACCCATAGCTAAGAAGAACCAGATGATGTGAATATAATTCTCACCCTGAGGACCAAGCGCCGGGGCGCTGATCAGCGTAGGGTCTGAGCTGCAGTGACCATCGGCTAGCACCGCCTGAACCATGTGCAGATGCTCTGTGGGCCAAAACTTGCTGTCGAAGAGCGCATCAACCTTATTGCGCGCGGCCATCTTCCTCTTTCATGAGGGCTTCCCCAATGGCAGTTCTTGAGTCTCCCCCCGCTTGGGTGCCATGGATCTGGGGGAAGTCACAACTTCGAGATCTCGGATGCGAGGACTGGACAGAGAGAGAAGACGAAGGCTCCCTGAAAGTGCTGGATCTGGGTGAAGCTCTTGGAGTCAACTAGCGGAGGTTTCCAGGCAATAACGGGCCCACCACTCACCATAAAGGGTTATCACAGTGCGGGACCCGAAAAGACGGAAGCCACTTTGTTCGAGTTCTGGAAAAACCGTCTAAGCTGATACCTCGAGGGACCCGTGAACGAGGAGATATCCCGATAACAGGCCTCATGGGGCCACGCAGATTGGGTACCACCTTGACCCCTGACACTCGTATGGTCAAGGCAGTACCCGGGGGCTACTTTCGCATCCTGGGAACCAGGGGTCCCCGTGAAGTCTCCTTGCGTGTCCCGCAGGAGGATAACCTCTTTATGCAAGAGTTCTGAGGAATCCAAGGTATACCTTCACAGGATGGAGTAGGAGTGGATGTATCTGTCGCACCCCGAGAACAGGGGGTTCCCGTGAACTCCTACATCGTGATTGGTCAACTGGAACGATCGCGGGACGAGAGTAGGAAGCTTCCTTTGGTACCCCGGGTACGGGAGCTTCACGGGATAAAAGCAAAGGAGACAAGGCATGTGCGCGGTAAAGAGAGTAAAGCTGTCAGTGCTTGTCCTTATCTGGAGGAGGGCAGGTAGTACGATTGGCAGGTTGTTGTGGTATCCCCTTAATGTATAAAAGGAGGACCAAGGCCCGAGGGAGGGGGGCTTTTCTAGTTCAAGATAGAGTTAGGTTGGGCAAAGATCAGATCTCGATCGAGCCTCCTAACTGAAGATCCCGGGAACACATCTCTGTAACCCGGATACGCATATCACCACCATATATCCAGACATGCAGGAGTAGGGTGTTACGCTTCACAGCGGCCCGAACCTGGGTAAACTACCTGTGTTCTACTTTCTGCATCGCTCACTCGCTCACCTAGATCCTCCTTGCGCCCCTCGCCGAATCTCTAAAAGGGGGTCCCTCGACCTCCAGTGTTCGTGACTTCGGACACGACAGGGCTCAAGTCTCAGACATAAGCTAGTACGCATGCAGGTCAAAGACCTCGGGGTCATTCTTGAGGTTGCCACCATGTATGCTCAGGCGGATGACGACACGTGTGATGTTGACGGCGCCCATGACATGGCGCCAAAGCGGATGGGTCACAAGCGGAAGGCTCCCCAGGAAGATAAAGCCGGACCATCCAACGAGGTTGCTGCCGCCTTCGAAGGCAAAGGCGGCAGCCGCAAGTGGAAAAACAAGGGCAAGGATGTTGCGTCCAGCAAGCAGCGCATGACCTACGAACAGGCAAAGCTCCTGCCCTCCCCCATCCATTCATCACTCGGAAAGGTCAACCATACGCTGGGGGAGTGCCGCTTCATGGATGACTTCAAGGACCCCGAAGTTGGCTGGAAGCCGAAAAAGAGCAAGAAAGCTGAGAAGGCAAAGAAGGAAGACGACGATGAGGCAGTCTCCATGTCAGAGGACGAGGACCCCAAGCTGCCTTGCAAGGAGAAAAAATACCACAAAGTACACGACCAATTGGTCTGCTCCTTGGGAACTCCTTCGGCAAAAGAAGAAAAGGCGGAACTACGTGAGCTCAACGCCACGGTGCCAGATGTTCCCCAATACTTGGACTGGTCCGAAGCGCCAATCACATGGGACAGGGAAGACCACCCAGACCACGTGCCACATCCCGGCAAGTATGCCCTTGTCGTCGACCCAATTGTCGACAACTTCAGACTGACCAAGGTGTTGATGGACGGGGGCAGCAGCCTAAACATCCTATATGTGGACACCTTGAAGCGCATGAACTTGACGGAGAGCCAACTTGACTACAGCAAAGTCAAGTTTCATGGTATCGTGCCGGGAAAGCAAGCCAAATCCATGGGAAACATCAAGCTTGAGGTTACTTTCAGACCGGAAACAAACTATCGCACTGAACACATCCGGTTCGAAGTAGTCCCCTTCAAGAGTGCTTACCACACCATCTTTGGAAGGCCAGCTTTCGCCAAGTTCATGGCGAGACCCTGTTACATCTACAGTAAGCTGAAGATGCCTGGACCCAACGGTACCATTACCGTCAATGGCAACTTCAAGAAAGCAAAGAAGTGCGAACATGGTAATGCCGCCTTCGCTGAGGCAGTCCTCCACGTAGAGGAGCTAGCCATGCTAAAAAAGGAAACTGATACATCGCAGTTGCCGGAAAAGGTGCAGACAGCCGAGCCAAAGAAGACTTTCAAGGCCTCCGAAGAAATGAAGAAGGTGGATATGACGTCAGGTGACAGCTCCAAGCAAGTCACCATCGGATCCGGCTTAAATGACAAATAGGAAAGCGCGCTCGTCGAGTTCCTGCGTGAGAATAGGGACATCTTTGCATGGTCGTCCGCCGACATGCCAGGTGTACCTAGGGAACTTGCCGAGCACTCTCTTAATGTCTACAAAGGAGCCAAGCCAGTGAAGCAAGGAATAAGACGCTATGGCGAGAAGAAAAGGCATGCGATAGGGAATGAGATCATCAAGCTGCAGGAGGCGAATTCATTAGGGAAGTAGTGCATACTGATTGGTTGGTAAATCCTGTAATGGTTCCGAAAACTAATAAAGAGCTGAGGATGTGTATCGATTATACCGGTTTGAACAGGTGCTGTCCTAAGGAACACTTCGCTTTACCACGTATAGATCAGGTCATAGACTCCACAGCCGGCTCCGAGCTGCTGTGCTTTTTGGACGCGTACTCCGGGTACCACCAAATTAAAATGCGGGAATCAGACCAGCTAAAAACATCGTTCACCACACCCTACGGGACCTTCTGCTACATCACGATGCCCTTCTGCCTAAAAAATGTCGGTGCAACGTATCAGAGATGCATGCAAAGATGCCTGAACGAACAGATTGGCCGCAATGTTCACGTCTATGTAGACGATATTGTCGCCATGTCTCGAAAGAAGGCGGATTTGCTTGATGACTTGCGAGAAATCTTCGACAACCTACGGGTATATAAGATGAAACTCAATCCATAGAAATGTGTTTTTGGAGTTCCTGCCGGCAAATTGCTTGGCTTTATCGTTTCCGAACGAGGAATTGAGGTCAACCTGGAAAAAATCAAGGCAATTCTCAACATATCCAGACCCACCTGTTTGAAGGATGTGCAGCGCTTAGCCGGCTCAGCAGCTGCCGTCAGTCGTTTCATTAGCCGCCTTGGAGAAAAGGCTATGCCTATCTATCGGCTATTGAAGAAATCCGACACATTTGAGTGGACAGACGAAGCAGATGCCGCCTTACAGCAGCTTAAGTTGGCACTGACGACTGCCCCCATCCTCACAGCACCTCATACGCAGGAACCAATGCTGCTTTACATCGCGGCAACCAACTTAGTTGTCAACGCAGTCATGGTTGTAGAGCGCAAGGCGGAAGCAGCTGACGCCTCTGAGCAGCGTCCCGTCTACTTCATCAGTGAAGTATTTTCCGCCTCGAAGCAGCGTTACCCACATTACCAGAAGCAGGTCTATGGCGTTTTCTACGCCGCCAGGAAGCTGAGGCACTACTTTCAGGAACATTCGATTACTGTGGTGAGCAAGGCACCTCTGGGAGACATAATCAAAAACGCGGATGCAACAGGCCGAGTCGCCAAATGGGGCATTGAGCTCGCCGCCTTCGACATCGCATACTAACCCAGAAGCGCCATTAAGTCTCAAGCCTTAGCAGAATTTGTCATAGATTGGACAGAAGCCATGGATGAAGTACCTCTCCCTGAATCAGAATACTGGATCATGCACTTTGACGGATCAAAGATGCTTCAGGGCTCGGGGGCTGGTGTTGTGCTAAGAAACCCGCAAGGAGACAAGCTAACCTACGTGCTACAAATACATTTTAAAGCAACAAACAATGTTGCCGAATATGAAGCACTCCTTCATGGTTTACACATCGCCAAAGATTTAGGCGTCCAGCGCGTCCTCTGCTATGGAGATTCAGACCAGGTTGCGCAGCAGATATGTGGCACGTGGGATGCAAAAAGCAAAACAATGGCGGCATACCGAGCCACTGTTGATGAATTCGCTAAATGCTTCCTAGGATACGAAGTCCGCCACATCCCAAGAGATCAAAACGAGGCGGCAGATACGCTTGCCAGACTTGGGTCCGGGCGCAAAAAGGTACCAAAGGATGTTTTCCTGGAACACCTCTACAAGCCGTCAATAAAAGGAGCAGACCTCCTTGACCCAGAAGCGGCAGAACCAGTAGAAGACGCTAGCTATGCCGTCTATCTGGTAAAGCCGGACTAGACGACATCGTACTTGGACTTCCTGATCAATCAGGAGTTGCCGGACGATGAGGTATTGAAAAGGAAAATCATAAGAAGGGCCAAGGCATTCACGATTATCAAAGGTGAATTGTACAAGCGTAGCACTACTGGAGTCTACCAAAGTTGCATTTCACCAGATGAAGGCAGGAACCTGTTGGATGAGATACATGCTGGAGTTTGCGGACAACATGCTTCGTCCCGCTCCCTTGTGTCCAATGCTTTTCGGCAAGGTTTTTACTGGTTGGCAGCTAAAGAAGATGCAGAGGATATCGTCAAAAGATGCAAGGGCTGAACCTAAGCCTATCAAAAAGCTTGATGACGCCACAGCCGCCAATTTTCTGTGGGGAATCATCTCTCGGTTCGGGGTGCCACATAGCATTATCACCGACAATGGCACAAACTTATCGCAGGGCAAAGTAGAGGAATACTGCAACCAACATGGCATCCGGCTGGATTTGGCCTCAGTGGCGCATCCCCAGGCAAACGGTTAAGTAGAGCATGCAAATGGTTTGGTCCTACAAGGACTAAAACCTCGTCTCGAAGTACCATTGCAAAGGGCAGCTGGGGCTTGGGTTGATGAGTTGCAATCTGTCCTTTGGAGTTTATGCACAACTCCAAACAGATCAACCAAGTTTACTCCTTTCTTCTTAGTCTATGGCGCAGAAGCAATGTTGCCATCCGACATGATGTTTGCCTCTCTGATACGTCCCAAACGTATCTATAATTTTTTATGATTCCATGCATGTTTTATGTCAATTGGCACATGTTTTATATACACTTTATATCATATTATGACATTTATTGGATTAACCTACTAATAGTTGCCAAAGTGCAAAATCTTCTTGTTTTCCTATTTGTTGTGTAGGAATTATCAAAAATACAAAAGGAAACCATATTCGAGTCGAATTGGAACTTTTCTGAAATCTGTCTGGAAACGTTTTTCGAAGATGGTCACGTTTGGACCCGAAGACGATGTCAAACGGAAACCTGACAGAAGACAAAGTTGCAGAGAATTTTCCGAGAATCGATCTAGACTTAAAATTCGCCCAATTCCGAGTCCGGACGGCCGAGATATTCCCGATTTACTGCAGCTCTAGATGGGATGACGAGAATCTGAAAGATTGTGATTTTATTAACTCCAACTCTTACCAAATTTGATGGATTCGGTCAAGACACGAATTGGAGCCTCATTAGGGCTGAGAGGGGTTCCTTGGAAGCTTCTAGAGGTGCCCAAGAGCCCTTGGATCAAAGGGGCATCCATCCATGGACTAGATTGCATCTCCACCTCTATATAATGAAGGGAAACCTATTTTCCAAGCAAGCCACCAAAAGCCACGAATTTTCCTCCTCTTGGCAGCCGCTAAGGAGGGGGAGGAACTCCTCCATTGCTGCACCATCACCAAGGAAGAAGAAGGGGGCCAAGGGCTGCCGCCCCGAAGGCCGCCGCCGCGCCGTGGCTGCTGCGGGCCGCCGCCTCCACTCCGGGCTGCACCTCTTCATCAAACTCTCCATCAGTGTGCTCACCATGACCATGTGTGAGTAGTTTTCACCGAGGCTGAGGGCTCTACCGGTAGCTATGTGGTTCATCTCTCTCTCCCATGGTGTGATCTTTATGTGATCATGAGCTTTGTAATCTAGTTGGATGTTACTCTTCGTTATCTTATGAATTATGCTACTCAAGTGGTTTTATTAATGTAATCTCCGGAGTCACCTTTGTCCCATGGTGCGAAGTTGACAGTGTGCGCACCGTGTGTGACTCTTAGGCTAAAGATTACAGGAATACTTATCATGAGTTGTTCTTTTGTTGGTTGTCACTATAAAATTGTGGTGTTTGTTTAGTACTATTTTGGTGCGCTCATAGTGACATTGGGGTTCCCTAGATGTGGAAGACAGACTTTAAGGTGTGCTTTTGTAGCCCTACACGATGATCTTGGTGTTCTATGATATTGTGGTGTTTGTTCACTCAGACTTTAAGGTGTGCTCTTGTAGCCCTACGCAGTAGATTGGTATTTCTATCCAACGGGAGAATAGTCCAGAGTAGCATAGTGAAGAGGAAATATTTATGTATTCAATTATATTATTATTGTTGGTAGTGTCCACTAGTGAAAGTATGATCCCTAGGCCTTATTTCCAAGCATTGAAACACCGTTTGCTCTCACTTTGTCTCATGTTTGCTTGCTGCCATTTTTATTTCAGATTGCAATTACCACTTATAATCATCCATATTACTTGCATTTCACTATCTCTTCGCCGAACTAGTGCACCTATGCATCTGACAAGTGTAGTAGGTGTGTTGGGGACACAAGAGACTTCTTGTATCTTAATTGCAGGGTTGCTTGAGAGGGATATCTTTGACCTCTTCCTCCCTGAGTTCGATAAACCTTGGGTGATTCACTTAAGGGAAACTTGCTGCTGTTCTACAAACCTCTGCCATTGGAGGCCCAACACTGTCTACAAGATTAGAAGTTATAGTAGACATCAAGCTATTTTTTGGCGCCGTTGCCGGGGAGGTAAGGTAAAAGGTACTCACATCCTCCAGCTACTTAGCTATTTTCTAACACTGTTGCTGACGTGTGAGTGCTTGAAGGTATTTCCTTTAGATTCTGCAGTTATTTCTTTTTGTTTCTTGTTTTTATTTCACTAGTTAGGCTTAATGGAAAAAAAAAAATTAGAGAGCTCTATGAAATTTATCTTGAGTTAGGACATGATGTGTTTGAAGAGAAAATTAAAAAAGCTATGGAAAATTACTTGCATGATGGTAGCAATGTTATTACTCTAAATTCTTTGTACACCATTATTGCTAATGCTATGGAAAAGTCTAAGCTTGGGGAAGCTGATTTTGTTGAATATGGTATTTTTAGTCCCCCAAGTTTTGAGGAGAAAAATTTCTTTGATGATACTTTGCCTCCAATTTATGATGATAATCATTGTGATGTTTTCAGTCCACCTACTATTGAGGATATAGTTTATGTTGATTATGATATGCCTCCTGTTTATGATGATTACAATGATGGATGTGATAGTTTTACTCCCACTATTACTAATGAAACTGTTTTTACTTATGTGGAGAGTATTGATAGTTTTATGCATATGGATCATGGTAAGAATGTTTCATGTGATGGTTATATTGTGGATTTTATCAATGATGCTACTGAAAGTTTTTATGAGAGAGGGAGACATGACTTCATATACCACATAATATTAAGTCTCCTATCTTTTTGTTGAAAATTTTGAAGTTGCACTTGCTTTGCCTTCCTATGCTAGTCACTTTGTGCTTTATTGATTTATTTTCATACAAGATCCCAATGCATAGGAAGTGGGTTAGACTTAAATGTGTTTCACATTTTTCTCTTGATGCTCTCTTTTGCATTTCAATTCTTGTTCCTATGTGAGCATCATTAAAACTATCATGGCTGTCCAGAAAACAGATTCCTAAGCTTCACTGCGAAAAATGTTAAAAATCACAGAAAATAAATTTTGACCTGAAATTTTACGACAGCAAACTTCAGTTATTAATACACATTTCATTAGTTCAAAATTTTCTGATTTGAGCAACGTAAGTGTCGCAGCAGTGGAACATGGGGTTCCCCTAGTGCTGCCAAAGTGGGTCCACCCCATGTGGGCCCAAGATGAAGATGGACAAGACCAAGACTCAAGTCAAGCTGGCGGGTTCACCGTCAGGACACGCAAGGCCTACGTCGACAAAGGGCTCCGGTCCTGGGGGCCTGCCGGGTCCCCGAACCAAGCAAGAAGGCCAGGAAGGACCCGAGAGCCTGAGTTCTCGGCAGGAGGCTAGGCTCCCTCTCGGGTACTTCCCCACGTCCCTATGGATAAGCTCTCCACCTCACGCTGGAAGACCGCAGAAGACTTGGGAAGCAAGGCGAAGGCAGCGCGGGCGGGAAGCACAGCCCGTGGTGGTGTCAGCTCCTGTCCACCCCAAGGCGGACGCTCCCACCTAACCCAAAGGAGACGCTAGGCTGAGGAGAGGCCACGTCTCCTCCTAAACTAGATGAGGAGGATCCTTCACCCCGAAGGTCCCTCGCGCCCCTCACGTGACCCTGTGGCAACCCCTTAGCCTATAAAAGGAGGACCAAGGCACGGAAGAGGGGGAGGTTGGACGAACACAAAGTCGAACCAAGGCACAAGTCCAACCAGAGCAAGACTAGACTAGGGCTGCGAAGGTAGAGGGAAGGTGATCTGCTCCGGGTCAGGATCTGTCCTTCTTCTACCTCCAGCCAAAACCCTTCCGGGTACCCCATCCGGGAGGTTCCATTATAAGCTACACTATGAAGAACCCATCAATCCAGACATGCAGGAGTAGGGCTTTTAGCCTCCGGGCGGCCTAAACCTGGGTAGCTCCTTGTGTCCCTTTGGTTGCATGCTTTGATCGTGGAGAGGAGAGCTTGATCTAGACTCCGCACGAGAAGACGATTCTTAGCCTCCTTCGCGCCCCGTGCCGAACCTAAAAGGGGGTATCCTATACTCCCGGTGTCCGTGCATCGAGACACGACAGTAAGTGCCTCTGAAAATTCACTCTTTATGGGCTGTCCAGTTTTTGACAGATTCTGTCTTTATTTTGCATTACTCTCATTACTTGTGTTTTGTGTAGTTCTATTGATCAAAGAGCAATGCACAACCATAGTAACAGTAGCTAATGTTTAGAATCAACTCATGATATGTCTTTGCTGTACCTATGAGGATTTAATTTATGGAGACACTAACCCTCTAATCAAGTTTTATGTTGAGTTTTGTGTAAAGAGAATTTTTCAAGTGGAAGAGTTGAGGGTGATGAACAAAGATCAAGAGGGACAACCACTCAAGCTTGGGGATGTTACCCCTAGACTCACCCAACATATATCAAATAAGTACAAGAATTCAAGCTTGGGGATGCCAAGCCACCTCACTCCAACCATCTTGATAACAAGTAAGTAAGCCTATCTATATGGCTATAAAGAAAGCGCTTTACGGGAGGCAACCTGGTTGTTTTTATTTGTCCTCTTGCTGTAACAAGAGACTTAGTTTTTAGTTTAGTTTCTAGAATTTTTAATAAAGTGCCAAGTTTTACTCATTTTGGTGTGAAAAAGTTGCTTATAGCGTTAGGAAATTTTATTCCTGCACGAATCTGTGCACGGTATGATTTTTAATTCTATTCTGTAACTCCGAATGAGCTCATATTTAAACTGTAGTTGCAACTTTTCATCCTCTGTATGCATGAATTGTTTCGGAATTTTCGACAAAGTTAAGTAGGGTAGAAAAAAACGTTTTGCTGCTGCTGTTTTTCTGGACAGATTCTGTCCCATTTTGTTTGATGCATGCTTAGAACTTTAACTTGAATCTTTTTGATCCAATTGAGTTTATGAGTAGGCATACAACATTATACACTTTCTGGACATCCATATGAATTTTTGTCTAAGGATTATATGCAGCAAGAAATCTATTTGTTTATCACTACTAATGCACCCCACAGAAAAAGAAATGGGAGAAACGGTGTTTTGAAGTTTTTTCACAGGGATTAGAGGAGATGCACCAAGAGCTATCCAAGGATGGTGAAGACCATAAGCTTGGGGATGTGAAGACAACCCCACTGGACCTACACACTCTCGGTTTGCACACGTCTAACTTCTGTTTTTCGATCGAAACACTTTATCGCATAAACTTGGAGCGTCTTTTTGTTTGTCTTGGTTTGATTTTTATTTTGTGAGACCACCACACTATCATTTATATATGAGAGAGCTACTGGAAATTTGGGTTGAATTAAGTTGGATGCTATTAAAAGATTGGGAAAGGGATGTTTAAGTTGATTCAAAAGATACATATAGTTGCATGATTCATATGCTTGTTAATGAGTGTTAATATGCAAGTGTTTTATCAAGAGCTATCTTTTATTCATATTTTGATGCTGAATGTTACTTTACTTTGTTTAACATGGATTGGTTAGTTCTATGGGCACTCATGCATGCATTTAGACGGTCAACTTTCTCCCTCTTGCTAGCCCAAAAATTCCAACAAGCAAAAACTTGTTTCCAACACTTTCAACCAAAGTTTTTCCAGTGAGTCCACCATATCTACCTATTAGCTTTATGCTATTCCGAGTATGTTTATCATGATATTTGTGTTATCTATACCTCTGAATGAAAATGCTTATGTTGTTGATTGTTATGGGAAAAGTTGGTTATAGAGCTCTCTCGAACTTGATGCACACTTTACTTTCATTGCATAGATAAAACATGACCCATTGTGATTAAAATTATGATGTTGTGGCTTGACAAATGTCTTTGGTTGAGAGTTAGCTCATATGTGCTGTCACATGGCAAGCTTTCAACATGCACTTCATTTCATTTAGTTGATATCATGTACTTTTGTTTATGGATGCTTACCATGGGTGAAATAAATGTGGAAATGAAGTAGGTTTAAATGAGTTTGTATAAATGGTTAGAGAGACGCCTGTTCCGCTAATCTAAGCCATGCATCATTCATGGTGGAAATTTACTTACATGCTATGGTGAACCTTCTGTGATACACCTTACAATAAAAAGCTATCTAATGGTAAATAAAAAGGGTGTTGAGATTGTTCATTGTGTTTGTTTGTCTTGTCATTTTGATATGGCTTGTTCCATATCCTGGGACAAGAGGTACCCCAGTTGACGCTCTTAATGATACTATTATTACTTACAATGATATTTAACTTGAACTTGCTTTGTTTCCCAAGATGAGTAACACATGGAGTAGGTACTTGTATTCAAGGGGCATGAGATTTTCAACCTGTACTTTGTCAAGCACACTACTCATATTTGCTTTCACTTTAAACTTAATCATTCAAGATGCTATGATAGGGGAATGAGAGCTTGACACCAAGGATTACCACATTACAATCATTAACTTAAGTAGAGAAGTTCGGAAGCTAGATGAAACTTATTCATGTTTTACCTCTACTTATTTATCTATCTTTCCAAAGTGTCCACCTTTTATATTCAGATTTCATAAGAGTACTCTATGGCCATTGTAGGATGTTCTTACTTATCATTATGCATACATGTGGTCCATAGTACTTTTTCATTCATGTTACACTTTGTGAATTATCATTGAACATCCTTGCAGTAATATTTTGATATCACTTTATAATCTATCTTTATATTTCTACTCCTTTGAAGAATGAATCATTTGACTCTATGTAGCAACAACTTCATCACTTCATTCATAACATGTGCCTTACAATATTTGATCAAGTTTATGATGGTAGCATGTCACTTCAAAAATTATTTTGTTTTATCGTTTACCTACTCGAGGACGAGTAGGAACTAAGCTTGGGGATGCTTGATACGTCCCAAACGTATCTATAATTTTTGATGTTCCATGCATGTTTTATGTCAATTGGCACATGTTTTATATACACTTTATATCATATTATGACATTTATTGGATTAACCTACTAATAGTTTCCAAAGTGCAAAATCTTCTTGTTTTCCTATTTGTTGTGTAGGAATTATCAAAAATATAAAAGGAAACCATATTGGAGTCGAATTGGGACTTTCCTGAAATCTGTCTGGAAACGTTTTTTTGAAAATGGTCACGTTTGGGCCCGAAGACGACGTCAAACGGAAACCTGACAGAAGACAAAGTTGCAGAGAATTTTCCGAGAATCGATCTAGACTTAAAATTCGCCCAATTCCGAGTCCGGACGGCCGAGATATTCCCGATTTACTGCAGCCCTATATGGGATGACGAGAATCTGAAAGATTGTGACTTTATTGACTCCAACTCTTACCAAATTTGATGGATTCGGCCAAGACACGAATTGGAGCCTCATTAGGGCTGAGAGGGGTTCCTTGGAAGCTTCTAGAGGTGCCCAAGAGCCCTTGGATCAAAGGGGCATCCATCCCATGGCCTAGATTGCATCTCCACCTCTATATAATGAAGGGAAACCCTATTTTCCAAGCAAGCCACCAAAAGCCACGAATTTTCCTCCTCTTGGCAGCCGCCAAGGAGGGGGGGGGAGCTCCTCCATTGCTGCACCATCACCAAGGAAGAAGAAGGGGGCCAAGGGCCGCCGCCCGAGGGCCGCCGCCGCCTCACCGTGGCTGCTGCGGGCCGCCGCCTCCACTCCGGGCTGCACCTCTTCATCAACCTCTCCATCAAGTGTGCTCACCATGACCATGTGTGAGTAGTTTTCACCGAGGCTGAGGGCTCTACCGGTAGCTATGTAGTTCATCTCTCTCTCCCATGGTGTGATCTTTATGTGATCATTAGCTTTGTAATCTAGTTGGATCCATGGATGTTACTCTTCGTTATCTTATGAATTATGCTACTTAAGTGGTTTTATTAATGTAATCTCCGGAGTCACCTTTGTCCCATGGTGCGAAGTTGACAGTGTGCGCACCGTGTGTGACTCTTAGGCTAAAGATTACAGGAATACTTATCATGAGTTGTTCTTTTGTTGGTTGTCACTATAAAATTGTGGTGTTTGTTTAGTACTATTTTGGGGCGCTCATAGTGACATTGGGGTTCCCTAGATGTGGAAGACAGACTTTAAGGTGTGCTTTTGTAGCCCTACGCGATGGTCTTGGTGTTCTATGATATTGTGGTGTTTGTTCACTCAGACTTTAAGGTGTGCTCTTGTAGCCCTACGCAGTAGATTGGTATTTCTATCCAACGGGAGAATAGTTCAGAGTAGCATAGTGAAGAGGAAATATTTATGTATTGAATTATATTATTATTGTTGGGAGTGTCCACTAGTGAAAGTATGATCCCTAGGCATTATTTCCAAGCATTGAAACACCGTTTGCTCTCACTTTGTCTCATGTTTGCTTGCTGCCATTTTTATTTCAAATTGCAATTACCACTTATAATCATCCATATTACTTGCATTTCACTATCTCTTTGCCGAACTAGTGCACCTATACATCTGACAAGTGTATTAGGTGTGTTGGGGACACAAGAGACTTTTTGTATCTTAATTGCAGGTTTGCTTGAGAGGGATATCTTTGACCTCTACCTCCCTGAGTTCGATAAACCTTGGGTGATTCACTTAAGGGAAACTTGCTGCTGTTCTACAAACCTCTGCACTTGGAGGCCCAACACTGTCTACAAGATTAGAAGTTATAGTAGACATCACTCCCCCAAAATTCAAGCCTACGTCGAACAGGACGCAGAAGATGTAAGACAGGATGGCCATGACCTACTTGACGAAGGACAAGACGTTGCCATCGCACGATCCACTATCTACCAGCAGAATTTGCGACGCTATCACAGTCGAAGAGTGCGACAACGCAGTTTCAGAGTAGGTGACCTGGTCCTCCGCTTAATCCAAGACATGAAGGGCTTGCATAAGCTATCCCCGCCATGGGAAGGACCCTTTGTGGTCAGCAAGGCACTGCTCAATGGATCCTACTACCTGGTAGATATACGAGATGGATATAGGAAGAAGCGAGGCCGTAAGCGCAAAAGGAAGGTCAACGACAAGTATGACGAAACAGAGCGGCCTTGGAACATTGAGCAGCTACATCCTTTTTACAATTAGCAATTTTTAATTGTAATAAGTACTATATGATTATGAAATAAAAGTCTGTGGTTTACTCATTCCGCTTTGAGATCATGCCATCTTTTGTCTTTTCTTGCAATCATATATCTGTTATGTCAAAAGTTACCCAAATTTTTTCTTGCTCCGTGCTAGTGGTTCCAACTTTTTTGACATTTGCCGTCTGCCGGCTAAAATCTAAGCAAACAACCTTTGCACCGCCTTGTATGACTATCTGTTTGTGTGTGGGTTGCCTAGTAATATGTCGTTGGCACCAACATGCCGGCTTTGGTCTCTGTGTCTAAACTAATTGGTATTGTACCTGGTTGGCACAGCTAAAGTAACTGAGATGAGGTTCCGCCAACATACAAAAAAGCTAAAACCATAAATACAGATACATATTAAGGCGGGCCAATTAAATAAGTCTACCGCCAAGTGTAGCATAAAAGTTTGGCCCAACAAAAATATTTACATCCCAGAATAAAACAAGTTTTTTAGCGTTAACAGTTTAACACATTTACTTGTGCCATGCTTGCAGGGGAAGAAGCCTAAGGTGTTGTCGCCTTGGGGGAAGCCGTCTCGATGTCCTAGGGGCTGACGCCGGCATCCTTGGGGCTGGCTCCGCCATCCTGGGGGTTGCGCTCGTCAGCCAAGGCTTCGCCTTCTCCAGACGTGGCATCTTCGTCGGCCGCCAAGGAGGTTTTGCCTATAGCAAGATGAGGATCAGGATGCAACTTGTAAAAGAGCCGAAGGTCCACCATGTTGGCGACTAGAGTAGCGTAGCCTGTGGCGCCCCGACCCCGGAACTATACAGAGATGCTATGTGTCACCGGTCATGCGATACAACCGGAGGTTACTGGGTTACCATCCCCAGGCCAAAACCATAGGCAGGCGTTGCTCGGAATGGATCATCGGCAACGCAACTCCCTGATTTATGCCATAACGCAGGCACAACTATCAATGCATAATAGAGAGATCAAGACTTGTGGAACAACTGGCACATCACAGACTCTACGACTCAAAGCATTATAGTTCAACTCTTATAGTAGAGAAAGATAGCAAATATTACAACCAGAGGTCACAGACCTAACAGTACATCATGCGGAAGCGAATTAAGTTGTTCTAAACAACAAGATCCAAATTATGGCCTAAGAGGCCTATAGATAAACATTCCCTGCGCCAGCTGTTCCGGGATGTCCCAAGCTGCCACCTGGGAACCCCAGACTATTCGTCGATGTCCACAAAGAACCCACCTTCAAGGTCGGTGAAGTCCTCTTCTGAAAGAATCAACAAAGCAACGTTGAGTTCGACGAACTCTGCAAGATTACTAGACTACGTTGAGTTCGATGATTGGCTTACAAAGGTTTTATGGCTGTTTTGCATAAAGCTGGTTTTCTTTATAAAAGACATCTGGCATCGACTAATCAGAATATTTTCAAAGGGGATAAGAAGTAAACTCTTTTCTTTTGATCATCCTCATCAACAACCTCCATCAATCACTTCAACTGTCTACTAAGGCACCTCCCCGAATCACCCTCGAGGAAGTCAACCTTGCATTCTTGAGGTCAAGTTTTAATCATTCGGTTCATGTTTCCTATGGTCTCTGAATCCGGCACCAAGTCGTCCATAACCGCGGACACGGCTTTTCAAAAGATTTACCCTACAGGGGTGTACAATATTTTCCACGCGTACCGTCCGGCCCATTGCCTGAACATTAGCTCTCTTCCGTGGAGAGCCGGCTGAGTGGGAGCGGTTACAACCTTTACCTTGCTTGAGACTAACCGAGGATCATCAGTGAGGACGTGACAGGTTCAGTGCTTCCAACACCCTGCCCCGTGGCCACTCATTTTCCTAAACACCACCAACCTCATCCCAGTCCTGGCCACCATCTCCACGCACGCGCAAATGGAAGCTCAAACTAGAGGACCCTGGCTAGCCCCTCCCAAGTTAGTCGGTCGATGGGGGTTCACTAGGCCCACGCATGGGTGCACGCTCGGTCTTGGCTCGAAGGCGAGAACTCGCATCTAGGAGGCGAGAACGAGACAACACACCACATCCCCCGTGGCCTCTCATCCCCGCCTTTAAGCAGTTTATTATCCGTCACCACAATTTTCCACCACATCCGGCCATTCCATCAACTGTTCCATCAATGAAACATCCACCGGACATCTAACATTTAACTAAGCATGGCTAAGCTTATACCTAGCAGATATAGTTAACTCAGGCCAACACTTCAATCCTATGTATATTAGGAAGGATACAGGTAATGGCAACAGATTTCTAATGCAACTAGTAGGATACTCTAATCCAAGCAAAAGACATCTAGAACCGAATGCAATATTATAGTGGAGAAAATAATTGCGGAAACATAGGAGAAGACATGCTCAGAGGGGGGATTACGCTTGCCTTGTTCAGCAGGCTGGTAATACGGGTCGTCGGGGTATTGCGGTGGAACCCCGACTGCTTGATCTATCGATGCATAAAAACACCGGAAAGAGACAATCAATAACCACACATGCATAACAAATGCAATGCACAAACACATGATGGCATGACATTTTTAATGCACTGGAATTTACTAAAAACTATCTATCAATTTAAATGGGGTGTCAAATATAATTATTCCAACTGGAGAAAAGTATAACCCCACATTTAACTTAATGATTTTCCTAACTTTTAAAAGTACAGTACTGCAAATTTGTTCAATCATGCATGAAAATGATGTTACTGGTTAGTTCATATTTTTATGAGCATTTTGATATAAAGAACACATTTTTCTGATGAACCATTATAAAGTTATTGAATTTATAAATTCCTTTTAAATCTGTTATTTTAGCAATCTCATTTAAACAGCACTAAAAGTAATTATCCATATTTGGAAACATGATGACACATGTAGGAGATTAATTGCTGATCATTTTGGTAGGTCATTCGTAAAGTTTGGACTGTTATTTCTCAAGTTATGAATTTTCTAAAATGCCTTTTAATTCTGCCATTTTAGTAAAGTTCAAGAAACAGTCATTTAAACTATTTCGTTGAACATTGGAATAGTATTAACAGTTAGAGTTTATTTTTCTAAAATTTTTGATATCTTATTTGTAATTTTTGGATCAATATTCAAAAAGTTATGAATTTTGCAAGTTTATCCAAATTTCTGACTTTTCTTTTATTTTCCAGAAATTTTAACCAAACCGTTTCTCAGTGGGGCTGGGCTACCCACAGCTACTGGCCAGTGGGGCCTTCGGCCACGCTGGCGCTGACGCGGCGCAGGCGGGCGCTGGGCCACTGACGAGTGGGCCCCGGCTGTCAGCGTGTGAAATAAAATGGAAAAGGCAGTGCGCCGAGCGGGATTCGAACTCGCGTCTCGCGGGCGTGCGCGCGTGTGCTAGCCACTGGGCTGGCTCGCGCTTGTGTTAGTATACGGGTGCGCACCAATATATGGTGGTGACAGTGCACGACGACGACGCGCGCGGCCGCCGTGACCACCGGCGGCGAGGTGCACGGATGCGACGTTCTACTGCGCGCGGGGACCTACTGACGCTCGCACTCGACACGCACGAGTACGGGGTACCTAGTGGCGGCGCTATGGACCAAATGGTCACTGGGATGGGCTCCGGCGACGAGGACGTGCGGCGGCGTGCTACGGGCTACGGCGGAGCTACGGCTACGCGGCGAAGGAGAGGGAGAGGAGGGGGACAAGCATGTCCAGGAGAGAGGCAAGCTCACCCTCGACACGTGGGACAGCACGGAGGAGATGAAGGAGGTCGTAGTCGGCGGCGAGCTTGCTCGACGCGCGGCGGCCGGAGAGGAAGAAGAAAGCGTAGAGCTCGCGAACGGAGGCGCCCCGGCTCGATTCCTTCGGCGAGGATGTAGAGGACATGGAGGCGGAGCTTCCGGTGGTCTTCGATCTGCTCCAGGCGGTCTCAATCGACGGCGGCGAGCTCGGCCATGGTGCTAGGGTTTCAGCCGAGGCAGAGGAAAGGAGAGGGAGAGGGAGCAGGTGAGTGGATGAGTGAGGGAGGGGGAGCAAAGGAGCGCCTTGGTGGCCTTCTTATCCCCTTCACGTGGCAGGTGGAGCGCGGCACATTGGCGAGCTTGCCACTGGCGCCATGCCGCGGCCACTGTGGCGACAGGAAGAAGATGGCCTTTTTACATAAAACCCCCTGCCTGCTTTTTCTTCTGTTTTTCTTTATTTCCTTTTTAAACGCAGTAGCTTAAGTGATTTAATTGAGGCATTGAAACATTTTACAAAAATCTGGAAATATTCATGTAGCCTCCCCACAACATGTAGAAGCTCCAAAAAAAGTGATGTTTCAAAATAAAATGTTTTGGACAACTTTCCTTCATAGGGTTTAGATATGTTATTTTCTTAAATACAATTTTTCAAGCAAGTTCAAATATATCATTTTTGAACTCTTGGAACTTCCTTGACAATTATAGGATGTCAAAGTATTCTTGTTTTGCAAGCTTGAACGCTTCCATTGATTTGAATTTGGGAATGCAGCAATTCATATTTGAGGTTTTTCCATGTTATATTTTCTTGAGCAATTTTATTAAGGATGCCATGATGCACAAGAAAGGAAAAGCGAAAATTTTATTCACATATTTAGGTTCTCAAACTTTGGGCTGTTACATAGCTGGAGACGGAGGCCATCACCTTCTTCGGGTCAATGGACTTGCCATGTTCATCTTCTGTTGTCATGAACTCCGTCACCTGGTGCATGTCGGCTTCCGGATACCAAGCAGCCATCAGTGAAAGCGCTACCACGTGCGGCGGAGCATAGCACATTCTCGTGTTCGTTGGCCGCCTTCTTCAGCACCTCTGGCAATGCCTCGAGGATAACGGGATCACTCTGCTCGCCCGGGAAGAACTTGGCGGAAAAAACCTTGCCCGTGTCGATGATATTGGTGATTATCTCACCAGCTTTCAGAATGCGCGCGAGGCGGGGCGAGGTATCCTCGTTGTCGCTAAGGTTTGCCGGAGCTGAAAAGCGAAACTTCAGAGTTAGCAAATACAACAAGTGATTCGAGTACTCAAATAACATTAAGGGAAAAATCGTTACCAAGGACATGCTCATGGATGGTGTTGATCTCGTCCAGGTGCCAGGCATGTGTCTCTTCGGCTAGCTGGACGGCCTTAGCGTGCTTCTCTTGCTGAAGCTGGGAGTTTTTGGTCACCTCGGCAAGGTTGTCGCTCAGATTTTTCATCTGCTCCGTCAACTTGCTCACCGCGGTGGCATGCGCCATGTGTCGCGCCTCCAGCTCCTTGGCGTGATCCACCTTCAGTTTCATGACCTCGTTGGCCAGATCTACAACTTCGTTAATTAAAGCTTTCATGTCTGTTGAGCTCTTGAGGATATCTTGTGCATTGTTTAGCAATTCTGAAAAAAGCATGGAAAAATCCAACTAAAATACTTGTCGGAGGAAAAACCAGAAAGTTGGCGGACGTTAAGAAGGTAAAAAGATTTGTCACCTTCATCCTTTTTGCGAGCTTCTTCCAAACTCGCAATTTGGGCGTCCTTCAGCTCGATATCTTGATGCAGTTGGCGGCACTCCTTGATCTTCTTCTCCTGGGCATGGAACAGCTCCAGGTTCGAGGCAAGAGTGGCCTAAAAAGACACGCGAAACAACGGTAAGGTTAAGCTTCATAGTCAAAAGATCACTCCGCCGGCTAAAAAATCTTTTAGCCGCCAAAGTGCTCGGGGGCTGCGACTATGGGTTATTCATACCTCAAGTTGTTCGTGAAGAAGACCGTGGAGTTCCTTCATGTGCGAGTACCAGTTGCCGGTGCCCTCCGCATGGTCCTCCGTGTTTGCCGCACATCTTTTACTCCCCCGCCAAGTCCATGGCCGGGATCGGAGGAGGTCGCGCCGATGCTCTCTCCCATTTCGTCCGCCGCTTCTTGTTTCATGGCAATAAAGTGGGCAGCATCACTAGCCGAAGCTTCAGCCACTCTTGACGTAGAGACGCCGGCAGCAGATTTCTTGACCGCCGCCTTCTCCGCAGCCGCCTGTGCAGCACCAGTTATCACCACGTTGTCCGCCATAAATGTTCCCGGGCAGAGGACCGCGGGAGTATTGGCGGCAGGTGTGGATGGTGCAGTGGCTGGGGAAGACTTTGGCGGCTTGCCTCTGCCGGCAGCTATCTTGAGGTTGGAGCGAAGTTTGGCCATGGTAGGCTTCGCTCTGCAATGGGAGTAAAGGCAGGTTAGCAGACACGCAGCAAAAGGGTAAGTGAGCAAAGCAAAAGCCTATTTACCGCTTTGTGGGAACATTGCTCCCCAAGGTCTCATCCTCCGCCTCGGCGGTGACGGCCGCTTTCTTCCTCTTCTCCAAGTCCTTGGTGGAGGAAGGGCCGCCAATCTTGCGCTTCCTGGTCTTGCCGGTCCCAGGGTGGTACCAGTTCGGAGCCAAGTCAGCGTCCGTCAAGCTCTTCAGCTAAAGACAAAGCACCGTCAATCCAGCAACAAATAGACAGAATAAGCAAGTGAGTACAGGAAACCTCCGGCTTACCTCTGGGCCTGGATTGTCATGGGTGAACATGGCAACGCCTTCGGCCACCTTTATCTGCTTGGGCTGGATGAGCTCTCTCAACCGATACAGCAACACTTTCTCATCGAGAGTGGTGCTACCTGTGTTGGTCGTCTCCGCCTTGTATCCGCACATCTTCAAGGGGTGATGGCAAAGCGGCATAATCCGCCTTGATAGCCAGCATAGGACAGTGTCAACTCCGTCAAGGTGGGGAGGCTCCATTATCTTGGTGAGGAACTCGATCCGCCTAAAAGCAATACGGTGTTCCTCCGGCAAGTCGGTCGCCGCCTTCTCCGTCCAGCAAGCCTTGTAGGTTGGCGGACCGTTGACGAAAGCAGGGATCCCCACCGTGTTGCCGGGTGCTGAGATGTCCTTGCAGTAGAAAAAGGTGCTGGTCCAGTTCTTCACCGACTCAATGTACGGGATCTTTGGGTACCAGTCACCTTGGCGGCAGTTGAAAGTTACACTACCGCAGTTGCCAGCTAGCCGCCTGGTATGGTTTGCCGGCGGCACAAAAAGCAGTACTTGAAGTGTTCTACAGTAGGTGCTATGCCTAAGTAGCCCTCAAATAGTGCTTGGAAGCCGGCCAGTACTAAAATACTATTGGGCGCAATGTTGTGTGGTTGCAGCCTGTAGTGCTTGAGGACGGCGGAAAAGAAGGCGGAGGGCGGTAAGGTCATACCGCGGAGGAGGTGTGAAACTAGGACAACCCTCTATCCATCTTGGGGGTCAGGGACCGCTTCGTCGCCTGGTAGCCGCCATTCGCAATCCACTTTGGACGGCAAGAAGCCGCCTTCCTCTAGCTTCTTCAGGTACTCTTCCGTCATGCATAACGGCAGCCAGTAGCGGGAGCCCAGATCCGTCACCTCATCTTCCTCAACCACAGTGTCACCGGCGGGAACCTCTGGGGTGGCCGCAGGTTCGACGTCCGCCGTCGCCATGGATGGCAAAGGGAAGGAGGGGGACGCCGTGGTGATGGGCGCCACCGGCGCTGGAGAGGACGAAGTCACCCCGCCTGTGACCATGGCGGGGAAAGAAGAATACAACGGTGCGGAGCTCGTCGCCGCCGTCGCCGTCACGGTTCCAGATCCCGCTGCAGCGAGTAATGTTGCCGCAGCCGCCGCCGTCGCTCCAGTATCTTGCTCGCCGATGCTTGCCATGTGGTGGGGAGTGCGCCACTAGGAAGGTCACCGGAGTGCGATGCAGATGGAGGAGCGCTCGAGGGAGAGGGAGAGGCAGCGGTGGAGTGGGCAAATGGGAAGTGAACTTCACCATGTGGGGAATTTGGGTATTTATCACCCCTTCTCCGTGATTCGTGCGCGAGATAGCCGGAGCCCACGATTTCCGCCACGCGTCCATGTTTTGCACGTCGTGGCGACGGCAAGCGAGGCCATCACCTCGATTTCTGCACGTAGTGGGAAGGTAACCATGACGCACATATAAGTTCAAACTGTCGTGGACTTCGTGACGTCATCCGTCAACATTTGACGAGACTGGTCAGTTTGACAAGAGCACACATGGAAGATTCCTGACAAGCAGTCATGCCGTCTTTCCCATGTTGGCAGCATTGTTCCAACTACTTTAGACGGATCGCCGCTTACTTCGACTTCGGAATGCTTCAAGCTCTTCAGCCGCCTACATTCAAGAAACAAGACGGACGTCGCCGACAAAAGAAGGCGGCGCCTGGAGAACTTCAACCCTTCCGGGGGCTAATGTTGGTGATATACCAACTAGGGATATCACCAGCATGGATCAATCCGGCTAGTCCAGGGTGGCCCTTAGTGGCGGTGAAGGCTTTGCCTGCCGGGCGGCCCAGATAGCTGACGACAAAGGTTGGCGGATGCCGACAAGGAGGAGGCCCAAGACCGAAGCCCATGACACCACCAAGATTAAGACGGAAGGCGGCAGACTTGCAGGCTAGGTTTAGGACTCTGTATACTTGTCGGATGCGTAATCACCTTGTAACCCTAGGTCCGGCCGCCTATATAAGCCGGACCAGGGACACCTTTAAGGCGACATCTGACCTCATTGTAATCTGTACAAGGCTATTGCTCATATAGTAAATTATGGCAGCACGTAGGACCTCGCCACCGCTGCGAGATCCGAAGCTGGATAAACCGCCTTGTTTGATCCCGACCTCGACGACGCACCCCTTCACTCCCTCGGTTAACCCTCGGCTAGCGGACCCTGATACGTCTCAAACGTATCTATAATTTTTGATGTTCCATGCTTGTTTTATACAAGTGCTACATGTTTTGCATCAACTTTATATCACTTTTATACATTTTTTGGGACTAACCTATTAACAAGATGCCGAAGTGCCAGTTCCTGTTTTCTGCTGTTTTTGTATTCCAGAAAAGCTAGTCTGGAAATATTCTCGGAATTGGACGAAACTACACGGGGGTGCCTATTTTTCCAGAACACGCCTGACGGAGCGAAGGAGCAGCAGAGGAGGGCCACAGGAGGCCACACACACCTAGGGCGCGGGCCCCCCTTCTGCCGCGCCCTAGGGTGGTGTGGGCCCCTCGGGGGTCCGCAGCCGCCGCCCTTTCGCCTACTTATTCCCCCCGACGCGAAAACCCTAAGTATCTGAGCAAAAATCCACGAAAAGATCCAGAGACGCCGCCGTCGTCAACCTTGCTCGGGAGGGTTCAGAACCTCTTCCCGGCACCCTGCCGGAGAGGGGAATCGTCACCGGAGGCTTCTACATCGCCATGCCTGCCTCCGGAGTGATGCGTGAGTAGTTCATCCTTGGACTACGGGTCCATAGCAGTAGCTAGATGGTTGTCTCTCCACTTTGTGCCATCATGTTTAGATCTTGTGAGCTGCCCTACATGATCAAGATCATATTATTGTAATGCTACATGTTGTGTTTGCTGGGATCCGATGAATATTGAATATTATGTCAAGTTGATTATCAATCTATCTTATATGTTATTTAAGATCTTGCATGCTTTCCGTTACTCGTAGATGCTTTGGCCAAGTAGATGCTTGTAACTCCAAGAGAAAGTATTTATGCTAGATAGTGGGTTCATGTCTCCGTTTAACCTGGGACAGTGACAGAAAGTTCTAAGGTTGTGGATGTGCTGTTGCCACTAGGGATAACCTAACGATGCTATGTCCACGGGCATATGTGTTTGTTTACATTACGCACTTTACTTAATGCAATTATCCGTTGCTTGCAACTTAATACCAACGGGGGACTCGGATGACAACCCGGCGGTGGATTATTAGTCATAGATGCTGTTGGATAACGGTCTATGTATTATGTCGTAATGCCCAATTAAATATCATAGTAGTCAACATGTCATGTATATGCATTGTCATGCGCTCACTATTCGTCAATTGCCCAGCTGTAATTTGTTCACCCAACATGTTAGTTATCTTTTATGGAGAGACACCACTAGTGAACTGTGGACCCCGGTCCATTCTTTTACACTGATTAAACAACCACAAACTGCAAACTGTTCCTTTTTCATTCTCTGCAATTTAATACTCATTTTCCACACCATACGTTTAATCCTTTGTTTTCAGCAAGCCAGTGAGATTGACAACCTCACTGTTTCGTTGGGGCAAAGTAGTTTGATTGTGTTGTGTGCAGATTCCACGTCAACAGTCCAGACTCCCTTCGACAGCTATTTTTCTGGCGCCGTTGACAACCTTCTGAAGAGTTGCTGCTCCTACTGGTTCGATAACCTTGGTTTCTTTCTGAGGGAAAACTTGCTGCTGACTACATCATACCTTCCTCTTGGGGTCTCCCAACGAACGTGTGTTTCACGTCATCAAGCTATTTTTCTGGCGCCGTTGCCGGGGAGACAGCAGTCTTCTGCAAGGGGAGTTTCACGCTTCCAATCTCTTTACTTTGTTTTTGTCTTGCTTAGTTTATTTTATTTTATCTTGTTTGCTTTCAATTATCAAAAACACAAAAAAATTAGTTACTTGCATCTAGTTTATTTTCTGTTTGGTTTTTATTATTTCATCATGCTTCTCCCTAAGTATACTTTAAAAGAAATATCTGTGGGTAGTGGGTCTATCATTGGAAGAGATAACATTGAGGAATTCTTAAATCATGTTAGTATGGTTAAAGATTTTGAAGATAGATCCTTGGTAGAACTTGCTCCAAATTATGAAATTGCTACAGCTTCTCTAGTTCACATGTTGGAAGCTCGGTTTGTCAATCTTAGTCCCATAATGCAGCACATGTTTCTAAAACTCCATGATACGGAAGATGGTGAAAAGAAAGATTTTGTTTTAGAAACCCTACTTAAAGAATTTGGTGATGTTGCTAGGGAAGCTAGAAAAGTTTTTATTAAATACAAGATGCTTGGGTATTATATTGACGTTGTTAATACACTTGAAAAACTTGAAAAAGAGAGGCTCAAGTACACTAAGGAAACTAATGGTGAGGGGGAAGTTAAAATACCAATACCTTTTAAGCTTATAGGAATGCAGGAGGCACTAGAAAAAATTTTGATTGGATTGTTCCTGAGAACCCATTTGATGAAAATGATGAGCCTAGAGGTATTGAGAAAGGGAATTCCGAAACCTACATAGATAAGATAAATTGCATTGTTGAGAAAACTTCCGACCTCTCTTTTGATGCTTCTTCACTTGGTAATACTTGATGCATGCTTTGTGCCTAGCTAAAAGGCGTTAAAGAAAAGCGCTTATGGGAGGCAACCCATTTTATTTTTCTGCAATTTTTCTTTTATTGAGTCAAGGTGCTTGTTTACTTCTGTAGCAACTCCTTTGTATCTTTATTTTCTCGCATTGTTGTGCCAAGAGTAGCCTCTAATGTTAAGATGATGCTTAATTTTGATTGCTGCGCAGAAACAGATTTTTGCTGTTCACTGTACGAAATTCCTAAAATCACCAGATTGTTAATTAAATCTGAAAATTTTTGTGCGTAATCTTTATGAATGTCTGAAACTTTCATTAGTTGAGTTTTTCGATCTGAGCGTCGTAAGTGCCTTGAAAAAATTCGTCTTTGCGGACTGTTCTGTTTTAGACAGATTATGCCTTTTTATTTTGCATTCTCTCTTTTACTAGTGTTGAGTGAAATTCTTTTTTGGGTGGAAGAGCTTCACATAACATCAGTGGCTGTAGCTAATGTTTAAAGTAACAAATCATATTGCGTCTTTATAGAACATGTGAATTTTTGATTATGCACTAACCCTCTAATGAGATCTACTTTGAGTTTGGTGTGACGGAAGTTTTCAAGGGTCAAGAGAGAAGGATGATATAATAGGATCAAGAAGAGTGAAGAGCTTAAGCTTGGGGAGGCTCCCATGGATCTCCCCAGCATATTTCAAGAAGACTCAAGCGTCTAAGCTTGGGGATGCCCAAGGCATCCCCTTCTTCATCGTCAAAATTATCAGGTCATCTCTAGTGAAACTATATTTTAATTCTTTCACATCATATGTGCTTTTCTTGGAGCGTCTGTGTGCTTTTATTTTCAGTATTGCATTTTATTTTCAATAAAGCTTGACTGGACCCTAGCATTCTTGATTGGGAGAGAGACACGCTCCGCTTTTTCATGAGAATACTCCTATTCTTCACTTATATTTGTTGAGTATTCATATCTAGCGCTGTTCAGCTTTTAGCTCTTGTTTTCATGTATCTCTTGTCAGAGCTATTAGCTTTCTTTTGTAGAAAGTACTCTCTTGCTTCACTTATATTTGTTTGGAGAGTTGATGAAATAAATTGATTGGTGTTTGGTTGGTTCAGAAAATGTTGCATGTGGTAATTGGTATAAGGAAAAACTTGCTTAATCTTGTAGATCACTAAAATGGATAACTTGATGCTTGTCAATTGTTTTGAGTTAACAAGTAGATCATGATTAAATTGTGCATCACATGAGTTAAGCCTATTAGTGAAGAACTACCGTAAAGCTTGTTGAAAATTTGGTTTGCATCGGTGGTATCTCTAAGGTCTAGATATTTTCTAATAACAGGGTTTGGTTAACAAGGAAGACGGTATGAAGTCTTATAACGTTTGCAATATGTTTGTCATATAAAACTTGGTGTACGGGTTGATATTCTTGTTTGCTTACATAACCTTGCTAGCCTAAACTCTGTACTGAGAGGGAATGCTTCTCGTGCATCCAAATCCTTGAGCCAAAATCCATGCCATTTGTGTCCACCATAACTACCTATATGTGGTATTTCCTTGCCACTCCAAGTAAATTTTTCATGTGCTACCTTTAAATTATTCAAAATGTTATTATTCCCTTTTTGTGTCAATGTTTACTAGCTCATGAGGAATTAGTGTGGTTATTCTTTATTCTATTTGTTGAATGGACTTTTACACCTGGACTAGTGGCATATACATCCGCTTATCCAATAACTTGCAAAAAGAGCTGGCAACGGGGTGCCCAGTCCCAATTAATTACAACTTTAACCAATTAATTCTCTTCACACTTTTGCCCTGATTCATCAGTAAGCAATGACAAACAGTGAAATACCTGAATGTGTGTAAACCAAAGAGAAAGAGGGATGATCTGCCTTGCTGGTAGAAATAAAGTCTTAAAAGTCCGTTTGACAGGTAGAATACTGTTCTCACCCGCTACCATTCGTTGACAATTAACAAACACCTCTCAAAAATAGATATTCCTCCATGGTATGTGATTGATGGAAGGCACCCGAGGATTCGGTTAGCCATGGCTTGTGTTAGCAAGGTTGGGAGGAGTATCAAATATTTTATGCAATCTCTATATGCTTTCAAAAACCTAAAAGCTCTAGCACATGATTTAATCCCTGCTTCACCTGAGACCACATCTTGTACTGCTAGAGAGGCGTTATTAAAACCTAAAAGCATGCCTCCAGACCTCCCGTGTGGAGGTATATAGTACCAAGTAAAATCCGAACCCCCAGCGAGAAATCTAAGAAATGGAGTTGCAAATGCCGACCTCCCTGTTTTAATTAGAGCCACAAAATCAAGTTTATGCTCTTTAACAAATTCATTGACAGCTAGATGTTTTGCCGTGTCTCCAAACCCATCCGAATTCGAAATCATTCCCTTCATTTTAAATTTTTGAATATATGGCTAAACGCACATTCCTTCTGACCGCGCGTCTAGAAAGAATTTTTTTCTTTCCTCTACATTTTATTGAGGCTAAAGTCTCATCAAGATCCGCATGATCATCTGAGACTTCCTCTTCCTCATCAACTAAATCATCGCAGATATTCATCGCCTTTTTTAAAGTTAGATTAGATTCGGACTCATCATTAATAGGGGGTAAAGAATTTTTCAGAAAAATAATCTCCCTTTCTAATTCTAAATCCATAATAGCCGAAATAGAAGAATGCACTTGCTCATTATTTTTTCCTAGCGAAATCCCCAGTCTATCCGAACGATTCTTTTACTTTTATGTTGAGTCAGTTTTCCTATTCTTTCTGTCTTCCACAAGCAAACACTAGTGTCAACTTTGTTGCAATATGCGTTATACGCAATGTATTGGACTTGTTATACTACTTTGTGTTGACAATATCCATGTGATAAATATGTTGAAAGTTGAAGCAAATGCTGAAACTAAATTCTTCCTTTGTGTTGATTAAATACCTTTTATTAGAAACTATTGCTTTATGAGTTAACACTTATGCAAAACTGTTTGATGCTTGTCTCGAAAGTACTATTCATGAAAACGTTTAGCTTGTGTGATTCATTGTTTACTCATTATCTATTTGGTAGCAAATTATAGACCATTGACTTGGATCACTTCATTCATTTACATGTGCCTTGCAATGTTATATGATCAAGATTATGATAGTAGCATGTCACCTCAAAAATTATTTTGTTTTTATCGTTTACCTACTCGAGGACGAGTAGGAACTAAGCTTGGGGATGCTGATACGTCTCAAACGTATCTATAATTTTTGATGTTCCATGCTTGTTTTATACCAAGTGCTACATGTTTTGCATCTACTTTATATCACTTTTATACATTTTTTGGGACTAACCTATTAACAAGATGCCGAAGTGCCAGTTCGTGTTTTCTGCTGTTTTTGTATTCCAGAAAAGCTAGTCTGGAAATATTCTCGGAATTGGACGAAACTACACGGGGGTGCCTATTTTTCCATAACACGCCTGACGGAGCGAAGGAGCAGCAGAGGAGGGCCACCAGGAGGCCACACGCACCTAGGGTGCGGGCCCCCCTTCTGCCGCGCCCTAGGGTGGTGTGGGCCCCTCGGGGGTCCGCAGCCGCCGCCCTTTCACCTACTTATTCCCCCCGACGCGAAAACCCTAAGTACCTGAGCAAAAATCCATGAAAAGATCCAGAGACAACCGCCGTCGTCAACCCTAGCTCGGGAGGGTTCAGAACCTCTTCCCGGCACCCTGCCGGAGAGGGGAATCGTCACCGGAGGCTTCTACATCGCCATGCCTGCCTCCGGAGTGATTCGTGAGTAGTTCATCCTTGGACTACGGGTCCATAGCAGTAGCTAGATGGTTGTCTCTCCACTTTGTGCCATCATGTTTAGATCTTGTGAGCTGCCCTACATGATCAAGATCATATTATTGTAATGCTATATGTTGTGTTTGCTGGGATCCGATGAATATTGAATATTATGTCAAGTTGATTATCAATCTATCTTATATGTTATTTAAGATCTTGCATGCTTTCCGTTACTCGTAGATGCTTTGGTCAAGTAGATGCTTGTAACTCCAAGAGAGAGTATTTATGCTAGATAGTGGGTTCATGTCTCTGTTTAACCTGGGACAGTGACAGAAAGTTCTAAGGTTGTGAATGTGCTGTTGCCACTAGGGATAACCTAACGATGCTATGTCCACGGGCATATGTGTTTGTTTACATTACGCACTTTACTTAATGCAATTATCCGTTGCTTGCAACTTAATACCAACGGGGGACTCGGATGACAACCCGGCGGTGGATTATTAGTCATAGATGCTGTTGGATATTGTCTATGTATTATGTCGTAATGCCCAATTAAATATCATAGTAGTCAACATGTCATGTATATGCATTGTCATGCGCTCACTATTCGTCAATTGCCCAGCTGTAATTTGTTCACCCAACATGTTAGTTATCTTTTATGGAGAGACACCACTAGTGAACTGTGGACCCCGGTCCATTCTTTTAAACTGATTAAACAACCACAAACTGCAAACTGTTCCTTTTTCATTCTCTGCAATTTAATACTCATTTTCCACACCATACGTTTAATCCTTTGTTTTCAGCAAGGCCAGTGAGATTGACAACCTCACTGTTTCGTTGGGGCAAAGTAGTTTGATTGTGTTGTGTGCAGATTCCACGTCAACAGTCCAGACTCCCTTCGACAGCTATTTTCTGGCGCCGTTGACAACCTTCTGAAGAGTTGCTGCTCCTACTGGTTCGATAACCTTGGTTTCTTTCTGAGGGAAAACTTGCTGCTGACTACATCATACCTTCCTCTTGGGGTCTCCCAACGAATGTGTGTTTCACGTCATCAGACCCCCGTCTCCTATCTACGATGCCGATACGACGACATTGCGTGAGTGCCCGAAGTGCAAAGAACCTAGATATAAGGCTCGGAAGGATGATGATATGGCTGACGATGACGGTGATGACATGGAAATTGGGCAGGGAAAGAAGAAGAGGAAGGACGTTTCGGTAAAAGTATGCTGGTATCTGCCAATTATTCCTTGTTTGAAGCGCATATATGCAAACCCAGATTATGCAAAATAGATGCGTTGGCACGCAGATCAGCGTCGAGTGGACAGAAAGCTAAGACACCCTGCCGATTCTATACAGTGGAGGAATGTTAATAGAATGAAGGTAGGATACACCTGTTTCGGAGATGATCCTAGGAATGTAAGGTTTGCACTTAGCACTAATGGAATGAACCCGTTCGGCAACATGAGTACCACCCACAGCACCTGGCCTGTGAATCTATGCATGTATAACCTTCCTCCATGGTTGTGCATGAAGCGGAAGCACATCATGATGGCGACACTAATCCAGGGCCCCAGACAACCTGGTAACGACATTGATGTGTACCTTGCACCTTTGGTAGAAGATCTGAAACTTCTTTGGATTAAGGGATAAGAATATATGATGCGCATTTGAAGGAAAACTTTACCCTCAGGTGCATGCTGCTCATAACCATAAATGATTATCCAACCTTTGGGAACACGTCTGGGCAGACTACCAAAGGGAAAAGTGCATGTGTGCAGTGCCTAGACAACACAGAAATAAGTGGTTGCCCTGGTGTAGGAAATTGGCATACATGCGACACCGTAGGTTTCTGCCAAAGGGTCATCAATATCGTGCAATGGCGATCAGGTTTGATAACACCGTTGAGAATGATATGGTCCCTCCTATTTTAACCGGCGAACAGATCAATGGTCTGGTTGAACACCTGAAAGTTGAGCTTGGGAAAGGAAAGTTCAAGAAGACAAGCCAAGTTAAACGCAAACGCAAAAGCAAAGTTCAAGAAGGAGAAGAAATGCTTACAAACATATCTGCCGCAAAGCCTGAACCCCCAAGAGTGCCCACCTGGAAGAAGAGATCGATATTCTGGGACTTACCTTACTGGCGATATCTCGAGGTCCGACATTCAATAGATGTGATGCATGTGGAGAAGAATGTGGCTGAAAGCGTTCTAGGAACTTTGCTGAGCATGAAGGAAAAAACAAAAGATAGTGCTAATGCACGACTTGACATGTGTGAATTGTTCAAAGGCCTCAGAGACAAGTTAGTACTTAAGGAAGGTAAAAAGCTTCCAGCTGCTGCTTGTGTCCTGGATATGAGAGAGGCAAAATTGTTTTGTCGGTGTCTGTATGACATGACATTTCCAACGGATACGCCGCGAACAATAAGAAGATTGTTTCGGTGCAAGAATGCAAATTAACTGGAATGAAGTCCCATGATTGCCATGTTACGTTGACACAGACGCTCCCTATCGCAATTAGGAATGTCTTGTATCCCCATGTTCGACAGGCTCTAACGGATCTGTGTAAATTCTTTGCAATCATTCCCGGAAGGAGTTGATCAGGACATCCTGGATGACTACGAAAAAAAGTGGTGGAGACTCTATGTGAGTTGGAGATGATATTCCCTCCGTCATTCTTCGATATAATGGTACAACTCATTGTTCACATGTTCACGAGATAAAGATGTGCGGGCCTGTGTATCTGCGAAGATGTACCCCTTTGAGCTCCATGGGCATTCTGAAGCACTACGTAAGGAACAGAGCACGTCCAGAAAGAAGCATCGTCGGAGGGCTATGCAACTGAGGAGGTTGTTGAGTTCTGCCTTGATTACATGAAGCGTCTCGACCCGATAGGCGTGCCTCGGTCTATCCATGAAGGGAACTGGCTGGCTGTGGAACGACTGGAAAGAGATTGGTATCTCCGACCACAACAGAATATAGACAGGCACATTTCCATGCGCTGACGCATTCCAGGTGTGTTACTTCTACATAGAAATACACAAGGACCTTCTACGGCAGCAGAATCTGTCAAAAAAATCCATCACCGGTCTTCACAACAAATTGTTAACCAGTGGATTAAAGATAAACTACTTAATGTCAAGGTCGGTGATCCCACTCTTAGCCAACTAGCGATGGGCCCAGCATGGCAGGTTACTAAGTTTGAAGGTACGAAATGAGTAGGTACACATTTGCTACGAAAAAAAAGAGATGGAATGACTGTACTCAAAATAGCGGTGTTCGCCTAGAGGCAGATGACGAAAATGACATCAAACGGGTGTACTACGGATACATAGATGAGATTTGGGAGCTAAACTATGTAGATTTCGTTGCTACATTGTTCCGTTGCAGTTGGGTAGCCAACAGTTCTGTGGATTCAGATGACGATGGTCAGTTTACGGTGAACTTGCGCAATCTAAGTCGCACCACTGAGCCATTCGTGATGGCTGATCTAGTTCATCAAGTCTTCTACGTTACCGACCCAAAGAATGTGAAGAGACAAGTGGTTATGGCCTCGAAAAGGAGTATCATGGGTGTTGACGGTGTCGTCACCATGGAAGAATACAACAAGATCGATGAGGTTCCTGGATGTTGCAGGTCGTTTAGGTCAAGAACAGCTGTTGAAATTCTGCCAGTCCACCCTAGCTATCGAAATAATCCTAGTTAATATAACGAAGGATGATCGAATTATGTATTTCATATGGATTTCTATAATAGCTTGTATGAATTCGTATGTATTTGTGACAAACGCATCTGGGGTGTACTACCAGCTACTTATTAACAGCTTTAAATCAACTAGCTGGGTGGCCCGCGCAATTGCGCGGCTAGATGAAACATTTTCACATATTATGAATGCAAAACTTGAGTAAGTTCCATGTTCGGGCTTGAATTGAAGCTCTATTGTGTTGGATGACTCCTTGATGTTGAATGATTTTTCCATCATAGTAACATTATGAAAGACGAATGATGTACCGGATATAATAGCGACATCCACGCCTATGCTCCTTCTTGATCAATCATGCGAATATATTAACAAACGGCTCTACAGTTTTAGAGATGTCTCGAGGATGTAAGATTATTTGTCGTTTTGAGCATAGATAGCAAGTAGAAATAGAAATAATTATATGTTCTCCTGCCATAAACATTGGTAGTAGTTTCCATTCAGCCATTGGCAAGTTAGGGATTTTTCTCCGAAGCATATCGTCAAAAAAATAATTGTTAGGAAATTTAGTGGCGTCCTTAGTTGAGTGATTATGAAATAACAGTAATACATACACTAAGAACTGCTCAATTTACAGGACTCATGCAAGTTTTACACCCCAGGAACAACAACATAGAAAACTGATACAGATAAATAAAAAGTATTTGCCTCTATCTATAAATACGGTTCCGTAAGGAGATAGGTGAATTTTTTTTTGAAAGTTCAGATGAACTGGGACCATAACATATATTATTATCAAAAAAATTGAAAAGAGAAACAATATATAAATATGTTTCCAATTCCTCTCATGAACTTGGGACCACAATATGACAGGTTATTGTGAAGCTATCTGTTGGGATGATTTGTATTAAAGTTCAATCTTCTTTTACAAAATTTGAGCTTGGCGAGAACCAAAATGAATAAGATCTGTAGGAAATCAAAGCCAAAGATAAATTTTGGTGGCACTTGTAAGTGTGTAAATTATGCACCATCGCGTATATCTATGGAAAGAAAGACAAAATCTTCCAAACTAAACAATCTAACGTACACACTGACCTCATTAGTGCGAGCGCCACACCAATTTCCATATGAAGATGCGATCAGGTTTATGTGTTGGCAGACTTGGCTGATGTGCCAGGAAAAAGAGCAAGTAATTAAGCAAGTGCAGGTATGCGTCAAAACAACCTTGGGCTTATAGAATTATACTTGTTGGTGATAAAGGTACGTAGTTGAAATCTTACGGTTTGTGTGCCAGCCCAAATCAACATCATATCCGTTGTTTGCCATGTCCAGCTCTGAACAGCCTACAAATACCGAAACACGAATTATCAGATGTCCTATATTGATAAGAAAACAGAAATTGGCCATCGTATGATGTACCTCAAATTATCTTTCAAATTCAGGGTTCAGTAAATTTGCCTCCCTATGGATTTTGCCATGGGACGGCCTCTAGGGCAGTCTTGCGCGCTCGACCAAATATTTCAGTTCATATCCATACACACATACCTCAACATCAATGCGTGGCTTGAGGAACTACACCTCTGATAGCGACATCGAGCAGGTCGCTGGCAATGAACACATGCCAGGGATCGAGAATGCTGGCGGACTTCAGTTCATATGCATAAACATACTACTCTGGGGTCTCTGGCTACTTTAATCTTAGACGACCAAAAAGCGGACTTCAGTTCATATGCATACATACTACTCTGGCTACTTTAATCTTATACAATCAAAACGGCGGACTCAGTTCATATGCATATACATACTACTCTAGCTGCTTTAATCTACACGATCAAATTTGTATGTACGTTACAAATACAGAAAAAATCAAAACGCATGAGATGATTACATACCTCAACATCAATGGACTCATATCCTGATTTCCTGGGCAGTTGAAGTGGACTGAGGTTGGTCGTGCCTCGCCGCGTTGCTGCTGCTGCATGCATGAGGAACTGCACGTACGGCAACGCGACATCGAGCAGGTCCCTATCACTTAACGCGTATCACACGACGCCTCCGTGGCCATGGAGTCGAGAACGCGGGCGGTATTGCTTCGTGAGGCCTAAAGCCTACCACTCAAGTACTCAACGCGTATCACACGACGCCTCCGCGGCCATGGAGTCCAGAACGCCGGCGGTATTGCTTCCTGACGCCTAAAGCTTGTTTGTGACTCCTGGCCGCCGGCGGACTTCTTTTTTTTGAAACTTTTCTACTGCAGGGAACCCCCCACAGCCTTCTTAGTCCGGACGGGATGCTTCTAGCCAGCATGGACCATGTAGTATGCTTTCTATCTGTCAGCTCTCACACCATCAATCAGGATGTGTGACTCCGGCCACGTCGGCCTTCTTTGTTCCGGGCGAGGATGCATCTAGCATGGACTGTAGTCTGTTGTGAGCTACCGCATACGGCATATCCATCAGCTCCCGCAGCATTAATCTGCATGTGTGACTCCCTGCCGTCCTTCGGTTCAGCCCTTTCACCATCAATCTGATGTATGCAACTCCCGGAGGCCGGTGGATCGATCTCTTGTTCCCGGCGAGGATTGCGTCTAGCATGTTGTGCGCGTGATGTCATCCTGTCCGGCACATGCAGGTCCTGACCAGAGGCATCAGCTAGTGCCGGATGTGCCGGGTGCGAGCCGCCGCCGTGTGTTGCCCTACTAACTTGATAGTACACCTCCGGGATGCGCTGCGCCGCCGCCGAGAGGTACCCGACGACCAAAACGATTCTGCTCTGTATACCGAAAAAACGGGCACCTGCTCGCGATGCGTCTGAGCCGTAAATAGGATTGGCTTTGATTACGCTTTTCCTTTTCCTTTTTTTACAACACGTTTTCTCTTTCTTTTTCAACGTGACGTGATTGGTTCATCTAGTACCGTGCGGTAGATGACTGTGAATCTAAGCCATTGAGAGGCATCTTAAGTTAAATCAACAAATCTCTCCGTTAATTGTTTGTTGTTTTAATAATATAATAGATTTGTATGCATTGCTATTAAATTGTAATATTCTTGTGAATTGGGTTAAAATTTCATACGGCAGAAAATATATGAGAAACTCTAAAGTGTGCTTCGAAAGTTCATACATGCATAATGGTCGATCATGATGATCTAATCAAATAGGCAGAAGTTAAGCATCGGCGCCGACGCCCTCGCCGCCACCATCATCGTCATGTCCTAGCCCCTAACATCATCATTGCGGCCCTATCCACCATCATTGTCGTCCTTCTCGCCATCACCCTCGCCGTCCTTGGTGCCATCATCATCGCCTTCCTTGTCGCCATCACCTCCCTGTCCTTGTTGCCTTCATCCTCCACGACAGTGGCACCATCCCTCCCCGTCCTTGTTGCCTTCATCCTCCACGACAGTGGCGCCATCATCCTCCATGGCCTCGCCGTCATCAGCCCGCCCTCATCGTCATCACCCTCCACGCCCTTGCCGTCCTCGACGTCCTCGCAGCCTTCCTCACCATCCTCATCGCCCTCACCGTGACCGCCCTTCCCTTCCCCCGCGCCGTCATCATTGTCGTTCTCGTCGCCCTCGCCTTCCTCCGCGCTGTCATCGTCGCCTTCCTCCTCACCGTCATCGTCGCCGCCCTGTCCGCCATCGTCGTCATCCTCATTCACCTCCTCGTCACCATCAGCGTCATCCTCGTTCACCTCCTTGTCGCCATCATCGTCATCCTCTTTCAGGTCCTTGTCGTCGTCCTTTTTTAGACTAACCTTGTCGCCATCCTTCAATGCGACCTGGATGCTCATGAGAATCTTGTTGTTTTCACGGAGTAGACATCTATTCTTGGCAAGAGATCTTCTCATTCTAGCGATCCTTTTGAGCACCTTCTCAATCTTTTGTCCCTCTTTTTGTTCTCGTACATGATGGACCCTGGCATATTGATGCGTGTTAAGTTACACGTCCGTTGGGAACCCCAAGAGGAAGGTATGATGAGTGCAGCAGCAAGTTTTCCCTCAGTAAGAAACCAAGGTTTAATCGAACCAGTAGGAAGTCAAGGGTCTTCTGAAGGTTGTTGGTGGCTGAATGTGGCACGGCGCAACACCAGGGAATCAGCAGCAACGTGGAACCTGCACACAAGACAATCAAACTACTTTGCCCCAACGAAACAGTGAGGTTGTCAATCTCACCGGCTTGCTGAAAACAAAGGATTAAAAGTGTGGTGTGGAAAATGATGTTTGCTTGCAGAGAATTAAAGAGAACAATGATTGCAGTTGGTTGTATTTCAGATGTAAAAGAATGGACCGGGGTCCACAGTTCACTAGTGGTGTCTCTCCATAATAAAATACTAACATGCTGGGTAAACAAATTACAGCTGGGCAATTGACAAAATAGAGAGTGCATAACAATGCATATACAAGTCATGATGATCACTATGAGATTTACTTGGGCATTACGACAAAGTACACAGACCGCTATCCAGCATGCATCTGTGCCTAAATAGTCCACCTTCAGGTTAGCATCCGCACCCCTTCCAGTATTAAGTTGCAAGCAACAGACAATTGCATTAAGTATGGTGCATAATGTAAACAATACAAATATCCTTAGACAAAGCATTGCTGTTTTACCCCTAGTAGCAACAGCACATCCACAACCTTAGAACTTTCTGTCACTGTCCCAGATTAAATGGAGGCATGAACCCACTATCTAGCATAAATACTCCCTCTTGGAGTTACAAGCATAAACTTGGCCAAAGCCTACACTAATAACGGAGAGCATGCAAGATCATAAACAACATAGGCATGATAAATCAATAATCAACTTGACATAGTATTCAATATTCATCGGATCCCAGCAAACACAACATGTAGCATTACAATAAGATGATCTTGATCATGATAGGCAGCTCACAAGATCTAAACATGATGGCACAAGAGGAGAAGACAACCATCTAGCTACTGCTATGGACCCATAGTCCAGGGGTGGACTACTCACACATCACTCCGGAGGAAGGCATGGCGATGTAGAGCCCTCCGGTGATGATTCCCCTCTCCGGCAGGGTGCCGGGAAGAGCTTCAGAACCCTCCCGAGCTAGGGTTGACGACGGCGGCGGCTCTGGAACTTTTCGTGGATGGAGGCTCGGGTGTTTAGGGTTTTCCCGAGAAAGGCAATTTATAGGCGAAGGGGGCGATGTCGGTGGAGGCCCGAGGGCTCCTCACCACGTGGCGGCGCGCCAGGGGTGGGACCCGCGCCACCACATGGTGAGGGCGCCTCGGTGCCCCCCTTCGTCTCTCCTTCGGACTCCGTGTACGTGACAGAAAAATAGGACCTTGGCTTTTTGTTTCGTCCAATTCCGAGAATATTTCCAGAACAGCTTTTCTGGAATAAAAAACAGCAGAAAACAGGAACTGGCACTGTGGCATCTTGTTATATAGGAAAATGCTAAAAAGTGTGAATAAAACATGTAGCAATTGACATAATATAAGCATGGAACATAAGAAATTATAGATACGTTGGAGACGTATCAAGCATCCCCAAGCTTAGTTCTACTCGTCCTCGAGTAGGTAAAACGATAACAACAAATAATTTCTTAGGTGACATGCTACCACATAATCATGATCAAATAATATTGTAAAGCATATGTTATGAATGAAGTGACTCAAGGCAATGGTCTATAGTTTGCTAACAAATAGATAATGAGTAAACAACTGAATCATATAAGCAAAAACTTTTCATAAATAGTACTTTCAAGACAAGCATCAAAAAGTTTTGCATAAGAGTTAACTCATAAAGCAATAGATTCTAAGTAAAAGGCATTGAAGCAACACAAAGGAAGATTTAAGTTTCAGCAATTGCTTTCAACTTTCAACTTGTATATCTCATGGATAATTGTCAACACAAAGCAATATAATAAGTGCAATAAGTAAGCATATAAAAATTGTTGCACACAAAGTTGACACAAGTGTTTGCTTCTGAGATAGAAAGGAGTAGGTAAACTGACTCAACCTAAAGTAAAAGAAAGGCCCTTCGCAGAGGGAAGCAGGGATTAAATCATGTGCTAGAGCTTTTTAAGTTTTGAAATCATATAGAGAGCATAAAAATAAAGTTTTGAGAGGTGTTTGTTGTTGTCAACGAATGGTAGTGGGCACTCTAACCCCCTTGTCAACCAGACTTTCAAGAGCGGCTCCCATGAAGGACGTTATTTCTACCCAAAGGCAGATCATCCCTCTTCTCTTTTGTTTACACATGTACTTTAATTTGGGTGACACTCCTCCCAACCTTTGCTTACACAAGCCATGGCTAACCGAATCCTCGGGTGCCTTCCAACAATCACATACCATGGAGGAGTGTCTATTTTAAATGATCAACTTTTTAAATTGCTTACTGATAAATCAGGGCAAAACATGTGAAGAGAATTAAAGGTGAAAGTTGTAATTAATTGGGACTGGGCACCCCATTTGCCAGCTCTTTTTGCAAAATTATTGGATAAGCGGATGTATATGCCACTAGTCCATTGGTGAAAGTCTGTCAGGAGTAAATGACAAGGTTGAAAGATAAAACACCACATACTTCCTCATGAGCTATAAAACATTGACACAAATAAGGGATAATAGCTTTTGAATAGTTTAAAGGTAGCACATGAAGTATTTACTTGGAATGGCAGAAAATACCACATAATAGGTAGTTATGGTGGACACAAATGGCATGGGTTTTGGCTCAAGGATTTGGATGCACGAGAAGCATTCCCTCTCAGTACAGAGTTTAGGCTAGCAAGGTTGTTTGAAGCAAACACAAGATATCAACCGGTACAGCAAGACTTACATGAAAACATATTGCAAGCATTATAAGACTCTACACTGTCTTCCTTGTTGCTCAAACACTTTTACCAGAAAATATCTAGACCTTAGAGATAGCAAACATGCAAACCAAATTTCAACAAGCTCTACGGTAGTTCTTTACTAATAGGTTTTTAACTACATGATGCAAGAGCTTAAACATGAAATACTTGAGAGCTCAAAACAATTGCCAAGTATCAAATTATCCAAGACAATGATCTATATGTGTGTCTTTTCGATATACCATCTACCACATGTTGCATTTTCTGTTTCCAACCAAACACCAATCAACTTATTTCAACAAAAACTCTCCAAATAATTTACAAATGAAACAAGAGAGTATTACTCTACAAGAACTAACAGCTCTGAATAAGAGATGCATGAAAAACAGGAGCTAAAAGCATAGCAGTAGCTAGATAAGAATACTCAACAGATATAAGTGAAGAATATGAGTATTCACATGAAAAAGCGGAGCGTGTCTCTCTCCCACACAAGAATGCTAGGATCCAATTTATTCAGAAAATAAAAATAACAATGCGAAAATAAAAGCACACAGACGCTCCAAGTAAAGTACATAAGATGTGGAAGAATTAAAATATAGTTTCACTAGAATGACCTGATAAGTTGTTGATGAAGAAGGGGATGCCTTGGGCATCCCCAAGCTTAGACGCTTGAGTCTTCTTGAAATATGCTTGGGTGACCCACGGGGGCATCCCCAAGCTTAGGCTTTTCACTCTTCTTGATCACATCATATCATCCTTCTCGCTTGATCCTTGAAAACTTCCGCCACACCAAACTCAAAGTAATTCTCATTAGAGGGTTAGTGCATAATCAAAAATTCTCATATTCTACAGTGACACAATCATCACCAATACTTCTGGACATTAGCTACAGCCACTGATGTTTTATGGAGCAAAGAAATCCAATCAAACATAGTAAAAGAGGCAATGCAAAATAAATGGCAGAATCTGTCAAAACAGAACAGTCCGTAAAGACGAATTTTTTCGAGGCACTTAAGTTGCTCAGATTGAGAAACTCAAAACTAATGAAAGTTGCGTACATATCTGAGGATCACGCACGAATTTTTCAGAATTTTTCAATTTTTCTGGAGTGAATAAAGCTCAAAACCGTGGACAGCAAAAATCTGTCCCTGTGCAGAAATCCAAATCTAGCATCAACTTTCTACTAGAGACTTTACTTGGCACAACATTGCAAGAAAATAAAGATACAAAGGAGTTGTTACAGAAGTAAGCACACTCCTTGACTCAAATAAAATAAAAATAACAGGAAATAAAATGATGGGTTGTCTCCCATAAGCGCTTTTCTTTAACGCCTTTCAGCTAGGCGCAGAAAGTGAAAATCAAGTGTTCTCAAGAGAAGAAGCATCAACATCATAATTTGTTCTAATAATAGAATCAAAAGGTAGCTTCATTCTCTTTCTAGGGAAGTGTTCCATACCTTTCTTGAGTGGGAATTGATACCTAATATTCCCTTCTTTCATATCAATAATAGCACCAACAGTTCGAAGAAAAGGTCTTCCCAAAACAATAGGACAAGATGCATTGCATTCAATATCCAAAACAACAAAATCAACGGGGACAAGGTTATTGTTAACCATAATATGAACATTATCAATTCTCCCCAAAGGTTTCTTCATAGAATTATCAGCAAGATGAACATCCAAATAACAGTGTTCCAAAGGTGGTAAATCAAGCATATCATAAAGTTTCTTAGGCATAACAGAGATACTAGCACCAAGATCACATAAAGCATTACAATCAAAATCATTCACCTTCATTTTAATGATGGGCTCCCAACCATCTTCTAACTTCCTAGGGATAGAAGCTTCATGTCTTAATTTCTCTTCCCTAACTTGCATGAGAGCATTTGTAATATGTTTTGTAAAAGCCAAATTTATAGCACTAGCATTAGGACTTCTAGCTAGCTTTTGCAAGAACATAATAACTTCAGAAATATTACAATTATCAAAATCAAGATCATCGTCATCTAAAGCAATGGGACCATTGTCCCCCATAGTTCGAAAAATTTCAGCACTTTTATCAGGAACAGTTTCAGTGGTTTTAGGCAATTTCAAACGTTTTGCAATGGAAGTGGAAACATTGCCAACACCAATAATGTTACCATTGATAGTAGAAGGTTTACTAACATGTGATGCTTCAGCATTACTAGTGGTGATAGTACAAACTCTAGCTATACTATTCTTTCTAGCAATTTCATCTTCTCTTTCCCACCTAGCATGCAATTCAGCCAACATCCTAATATTATTATCAATTTTAACTTGGATAGCATTGGCAGTAGCAAAAGTCTTAGTATCTTTAACTTCATTAGGCATAACTTTCAGTTTCAAAAGATCAACATCAAGAGCAAGGCTATCAACTTTAGAAGCAAGAACATCAATTTTGCCAAACTTTTCCTCAACAGATTTATTAAAAGCAGTTTGGGTATTGATAAATTCCTTAAGCATGACTTCAAGATCAGAGGGTACACTCCTATTATTGTTGTAAGAATTACCATAGGAATTACCATAACTATTGCCACTATTAGAAGGATATGGCTTATAATTGTTGTTACCAAAATTATTCCTATAAGCATTGTTGTTGAAATTATTATTTTTAATGAAGTTCACATCAACATGCTCTTCTTGGCAACCAATGAAGCTAAAGGAACATTATTTGGATCAACATGAGATTTACCATTCACAAGCATAGACATAATGACATCAATCTTATCACTCAAGGAAGAGGTTTCTTCAACAGAATTTACCTTCTTACCTTGTGGAGTCCTCTCAGTGTGCCATTCAGAATAATTAATCATCATATCATCAAGAAGCTTTGTTGCTGCACCCAAAGTGATGGACATAAAGGTACCTCCAGCAGCAGAATCCAGAAGGTTTCTTGAAGAAAAATTCAGTCCTGCATAAAAGGTTTGGATGATCATCCAAGCAGTCAGTCCATGGGTGGGACAATTCTTTACCAATGATTTCATTCTCTCCCATGCTTGGGCAACATGCTCATTATCAAATTGTTTAAATTCATAATGCTACTTCTCAAAGATATAATCTTAGCAGGAGGATAATATTTCCCAATGAAAGCATCTTTGCATTTAGTCCATGAATCAATACTATTTCTAGGCAAAGATAGCAACCATTCTTTAGCTCTTCCTCTTAAAGAGAAAGGAAATAATTTCAGTTTAATAATATCCCATCTATATCCTTATACTTTTGCATCTCACAAAGTTCAACAAAATTATTAAGGTGAGCAGCAGCATCATCAGTACTAACACCAGAAAATTGCTCTTTCATAACAAGATTTAACAGAGCAGGTTTAATTTCATAAAAGTCTGCTTTAGAAGCAGGTGGAGCAATAGGAGTGCATATGAAATCATTATTATTTGTGCTAGTGAAGTCACAAACTTGGTGTTCTCAGGAGTACTCATTTTAGCAAAATTAAAGCTAGGCCGAAATATAAAAGTAAATGCAAGTAACTAATTTTTTTGTGTTTTTGATATAAAGAAGCAAACAAGATAAAGTAAAAATAAAATAAGCAAGACAAAAACAAAGTAAAGAGATTGGAAGTGAGAGACTCCCCTTGCAGAAGGTTTGACTTCCCCGGCAACGGCGCCAGAAAACTGGCTTGATGCGTGTTAAGTTACACGTCCGTTGGGAACCCCAAGAGGAAGGTATGATGAGTGCAGCAGCAAGTTTTCCCTCAGTAAGAAACCAAGGTTTAATCGAACCAGTAGGAAGTCAAGGGTCTTCTGAAGGTTGTTGGTGGCTGAATGTGGCACGGCGCAACACCAGGGAATCAGCAGCAACGTGGAACCTGCACACAAGACAATCAAACTACTTTGCCCCAACGAAACAGTGAGGTTGTCAATCTCACCGGCTTGCTGAAAACAAAGGATTAAAAGTGTGGTGTGGAAAATGATGTTTGCTTGCAGAGAATTAAAGAGAACAATGATTGCAGTTGGTTGTATTTCAGATGTAAAAGAATGGACCGGGGTCCACAGTTCACTAGTGGTGTCTCTCCATAATAAAATACTAACATGCTGGGTAAACAAATTACAGCTGGGCAATTGACAAAATAGAGAGTGCATAACAATGCATATACAAGTCATGATGATCACTATGAGATTTACTTGGGCATTACGACAAAGTACACAGACCGCTATCCAGCATGCATCTGTGCCTAAATAGTCCACCTTCAGGTTAGCATCCGCACCCCTTCCAGTATTAAGTTGCAAGCAACAGACAATTGCATTAAGTATGGTGCATAATGTAAACAATACAAATATCCTTAGACAAAGCATTGCTGTTTTACCCCTAGTAGCAACAGCACATCCACAACCTTAGAACTTTCTGTCACTGTCCCAGATTAAATGGAGGCATGAACCCACTATCTAGCATAAATACTCCCTCTTGGAGTTACAAGCATAAACTTGGCCAAAGCCTACACTAATAACGGAGAGCATGCAAGATCATAAACAACATAGGCATGATAAATCAATAATCAACTTGACATAGTATTCAATATTCATCGGATCCCAGCAAACACAACATGTAGCATTACAATAAGATGATCTTGATCATGATAGGCAGCTCACAAGATCTAAACATGATGGCACAAGAGGAGAAGACAACCATCTAGCTACTGCTATGGACCCATAGTCCAGGGGTGGACTACTCACACATCACTCCGGAGGAAGGCATGGCGATGTAGAGCCCTCCGGTGATGATTCCCCTCTCCGGCAGGGTGCCGGGAAGAGCTTCAGAACCCTCCCGAGCTAGGGTTGACGACGGCGGCGGCTCTGGAACTTTTCGTGGATGGAGGCTCGGGTGTTTAGGGTTTTCCCGAGAAAGGCAATTTATAGGCGAAGGGGCGATGTCGGTGGAGGCCCGAGGGCTCCTCACCACGTGGCGGCGCGCCAGGGGTGGGACCCGCGCCACCACATGGTGAGGGCGCCTCGGTGCCCCCCTTCGTCTCTCCTTCGGACTCCGTGTACGTGACAGAAAAATAGGACCTTGGCTTTTTGTTTCGTCCAATTCCGAGAATATTTCCAGAACAGCTTTTCTGGAATCAAAAACAGCAGAAAACAGGAACTGGCACTGTGGCATCTTGTTAATAGGTTAGTCCCAGAAAATGCATAAAAATGCTATAAAGTGTGAATAAAACATGTAGCAATTGACATAATATAAGCATGGAACATAAGAAATTATAGATACGTTGGAGAAGTATCACATATTCATGAACTCATGAACATCTCCGTTGCTTTTGTTCCCCATGGATTTCGTGCACCCTTTAAGAGGCTTCTCTATGGCTGGTTTGTGTGTGCCTTGTGTCCTGAAGAAAGGGCTATCCTTATAGGTTTTGTTGGTGACAGGTCAATGAAAGCTTGGATGAATGGAGCATACACGAGAAAGCTTCGACGGCTAACCATGCTATCTAATATCTCTTCATACAATAGATCCACATCAATCTTTCTTCGGCTGATCCCCGTGTGTTGCGATGTACCAAAGGAGGTTTTTCGATATCCCTGTAGTTGGATGAGTCTCCCACCTTTGGAAACAC
>CAMZMU010000012.1:4679287-4850444 GCA_947311845.1 Poa pratensis | reverse complement strand
AATTGTACCTTCAGCAGTCTTGCACACTTAAGACAACTTTGATGTGCATGCATCCATTTTTTGACAGCTGAGTAGCAGCAGGAAACAAGATAGTATCTGGGACGCCACTCTGCAATCAAGGCCAATTGAGCTTGTCCTGGTAAGTGATTCTTCTAAAACTCTCTTACCAAACAGTGCATGGAGTTCCACTCTCTGATGTTGTAAGACTAATAAAAGACAAATAAGATTTCTGTTTTAGTAACTTTTCAGCTTTAGAATTGAGATGATCATTTTTCAAGTAGGCATGACATTGCCTGTCCACATACTGATCTATTATGATATCCTGAACTCGACGAATTTGATTGATTTGTGTTGACTTTCACGCATTCTGTGATGCTTAGGTGTATGTTTGAGAAAGTATGTTTACTTGAATACTGTATAAACACTATACTATATTTAGGCATGCTGCAAGGCACATTAATATGTTGTTCATATAATTTTCACAACCAACATAGATATTCCATTGTCACGTGGGTGAAGTTATTTCTAAGCATGATATTCTTTCAAAATTTCAGGTACTTGTACAGTTCATAAACTATCAGGTGGCTGGAGGGGATAGTATTTGCTAGATATCGCATGGTTTGACAGGTTTGCGGCCCCAACCCTCAAGGGACGATTATCTCATTCTTGTTATTAGTTCTGGAATTTCTACTTAGAGTTACACTAAACATATAATGCTTTGAGGCTTTGGGCAGTACTACACATTTTACACTTCTATATCGGTGCCTTTTCCTGTTTGTTTAGGACCTCATTTTGTATGTGCTTCAGTGTTAACGTTTCCAAGGTGTTTGCTTGAGATACATCCGTACATGACCCAATTTAGCATTTCCTGGTTCTCTTGGATAAATGTACCTCCTAGTTGAATCCAAACTGATGGGTCTTTATCATTAGAAGCCTAGGCATTTGCTTTTAGTTTGTGCTCTTGTAGTCTCGTTCTCATCTTGAATGCATCTGTGGCTCTGTGCATCAAGTTGCATAGACCTGTGTGTGTTTCCAGGAAGGCAAATCCATACAAAAAGAAAAATTACTAATGATGATACTGATTTTCAACGAGAATGTTAGATGGTGCTAACACTGAATTGAAGTTTCATGAACTCTATTCAACTAGAATGAACTAGAATATCTTAGGCTATGCAACAGAGGTACTACCTTGTTTCTGTGAGGATTTGCTCATTACAATGAGGTGAAACAGGTGTAGTTGTTTTAGTAGGACAGTTGCAGCACGGGATGCTCGAACCTTTTGACTCACATAACTAACTGATGTGATGGAGGTCGTGTTGTTTGGACTTTCGATTTTATGATGGCAAATGTCATTAACTGAATAGGATTCTTCTTTCCAGAACTAAGCATGTTCATCAATCAATGTACTCTTGCTAGCTGCCACCTTGTTCCTAGTTCCTTAATTGGGATACTCTTATTTTAGTTGTGATTACTTTTATTTTAGTTGTGGGATGAGCTTTGATTTTGTGATACGGAGTAATATTTTTCTGTACACCTAAGTTGTTTTTGTACCTTACTCTTTTGTGACAATGCTTTCTTCAACCAAGGCATCTCTAGGCCAACATTTTGTACCTTACCTTATTTTGGTTGTGCGATGAGCTTTGATGATACTTGTTACCTTTGTCTTTTTTGGCAGAAGCAACATGTCGAGGTCAAGATGCCTGAAGAACGAAAGATCTCGTCGGGCGAAGTGCATGAAGAGGTAGCTTTAAAGGATGGTAGGAGAGGAAAATATTGCAAGTTGGTTGTTGTAGCATTGATACTAGTACTTTTGTTGATGTGAAGTTGAGGTTTCAGGTGTCCCAAGTATATTGTTTATTTCCAACATACCAGGTGCTGTGATGTGATGGTTAGAAACTGGTGCTGTGATGCTTGCAGCTGTAATGTGAACTGAAGATTGATTCAAGCAATTTGCACATTGTGATTTGAGTTGATGCGCTCTGTGATTTAAATAACAGATTTAGGGTTCATTCTGGATTTTCTAGAAAAGGCCTCAGATTGATTTAGGGGCAAATAATCAAACTGCCCCTTAATACATTTAGAGGCATTTTGAGATAGTGTCCCTAAATGTATTTAGAGCCATTTCCTCAAAGTGCCCCTAAATGTATTTAGGAGCATTTCCTCAAAGTGCCCCTAAATGTAGGGGCACTTTCCATAGTGCCTCTAATGAATACTTTTAGGGACACTTATTGGGACACAATATAAAGTGCCCTTAAAACTTTTAGAGACACAAGTAAATTGGGCACTTAAAAAAAGTGCCCCAAATACTTTTAGGGGCAGAAAAGTGACATTTAGGGGTACTATTAAGTGTCCCTAAAACTCAACCGTGATGTAGTGACCGCAGCTGGAACCTACCGCGCGGCATATCCGTACCTGCTGCATTAACCGTAGTCGATACTCCAGACGTATTAGACGTGAACTTCCACATATGTCAACCCTTGTCGAGGATGGAAACCTCCGATAATCACATCTCCCGAATAATCGGACGTATTGTTAGGGTAACGAGTACATGATTCCAGTAATAAAAACTTCCAATCACATACAGTATCACCTAGACCTAGATCCCTTGCCCAAAGTTCAACTCATCTTCGACCAGATCGATGAGGAGCCGGAGACTTGGCGGTGCCTCTCCGGGCACCGGCGACAGCGATCGTCTCGCGAGGTTCGAGGGCGTCATGACGCGAGCGCGGCGCCGCCGCTGTAGACTCTTCGATCTTTTGCTGCCGGCTTGCACTCATAGTAGCAGCAGCAGCGAATCTGTTCCTTCGACGAAGCGACCACGGCGACTAGAAGAACGGTATGTCCGGTCGTAGTACTCCTCCCTTGTAGTTTTCCTTTGCCTGTCATTGATGGTAGCTCACTGTGGTCACCCTCTGGCAGGAGGGACTGGACCAACCTGGCGGCTGATATCTTCAGGGACGTCGCCGGCCGACTGTGCTCAGATTCTCCATGGCCGGCGGCGCAGTACAGCCGCTTGCGGGCCGTTTGCAAGGCCTGGCGCGACTTGTCCGACAACCTTTGCAGCATGGATGTCCTCTTCCGCCCCTGTCGCCGCTGGACGATAGTACCCGACCGATCGCCTAAATCCCGTTGCCGCATGCGCCACGGCTCCGGCGTCCGCGTCTGTTCAGAACACGAAGCGCTCTCCAGCAATTACCTCTTTGCCGTGGCCGAGGGCCTCCTCGTCCTGCGCGACAAGCAGTCCACCAACGTCGTCCGCCTCCTCAACCCCCTCACCGGTAGGCTCACGGAGTTCCCACCCATCACCGAGGTGCGGGCGTATGATGGCTCCGAACCGAAATCTAGACAAGCCATCGACGCCTTGAAGCTCTACTTCTCCGACCCCAACAAGCATCGCTATTTCGCCGGCATCGACGACTCGACCTCCCCACCCACTCTTGTATTCTGTGTGCAAGATAATGGGCCATTGTACATAGAAAGTGCGCCATTGCACGTAGTCTACGCCAAGCCCGGTGATCGTATCCGTGAACAACCTCGATGCATGGATGATGTCCTCGGATCTTTTGCGGCTTGCTTGGTATTTCAGACCGCCGCCTGGCGTGTGTATGCCAGAAAAGATTTACGTGTACTCTTTTGGTTTCTATTATTAATAAGAATGTAAGTTTCTCCGACTCAAGTAAAGTTTGACCAGGTTAATAAACCGTCGAGAACTATTGTAATAGTAGTAGTACTACGGAGTGTCTGTGCATTGCTATTGAACAACATAATAATATACGGAGTATATAGCACCATCTGCTTATTGAATGCACATTTGAATTCGACTCAAGTATAGTTTCGACAGCACCATGATCTATGCTATTATCTTAGCCTTGCGCTTCCACTCTTTCTCTTGCTGTTGGTATTTCCGATTTAATTCCTCCCAGTAGTCCTCCTATTAGGAGGGTCATCAAGAATACCTATATATTATCATTGTTATGGTTTTATGGGTGTTAGATACCAAAGGACACAATCTCTAATGCGGAACACGATTGTGAATAAGCACTCTCTGATACCATGCATGTCTTCGGATCTTGCCAGAAAAGATTTATGTGTACTCTTTTGGTTTCTATTATTAATAAGAAGGCGTGTAAGTTTTTTCCGACTCAAGTAAAGTTTGACCAGGTTAATAAAAAGCCGTCGAAACTATTGTAATGGTAGTACTAACGGAGGTGTCTGTGCATTGCTATTGAACAACATAATAATATATATAGCACCATCTACTTATTGAATGCACATTTGAATGCGACCCAAGTATAGTTTCAACAACAACATGATCTATGCTATTATCGTAGCCTTGCGCTTCCACCCTCTCTTGCTTTTGGTATTTCCGATTTAATTCCTCCTAGTAGGGTGATCAACAATACCTATATATTATCATTGTTATGTTTTTATGGGTGTTAGATACCAAAGGACACAATCTCTAATGCGCAACACGATTGTGAATAAGCACTCTGATAAAAAAAAAGATCTACAGACGGTTTCCTTCTCTCTCGAAGTCTCCCCTTTCTTGTACACCTTCTGATTTGTTCCATGCATGCCGGAACGTTCCGATGTCCTCCTTGCCGGAGTAGCCGGCCGGAGATGAACTAGGAGAGGCGCCGGATCTAGGGGTGTACATACTAGATTCAGTTTGAGTGGGGCTAGCTAGTTTGCTTTGGCTTTATGTTGTTGTTTTTTGCTTCATGTCGAGAGGAAGGCATGGGATCCCTCCGGTCGGATATCATGCCTGCTTGCTCTTCTTTTCCTCGTTGTGGTGCTCCATAGGGTGCCGGAAGCGGTGGGGAGAGGAGCAGTGTGCTAGTCCGTTGATAAGGCTGGTCTTTTTGGTAGATCTGGAGCTGGTGTTCAAGACCCGAGTTGTCTTCCCTTTGCTCGTAATGGTGACGAGGACGGAAGATACTTCGTCGCCTTGGAGCGCTGGAGTCTGGTTCAGCAACAGGGGATACATGTTTCTCCCAGGAGTTTCATCATGATGGCCGATTGGCGTCTGGCCGTTCTGGCGTCGTTCTTCATGGTCGGTAGGCGACCACTCCCCCTTCTGGCCCCGGTTATGGTTTCTTCTTTCGGCTGATTTCATATGGAGACTTCAACCTCCACGCCGCGATGACATTTCGGAGGCCCTCTGGCTCTTCTGTAATAGGCTCCCGCTTCCCTGTCCAAAGTGGTGTTGTCCCCAACGACGTTGAGGTTGACTATGAGGAGTTCTAATTTCATATCGGTGGTGAAGGAGCAGGACCGGATTGCTTTTTCCAAGTTTCTTCGGAGGTCTCTTCTTTGGAGGCCCCTGGTGCAAATTGTAAGGGTTGGTTTGTGATTCCCCATTCTTTTGAGGCCCTTTCTGTAAGATGTAAACCCACCGATGAATATCAATGAAGCTTTTTGTCCTTTGGGACCGACTCCATTGTTTAAAAAAATGAATAAGCACTCTCACGTTATCTACATCTTTTTGGAAATCACCGAGCACATGCATTAATGCATAGTACGTGATCATTAAGATGATAACCCAAGTCTTGACATTATACTTAACACGTTAAATATGTATACAAGAATCATAAACTGGAAGTGTGAAAAATATATTAGACTACCCATAGTGGGGGTATCATAGGTGGTATCATGCATTTCATGCATGCAAAAATCTGATGTGGCACTATAATTAATGATGAGAGAGGATGTGGTGGTATCATAGGTAGATACCGTAACATAACGCATTCCAATGCATAATGAGTCTAGAAATGTAATAAATGCAGTATACATGATACTACACATATGTTACTATGCACTATGAAACTAGTAACATAAACAAGTATCATGTGCATGATACCACTATATGTTACTTCTCACTATGAGCAGTCTTATATATCACATCAGTCGTGGTAAAATCAAGAAAGTCCAGGTAAGATATGTATGCGAATAACAAAACTGGTCCTTTTCCGTTAGATTGACAAAATGGTCTAATTCCAGATACAAAATTCTATTGTACTTGTAGCAAAAAAATACAGCACTACTGGTCAGTTACATTTTCTCACTGGAACATTGGAGATTAAGTTATATTCAATCTTCATTTATGTATTTTTGGAGATATATAACAACCAGCTTCAGTTCCAATGTATTTTTAGATTAAAGGGCCTCGCCCCAGGTTCCATTTTTATTAAAATGCAACCACCAGTCTTACAGCAGTCCGAAGCTTAGTCTTATGTAATTATCTATACATATTATCTTCAGAAAGTCATGAGGACGAGGCAAAATAAATAACTTGATATGGCCAGAATTCTGTATTTGAATGGCATTATAAAGGGTTCTCAAAAGCTCCATGGCTTCCTGCACCTCCAAAATAAAATAACGGAACAGAGACAAAGGTTTGAATAGGTATAAAGCAAAATATTGGGGAACTAACATCTGCAAGTAAACATCTCTTAATTAATTAAATATGCTTTCTGCAATCTGAACCAATGTGAAGGGCAGCAACACTCCACTTCATTCCTTACGTATTTCGTAATATGCAAGAAACTTAATTTCGGTTATGCTTACAAAAGCTGGACGACCCTAGACAAAAACTTTTGCTCCGATTTTTTTGTCGACTCGCCAGATTAGTTTATTCCCCGCACAAGAAGTCAGAACCCAATTAGTTTATGGTGTAGTACACGACGATAGTTTCCCGTGAAAAAGATTTGGGACGGTTGTATGACAATAATCATGCAACTAACTTATCGGTAGGCCACTATAATAATTAATTGCTTTACTGCAGTAGGCAACATGTATACTGCACACAATATTTTATTTAGTGTTTGCTCCTCCTGATCATGGACACTCGTAACTCGTTGACATCGTACGTACTAGTAGGGATGAAAACGGTGCGGAAACTTTCCGACTTTTCCGTGGAAAAACGGAACGGAAATATGGAAGCGGAAACGGTATTTTGCAAAACGGAAACGGAAATGGAAACTTTTATGCGGAAGCGGAAACGGAACAGCGTATTCCGGTGGAACGACCATGGAAACGGAAATTTCCGTTTCCGGTAATACGGAACTTTCCGTTTTTTGCTACGCGATGGTATCTGAATGCAGCAGGCCTAACAATTTTAGTGGGAAACAACCCAAGATATTAACAAAAGCGAAAAGTATCTAAAATGACCATGTTTAGCTCCTACGTACTTGCATATCACCTCCCTCTCGAGGCATTCCCGGTTCGGCATTTCAGTGTTGCACTAAAGTTAGGGACGATAGTAGGTTTTTTTTTGTCAAACTTGATAACTTATAAACACTATATTATACTTTATTTTATTTCATCTGTTTTGACGAGTTCATTGGTTTGCTTGAGTTTTCCCGCATTATTCAAGGGTCGCTTGATTCCGACAAACATCTGTTTTTTGTTCCGTGTCCGCACTATATTCGGTCTGTATCTGTTTCCGACAATATTTGTTTCTGTATTTGTTTCCAGGGTTTCTGCATTCGTTTCCGCTTCCGCAAAAAAATATGAAAACAAATGTGGCACCACCCAATTCCATCCGTATCCGCTCCGTTTTCATCCCTACGTACTAGCAATGACCGGATCCCACGACGGCTCTTCTCGCTCTAATACAATAGTTATTTACTTTATAAGTACGTAATAAACAAAAAAGCTTGTATAAGAGATATCATGAACATATAAAATTATGCAATCTCGAATAGAATTGAAGTGATAAGAATGTTGAATACAAATTTATTGCCTAGCCACTTTCAATCAGTTCGGACTTTTGTGATAGATGGCTAGTGCAACAATTTTATATGGTATCAGAGCCAAGAGGTCTCGAGTTCGAGACCTGCTCACGCAGTATAAAAAAAGGAGAAAAATCCCGCCGCCTGCACCGAACCCACGCTAAGAACTAAAATAGGCTAGACGTGAGAGTGAGTGTTGAATATAAATATATTGCCTATCCCTTTTCCATCAGTTCGGACTTTTGGATAGATGGCAAATGCAGCAATTCTATAAAGAAATGCCGCTTGCAAACCAGATTTGCAATTATGATTTTAATAATTGAACAACAAGTGTACAACATTTGGGGTGGTTTTGAGAAACCGGCCCCACTGTCAAGAGTTCAAGACAATGTGGCGCTGACAGCTGCACACGTCGCATGTTGACTAGAACGTGCATCTCGCAAGTACTCCCTCCGTTCCAAATTACTTGACTTGGCTTTGTCCAAATACGGATGTATCTAGACACAAGTCAAGTAATTTGGAACGGAGGGAGTACGTATCTAGGCGACCTAGCTTATCAGCTTGTAAGTTTCATAATTTGAAATTAATACAAACTTTGTGTCAAAGTGTATTCAAGATTGGTAGTGTTATTTTTCAAGATCTCCTCGCCAAAAACGGAGGGAGTGTTTTGGTTTGAAATATAAAATGGCTATCTGAATTTGAAAATCACATTATGGGTAGAGACGGCCGGTGGATTCCACTCCTCTAGGTGGAGCTGTTTTACGGTGCAATTTACTTGTCATGTGAGGTAGTAGTATTGAGATCCATCGATCATTGATTACGGGGATATTCTAGGTAACTAAATTTTGGTATTTCGGTTTTACTTTTATTTCGAAATCAGGATGAAGTGTGATTTGATCTCTTACCATGGAAAGGCAACCATCCTCTTAGACCTTTTTCTAGTCGACTTAATGGAATCGTGTAATTAAAAGAGAGAACAATATTAAAATAGGTGTCCACAAATCAACCAAATATGTGTCAAGCACAACGGCAGTCAAAAAATCAATTAAACAACTACAATGCAATATTAAATTTTTTTTTCTATTTTCATATTAATTAACTATAGAATTTTGAATAACAAGAACAATAGGGTAAACAGTGTCTCTTATATGGGAAAATTAACTGGGGTTCGTCAATTCACTTAGTCGTTGTCTAAAAAATATGGTGTCACAAAAAAAGTGACATGATAAATATAAGATGTAATTTCGATATTTATCTAGTCATTGATAGCTATACGGACATCTCGTTCTTGTCGACATGATGTGGTATTCTCTCATCCGATAGCACTCCATAAGAGAGTGAGTCGCTGACCACCTTAGAATTAAGTACAGTATTTTTTTATTTACTACGCGGGTGGGTAATTTGTTGTAAATTATGGATAATTTTTTGTAGGTACCTTAGTAAAAGCCGATCAGACGAAAAAAGAGGCGACTGATGTTTTCTTAAGATAAGATCAGTCAGCCGACGACTAATTCACGCATTTCTTCGCGTTTGTTAGAGATAAGAAAGCGGAAATCCATATCGTCTCATAGGTCTAGATGCACCCACAGTTAAAAATAAATCAAAATGCCAAAAAAAAAATCTGATATACTACATGACATTTAATGTTAGCACAAAAAGTTTCGCAAATAAAAGACATTTTTTGTCGGTTGTGCAAAAAAGACAAATCCAGAGTTTTCAAAATGACTTTGTACGCGATTTCTTTTTATTTTTTTTGCACAGGTCACTAAAAATATCTTTTCTGTCCAAAATATTTTGTCCTAACATAAAATGTCATGATGTATATCCAAAATTAATTTGATTATTTTGACATTTGAAAAAAAATAAAAATATTTTACATAATGGCACATATTTTGTCCATAAGAAAGCTAGTATTTGCAGTCAACATATTTTGTATCTTTTCCCTATGCTGTCTAAGGTGTCAATCAGACTTTGCAGAACTTGCCTGTGGCAAGATGGTTAGGAGGGTGGTTATACCCCCAGCCCACCAGAGTTCAAATCCTAGATTTGACATTGGTATTTCTCATTTAGGTGGAATATTCTTCAGTGGGAGGCGACGTTTCCGTCGACAGCGAGGTGCCTATGGTGATTTCGTCAATCTCAAGATCCGACCGCCGGCTCAGTCTTTCGGAGGTGCTCATAGGTGTAGGGTGTGCGTGTGTGCGTTCATAGGGGTGAGTGTGTGCACGTGTATGTGAGCGTCTGTGTTGTACTGTGTTTCGCAAAAAAAGACTTTGCAACATGTACTGTTTGTACCGTGAAACTAGTACATGGAAGATCGAAATAAAAAAGTTATTAGTATGGGAAAGATTATCTAATCACGGTCAAGCTATGGAAGGTATAGATGGGCGCCGATCTGCTCCTCTGTTTGTGCGGGTAGTTTCCTTTTTTCTTTTTTGCATACCGAATTTGCCCTTTGATAGAAAATATACTACTCTACTTATTGATATTGATAACCTGGACTGTTGGATTTGTTCGGTTGAACGGTTGGTATTTGTTAGTCCTACCGTAAAAAGCCCCTCTAGGTGGCATGCACGTTACAAAGAAAATCGTGCTCCCACGACCACCGCTTCTTGGAGTACCCCGCCTAGCTAGCTAGGCCTCTGGTTGTTGCGCGCGCGTGCCTCTCTTCTCCGCCGCGCGCATCCCCTCGATTGTCCAGGAGCGTTCCGGCGGTCGAAGAGACTCCGGGATCCGGCTTCGGCCGGCCGGACGTACGGTTAATTATGGGCAGCCTTTGCTCCAAGGAGCAGGTCGTGGAGGAGGAGCCTGTCGTGCCGGACAGGCGCCTGCAGAAGGCGCCGAGCCAATCCCTGAAGCAGCTCATCACGCTCACCGCCAAGGAGGATTCCCCGTTCGTCGCTCCGGTCGTGCACGCCGTGATCGGCAGGTCGGAGTCCACCGTCAAGGCCAAGCCGCAGCCGGCCGCGGCGCCACCGCCGACCGAGAAGAAGGCGCCGGTCGTCTTGATCGCGTCCCTCAACAAGTCGTACAGCACTGCCGGGCCCACGCACCACCGGCGCGCGACCGTTGACGCCTCCTCCCGGAACCGTGTCGACGCCGCCGCCGAAGACGACGACCACGCTGCGCCGGACCCCAACCTGCATGGCGTGCCCCAGGGGTTCTCCGGGGAGCACGTCATCGCCGGATGGCCGACCTGGCTGACGTCGGTTGCGGGGGAGGTCGTCCACGGGTGGCTGCCCCGCCGGGCCGACACCTTCGAACGGCTGGACAAGATCGGTCAGGGCACGTACAGCAACGTGTACAAGGCGCGGGACCTGCAGAGCGGCAAGATCGTTGCGCTGAAGCGGGTGCGGTTCGTCAACATGGACCCGGAGAGCGTGCGGTTCATGGCGCGAGAGATCCACATCCTGCGCCGGCTCGACCACCCCAACGTGATCAAGCTGGAGGGCATCGTCACCTCGCGCCTCTCGCACAGCCTCTACCTCGTCTTCGAGTACATGGAGCACGACCTCGCCGGCCTCGCCGCCACCCCGGGCCTCCGGTTCACGGAGCCGCAGGTCAAGTGCTTCATGAAGCAGATCCTCGACGGGCTACACCACTGCCACGGCCGAGGTGTGCTCCACAGGGACATCAAGGGATCCAACCTGCTCATCGACGACAACGGCGTGCTGAAGCTCGCTGACTTCGGCCTGGCCACCTTCTTCGACCCGGCCAAGACGCAGCAGCTCACAAGCCGGGTCGTCACGCTCTGGTACCGTCCGCCAGAACTCCTGCTCGGCGCCACCGAGTACGGCGTCGCCGTCGACCTGTGGAGCACCGGGTGTATCCTCGCGGAGCTGCTCGCCGGAAAACCCATCATGCCCGGACAGACCGAGGTTCCTTCCTTGTTGCCCCTAATTAAGATCATCATCTTCAGTTACTTAATATTGCTCGCCATGAAATTAAGATCAACGAGCGGTGGTGGTGCTGGTGCAGATTGAGCAGTTGCACAAGATCTTCAAGCTCTGCGGGTCGCCATCCGAGGACTACTGGGCCAAGGCAAAGCTGCCGGATGTGACCCTCTTCAAGCCGCAGCGGCCGTACCGGCGACGGGTCGCCGAGACCTTCCGAGACTTTTCTCCCACAGCGCTGGACCTCCTCGACACGCTGCTCGCCATTGAACCTTCCTACCGGGGCACCGCAGCTTCGGCTCTCGACACCGAGGTAATTACGCGACCTCTTGTAGCATCTTGCTGTGCATAATGTTGCAATCACTGACAGACACATTGCTCTCTCATCATCAGTTCTTCAGAACCAAGCCGTTGGCGTGTGACCCGTCGAGCTTGCCCAAGTACCCGCCCAGCAAGGAGTACGACGCCAAACTTCGCGGCAAGGAGGCCATGAGGTACGCACTGGTTACCATATCCAACTCTTGGGTTCTTCTTCTTATCCTTGCGACCTGACATGGATTGCGCAATTGACAGGCAAAACGCGGCGGCGGCCATGGGAGGCAAGGGCTCGCTCTCGGTGAAGCCGGGGCGAAACGAGTCCAAGGCCGTGCCAGCGCAGGACACCATGGGAGCTGACCAGCAGGTATCATTTTTCTCATGACCTGCCACGATATACGGCCATTGGAATTCAGATTTATTTATTATCCGCCGCACTCTGTCTTGTCCCCTTCACACTGCCTGAATGCAAAGATTTTGTGTTGGTTCTGTTTGCAGAGGCGGCAGATGCGCAACAACCCGAAGAGCAGCAGCCACCACTACACCACGCTAGAGGACAGCGTGCCGGGATTCCGCATGGAGCCACCGGCGGCCGCTGGGCTGCCGTCGACAATGCAGAGCGCCGGGCAGTTCGGGTCGACGTGGTACAGGAAGGACGGCCCGCGCGGCGCGATCCCACGCACGACCAGCTCCGTCAGGGTGTCGCAGCTTACCTCGCAAAGGTCCTACGCGCCGTCCCGGGGCACCGACCTGCACCCGAGCTCGTCGGCGACCAGGAACACCAACTCCAAGTACAACCGCCTCGACGTCGCCGAGCCCGCCAACGCGCTCGACAGGCCCGCCGGTCCAACAAGCAAGAGGGACATGGGCATGAGGGAGGCTCCTTCAGCTGTGAGTATCAGCCAGATCCTTCTTTAACTTCGCTGCAGCCGCAGTGTGTTTCTTCGGACATGGACTCACAGCTTGCAAATGTGCTTTGCTCTGGACTTGATCAGGGCCAGGGATACGCTCGGAACCCTCGGAGGATGAACTACTCCGGCCCACTGGTGCCGCCGGGGGGCAACATGGACGAGATGCTGAAGGAGCACGAGCGGCAGATCCAGCAGGCGGTGCGCAAAGCGCGGGTCGACAAGCAGGAGAGGACCAACCGGAACAATTACTGATAGGCAAATGCACTATGGTCATCCTTCTCCCAGCCACAGCCCGTCGTGCGTGCACGCCAAGATCTCCATGGATGGAACCAGAGGCGACCTGCAGGGAAGAACCGAAGAAGGCGCCTCGCCGTACTCGGGCTCGCTGCTGCTGCAACGGCTGCCACGGTCGGAGAGTCGAGGCTTTCAATGATCCATGTGTATAGTAGCAGAATTAGAGGGATCAGGAAAGCCTGACGAGGGAGACCAGAGCTTGTGCACCGTATTGTATAGATGGAAATTTTGTGTGTATGTGCCTGCTCCCGATCGACCTCATGCCTCTAGCAACACAGACTTCAACTGCTTAGTTTGCGAATCAAGTAAGCTGCAGGGAGACAGGGAAGAATGGGATCATGGTTGTTCGACGACTTTTCAGCTTCGGACTTTATCTTAGCAAAATGCAGGAAACGGTGTAAGAGCATCTCCAACCGGGGTTGACAAATTTTCCCTCCTATCAATCCGCGGACACGTCCGGATGTGTGTTGGTGGACAGGGTCCGGACAACCCTATTTTCATCCTTTTCAAGATGTCCACCCTCAAAACCATACTATCTATGCACGTAGATGACATATGGATCATCAACCAACATAGATAAACAAACATAGTTCGGATACGGAATTTAACACACTTAAGACGGACAAATACTACCGGACAAAGTTCAAATAACAAATACATTGGACATCAAAAAGAATAGAAATGGACCGGAGCTAGTTCGGCGCCTTGCCCTTCCCATTGGCATCTCCGTCAGGGCGGCGGAGCAGCTCGAAAGACGGCGTACGGATCGATCCTCGGGGAGGCGGATGTGCGTTGTGCAGCGAGGAGACGGACGGTGCAGGCCTGCTCATTGAAGAGGCGGGTCGCACCTTTGTTCTTCGCCGCCTCCTTCTTCGAGGGCGACGGCCGATAGTTAGGGCACAATAAGAGATAGTTATGTCATAATAAGAGATAGTTAGGGCATGCACAATGATTGCCACGTAATTTAGATATAGCAAAAAAAGTGATGCACAATGTATTATTTTTTAGGCTTATCTCTGTTACAAACGATAGAAAATAAACGACGAAAAAAGCGGAATATCAAACCAACGGGGACACAAGATTTAACGTGGAAAACCCTCCCAACAATGGGAGAGCAAAAACCACGGGTGTCAGCCGGCAATACTTCACTATGATCGGGTGAGGTTATAAACACCGGGGATTTACAACTTGCGAGCGACTTACAAGAGGTATAATATGGTGGTAAAACCCTAAGTCGGTTGCAGTCCGACTCGGCAACGATGTGTACTGTACCTCTCCGCCTCCGGCCCAAGCCTCCGGCGACGGACCTCGCTCCGCTCCGAAGTTAGCCTATATCTATATATGAATTTGGATCACATCAAAATAACACTCCAGCTTGAGACAAATTCCATCTTGTAGTATGAATGAGAACCTTCACCCTGAAACAACAAAAAAGAAACACCTTCGGCGCCAAATAGACTCTTGGGCTAAACAGTGATACCATCTAAGGCTGAGCAAAGCTCAAACTTAGCAACAGGAACTGGCTTTGTCATCATATTAGCAGGATTATCGTGAGTGCTTATCTTGCATACTTTCAGTTTACCTTGTGCAACAACATCACGCACATAATGGTATTTGACATCAATGTGTTTTGTTCTCTCGTGAAACATCTAATCCTCCTTACTAAGGTAAATAGCACTCTGACTGTCACAAAACAGGTTAATGCAAGTATCATCTCCACAAAGCTTAGCAAACAAATCTTTCAACCCAACAGTTTCTTTAACACTGTTTCAGCAGTAGCCATGTATTCAACCTCTGTGGTTGATTGGGCAACAACCGGGTGAAGTGTTGTCTTCCAACTAACAACACAACCACCAATGGTGAACACATAACCTGTCAGGGACCTCATCTTATCCAAATCGGAAGCAAAATCTGAATCCAGATAGCCTACGAGTCTCTCACCAGTCTTGCCAAACTTTAAGCAAGCATTAGACGTGCGACGGAGGTACCTAAAAATTCAGTGAACAGCTTTCCAACGTTCTTTAACATAATTAGCCATGTCTTTACTCACCAAGCTCATAGGATATGGTAAATCAGGACGTGAACCGAACATAGCATACATCAAAGAACCAACAACACTAGAATATGGAACTCGAGACATGTACTCCAAGTCATTATCAGTAGTAGGGCATTGAGAAGATGATAACTTAAAATGAGTAGCAATAGAGTAGTAACATACTTTGCATCATGCATGTTAAAACGATGAAGAACTTTATTAATTTAACTTTGTTGGCTAAGAAATAAGAATCCAGATTTTCTGTCACGTGTAATTTCCATACCTAAGATTTTCTTAGCAGCATCAAGATCCTTCATCTCAAAGTCGCTACTCAACTGTGACTTGTGAGCAGCGATCTCTTTCTTACTCTTGGCAGCAATCAACGTATCATCGGCCCAAGCCTCCGGCGACGGGCCTCGCTCCGCTCCGAAGTTAGCCTCTATATTTATATGAATTTAGATCACATCAAAATAACACTCCAGCTTGAGACAAATTACATCTTGTGGTATGAATGAGAACCTTCACCCTGAAACAACAAAAAAGAAACACCTTCGGCGCCAAATAGACTCTTGGGCTAAACATTTGGAAGAAGGTTAACGTCGTAGCTACCCAAACTTTGCCTCAAAGTATTTCTTTTTATCAATACCATATATTATATTATATTATTAAATAGTACATGGTAGGGATACATGAGCTGACTACTGCCCCAAAGTAGATTGGCCCTAGTTTGGTATCACTACCACATATTTGAATGACCCGGGAGATAATTTTCCATCACATATTGTTTGAATGAATCCTTGCAATACATGTCCACAACTATATTTGGTATCTCTACCCAGAAAGTGTCTTGTGCACCTGGGCACCAGTGCTCCGGTCCCTTAAAAGAAAATTAAAAAAATTATATTTTTGAGTTTCAAAAAATCCTGAAAAAAATTATGGATGTAGGTAATGGTTTATCCTAAAAACGTGAAATATAGCATTCTCAAATATTTTGTATTGTGAGCTACATAAAAAATGCAAAATCTGATAAATTTAGACATTTATAACTATGCATATGCACACTTTTGTCATTTTTGTGCTCAAAATACAACGTATTTCATATTTATTTTTTGCACGTTAGTAGAATACACCGTTGACAACATCCAGAATTTTTCTCAGAATTTTTTGAAACTCGTGAATATGATTTTCAATTTTTTTTAAATGGCGGGAGCACTAAAGCCCGGGAGCAAAAAAAAAGTCTCAACTTCTCTCTACCACAAATCCAAAGCATATTAATTTCTCCTGTGGGCACGGTGCATGTGAGTCATGTAGTGCTAAAAAATTCCGATAGATGGAGTCAACAGCTCTAACCAAGATTACAGATTGATAATAATTCTATTTTTGAAAAAAAAACAGATTGATAATAATTCTTAAATACTGTTAAAAGATGGTGGAGACTGAACAGAGGAGGCACCATTGGCGGATGACCACTGCGGGGCTGCCGGCCGCTGTCCAAGCTATTTCTTCTCCGATAGTCCGATAAGGTCCGGTCTTGCCATTATTCTAGTGCCGGCCACACCGGCTGCTGCAGAACCCCTCCACGGCCACGTCCTCGTCGGTGAGCACCAGCGCTATGCTGCCCTTCTTGACCGCGACGCGCGCCGCAAGGTGGTCAATCTGGTCCAGACAGAGCGACCTGCCGAGCGAGCACTTGTCGTCAGTGAGCTGGTCGCCCAGGTGCACGCGCGTGGAGCCAGCCGCGCCGTTGGCTTTGGACAGGTATAGCCGATCGATGGTGCCCCACCACTGCCCGACGGAGGGAGTGGAACCCGTTCGGCGCGGAGGTGAAACGTCGGGAGGAGTGACGATGGGGCCGAGGTCATTGTTCTCCTGGTGCGAGTCTTCCGTGTGCTAGCCCTGACCGGCTCGCGGGCGCACTATCCAGGATATCAGCGAGGTGCCGGTCCGCCGGCGATGCTGATGCGTAGGCCGACGACCCGATCTGAAGGTCTCTAGAACCAAGCACCAGGTTCCTCTCCCCTTGATCTAAGATTAACAACGGCAGCACCATGGATGCGATCTAAGATTAACAACGGTAGAACCATGGATGCCAACACTGAATCCCGGCTTCCCCAACCTGGCCCTAGACTCCAATCGTCGGAGGCCAACCTTGGTGATCCCGGTGCGATGGCACTCACGGAGGTGCTGGTCCGTCGGGTTCTCCTCTCTTCGAGAGCATATAAAAACGAAAAGGAGGTCGGTCGTATGGTATGAAAACTTCGTATTGGATTAAGGAAGCCGAACCAGACACGACTTGACGTAGGTACTCGTATCAAACATTAGCATGAACGGAAAAACTGGGCGACGGACACTAAACCAAAGCATGCATCCATCGATTGGTGAGGTAAAGAAATCGAAACGTTTTTCTGACTTCCGGGTGGCACATGTGGGTAATTATTTAGTGTAGGATAGGGGTAAAATCGGAAATAAAAATGACGTAGCACAAGAAACCTTAATGCTTTTATTATTAGGTATAGATACTCTAGTGGTAATCATAGAGGTGATCACATTTTATTGTTTTAATGATTTATAAATGTCTTTGAATAGTATGATTTGTATTCATAAGTTATCTGTTTTTTTTTTAATTCAGACACATTTCTAAACTATGGCACATAAGAAACACATTTTTTAATAAGCATTAAACTAAATATCCTCCTCCAGAGTAATCTATATATGACTCACCCACACCCACACACAAAATTGCACTAATATTGTAGCATAAGCTGGACATGTTCCAAAAGCGTACGTGTAGACCGATGAATACACAAATTTAGGTGACCGCGATTTACAAAGAATCCAGGTAACTGAAAGCTACCAAAAATGTTAATATAAAACTCTGGAAATAAGGCCATCCCATTTAAGTCTGAGAAATGAAAAACAAAATGAGAAAGAAAAGGACATGAGCTAACTAGCCCATCTGATTGTTCTTAAGAACTGTATGACATCTTATCTGGACTACCATAGAGCTAACTACGTAAAGACTTATTATCCTATCGATGAAGATTGATTTTGCTCACAGCGACGTGTGATAAAACAGAAAACTGATTGAGATGCAGCATCCTGCCTCCTCTACTCGGTGTCTAGCTATGTCGTAAAAACGGCGCACTTGACCTTTCTGAATGTGGCCGGCGACGTGGCCGTAGATAGAGCCAACTCCAGTGGGCAGATCGCCCTCAGCCTGTGCACGTGGTGGCGCGGCGGGTACTTGATCTCCCCCAGAACCTTCAGCTCCAGCTGGAACACCCCCGCCGTGCTCTCCCTGACGAAGTCGGCCACCCCGGCATTCCCCAGCGCAACGCCAGCGTTGTCGGCCGCGGCCGCGGCGTGGTACACCTCACTGTGCCCCGGCCGGATCACGCTCCCCTCGCCCGCAAGCGCGACGCGGGCGAAGCGCGCGCCGGCGAAGAGCAGCTCCGCGTCGAGCGCCGTGGCGTGCTCGGCGTGCATCAGCCAGTTGCGGTTGCGCACGGCGACGGCGATTGAGATGTCGTAGGCGAGCGACGTGGCCGTGGCGTTGTTCTTGTCGGAGAGGGCGAGGCGACCGAGGACCGCGTCCTCGACGGCGACGCCGGCGGGGCGGGCGACGAAGGCAATGACGACCAGGGTGACCGCGGTGGCCAGGACGGCGAAGATCAGGAGGGCGCAGACGATGCGGCAGAGCACCTTGCCGCCGACGGCCTCGCAGTACGCCACGACGCAGCCAGAGCAGATCGCCTCGAGGCACGCGTCGCCGCAGCTGGAGTCGCCATCGTCGCTCATCCCTGCTGGTATCGTGGGCGGAGGACTAGACCAAGTCTGTTCGATGAGAGTACCATGGGAAGAATGGGATGGATGGGAGGATACATAATATCGCCGCAACGGTCGGACAGGCAATGGAAGCGGATCGGCGTAACAGAGATCGATCCAGATGTCCAGTACGCCCACGCGTCATAAATATGGAAACATGTCATATGCACCAAATATAAGATTTGTTCCCATCATTGTTTCGAACGTCTGATTAGGGAGGCGACAACGCGTCATACTCATACCTGAACCGGAACCCTATCTATGTGTATGTTGTAACTATGTGTATATAAACCCAACCTCATGATAGCGCCGGCAAGCTCTCCTTGATCCCACGCTGCGCCGGTAACACCCGATCGAACAGGATGGTGTCGCCGTCCTGTGCCTACGTCTGCGTCTACGCCGACTGCCTCGTGACATCCATCCTCCTAGTCATCGTGATGCTCGTCGCCGCCTACGCCGTCGTCCTCCCCCTCCGCATCACCGCGGAGGACGCGTCCCTGAGCCACCTCGAACTCGTCGCGCCCAACGGCACAGCCCTGGCGTACAACCTCTCGCTGACTGTCGGCCTGTTCAACCCTAACTGGGCCATGCGCGCCGAGCTCACCGCGCCGCTCGAAGCCGAGCTCAACTTTGCCGGCGCGCGATTCGACGGCGCTCGGCTATCGGCCGCGGGCTGGAGGATTGAGATCCATGAGACCGTCAGGTTCCTCGTGGAGGCAGAGGCCGCGAGCGCGGAGATGACGCTGGGGGGCGAAGAGCTGGCGGAGTTCGTGAAGGAGAGCGCCGCGGGGCTGTTCGAGTCGCTGGAGCTGAAACTCACGGGGAGACTCAGGTACAAGCCGGTGCATGCCGGCGGGACCAGGAGGCTGGAGGCTAGGTGCCCGCTGAAGCTGCGCATGGCGCCGCCGCCGGGGACGCACATGTTTGTGTTGGACAGGGTGATCAAGTGCCACCGACTATAGTAGATTACGATTAATTTTCGTCCTGGCAAGATTGCACATTGTGTAACTCTCGCACGGGATAATTAAAAGCTCAACTTTCTCATCATTAAAATTATACTGTACTTCCCAACTCAGTCTTAATTGAGCTTTATTCCCACAGCTGGAATGTTTTTCTCAATGCATACGTCGAATTTAGAGCTGAAGTTTTAGGTGATGGAAATATTAATCGATTCCAATGTAAGTTTACTCGTTCTACATGGTTAGTCATCCGAGAAAATGACGGAAAATCTTCACAGCATGTCAGTGGCGGACCCAGCAAAATATCGGAGGGTGGGCACACTTCTGGAAAAAATTGCGCTGCGAACTTTTTTTTGCTAAATGAAACCGGTAAATAGCAAATCGATTCACAATAATATAAGATAATCATACTGTAAGTATTTCGGTACATATGTTTTAAATATGCGTGATTCGAATACAAATAGTTTAAACATGAACAAAGCGAACAAATAGTTTACTCGTTCTACATGGTTAGTCATCCGAGAAAATGACGGAAAATCATCACAGCATGTGTGTTGCGAAACTACCACCCTAAACTAAACGCTTTTGCTAGTTCTCGGCTGACCGAGATCTAACTTACCGCTCGGTCGCTAGTTTTTTTTCTGTACGATCCTTTTTTGATAATTAGGGTTTCATTTTCTGTGTACGATGCGTTAGCCCAATCCCTGAACCTCGAAATAGGCTTTCGTCCCGCTATATTAATATAGCAACCAACCGATACAACAACGAGTCCACTGCTGGGACAAACAGCACAAATCCAGCCCAAAAGAAAGAAAAAAGAAAAAGAAAAGAAACAACGCCGACAATGGCGGTTCGACGAAAACGAAAAAGACTCGCAACCGCTGCGCCCTCCGGAGAATTCCACCACGCTCCTAGCACTCTGACGGTCCGCGTACCAAGCAGCACCTCCAAGAAGGTGAGCGACGACGACGACGCTGCTGCCCGAACCGGGATTAGGGTTACCCCTGGTACCTGTCCTAGGGTTTCCCCGGTACACCATCGGGGTGGAGAGGAAGTACACCCGACGCCCTTCAGGAAGGACGGTGATACACGCAGGCGTCAACGCGTCGGTGTCGAGAACGACAGGGATTTCTCCCGACCCCCGAGAAACCACACCCCCGGACGCTCCATAGTGTTCGACCAGACTTACCACCCACCAGCACACGCCACCACGGTCTTGCAATCATCAACGCCGTCTCACCGTGATCCATGTTGCGAGGCCGGGAAGACCGAAAAGAAGGGGCACCGGCAAGGGATAGCAGTACAGTAGCACGCGGGAGGGATCGACCTCCACCGCCGCCTGCGGTAGCCGTCCAGATGCAGCAGCCGGGACACACCAGGCCCTCACCGGCCCGGCCGAGCCCGAAATGGGCCCGTCAATCAGAAATGGGAGGTGTGAGGAGGGGATTCTCTCGCTCGATATATAGGGCTTGAGGTGAGCCAAAGCATTAGGGAGAGGGAGTACCGAAACTGCCATGGCCTTAATGGCCATTTCGAGCTAGACTTGATGACGAGATGGTGGGGAGAGAGGTGGGGGATGCGGTGGTGAGTGGAGGGGCTTTGCGATACGAGGACGATGAGGCGAGTCGGCCAATTCTGTTTTTCCAAAAGAGGGATCCTGAGGTTTGGTCGGAGGTTGAGAGGACCACCATCTTCTTCTTTTTTCATGTCCAGTCTTTTACATGTCAACACTTACATGTGGGTCCGAGTAGTCAGAATGACTTTCATATTCAGGAGTTATGTGTCAACGAATTTTCTCATTGTGCGGTGATTTTATTATTTTGCTCTAAGGTCCCAAGTATGGTGGTTTTCCGTCATTTCCTTCAATCGTCCCAATAGGTTTTAACTTGTACCCGCCGTGTAGTGTTTCAAAAGTATACACTTACAAGCACCTCCTATTTCATGATGAATTGTTATTTGTAGCTGGTGTGTTCAGCGGTTCTAATCATACTGATTTGGAAATTAAAATGCTAATAATATTTTCTAAGAACTTGATCAAAAGTCATATCGTTGGTGGCAAAATGCCAAGCGTGACATACCCAAACCCATGAGGAAGGGGCTCGCCTCCATCACCCTTTTGCTGCCATGGATGCTCTGGAAACAGCGCACCGACTGCGTCTTCGAGGGGGCGCGACCACTTGTCCACACCTTGCTCTCCAAGATCAAAGAAGAAGCTCGGATGTGGGCTAGAGCAGGCGCCCTTGGACTGCGAGTTGTTTTGCCGTCCACCTGGGACGTTCACTGATGTTTGTAATCTCATTTCGCCTCCTTGGAGGATTGTAAACTGAACCTTCTAACTTTTCAATGAAACAAAACGCAATGCTTTTGCGTTTCCTCTAAAAAAAAAGTCATATCGTTTGATTTTTTACAAAAATAATACATACTCCCCTGATCCAAAAAGACTGTCGCCAGTTAAACTACAATTTGTACGTGGTTGGTTTGTTTTCTACGACGCTAAATCTGGATCGGAGGAGTACATCTTAAAATAATGAATTTGCGGAATGGTTTTTTTATAGAACTAGTTGGATTGTACGTGCAACGCACGTTTTAACAATTAAAATGACTCTCTTAAAAAACAATTAAAAGGATAGTTTATAAGTAGGGAAAATACTACCAGACTCTATATGTGCTCTATGTGGATTTCTTCTTTTTTACATTTTATATTGCAAAGATAGTTTAAAAAATAAATATTGCAAAGATAATCATGCATATATAAGCATCATTGGAACACACAAACCTACATAAGCTTGAGGAACCAGTGCGCGGCGATGAAGACATGCTCTTTCAACAGTATCTCGGTACAAGATATGTCATATACTCAATATTACACACGTATCCTTAAACATATCCTTGTGGGGGCACGACCTCGGACATTATCACCTGCATCATTGCTTCTCATACACATATACAAAGTAAAATAAAACAGATCTTCAGTGCAATGCCTAGCATGGCCAGCTTCAGATTGGTAATGAACGTCCGAGGTTGTGACAGTGTGTTGCTCTTGGTTCTGAGGCTAGCTGCGGGCGAACACAGACCTGGACGCCCCGGTGGCGTTGAAGGCCGGCGTGGCCTACCTCAAAGGCAACCGCCTCCCCGGCTACGTGCCTGCCTGGCTCGGCGCTCGTCATGCTGAAACTCAGACGGGACACGCTCACCGACGCAATCTCGAGGGCTTGCCTGCCTCGCTCGGCGCTCGTCGTGTTGAAACTCAGACAAAAACACACTCAAGGTCCCCGCCTGGTTTGGCGCTTGTCATGCTGAAGCTCGGACAGGACATGCTCACCGGTGCCGTCTCGCCGGCGTGCCGCCTGGCTTGGCGCTCGTCATGCAGAAACTCAAACATAACACGCTCACCGGCGCCGTCTCGCCAGGGTGCCTGCCTGACTCTGCACTTGTCGCGTGGAAGCAAAACTAAATTTGGAACAAAAGTAATTGTGAACGAAAATAAATCAATGAGTTTAAATAAAATTGGGATGTGGATATCATATGCTAACGTGAGACGTATTTTTTTCCGCTCGAGTTCAACTCAGAAGGGAATCCGATCTTGAAAGTAGTCGCTAATTAATTCATCACATGCAGACAAGCCTTTCCCCAATGCGTCTCCGCCTCGGTGATGGCCACGGACGGCCGGACATGCATACAATCCTTCCCCACGTAAAGGTTTAAAGTGGTATGTATTACGTATCCTAGGAGGAGTCCAACTCTGCATTACATACTATCGTGTAGGCTGTAGGCAGACCCGATCGCACGTACGTGGTTTTCATATCTCTAATCTTCCGAAGCGGTATGTTTTAATCTAAGCCGTTATTTTCTCTCGTTCTGGATCGATGGCTAAGATTTAATGTATCAACACAGCTCAACACATGTTTGTTCTTTTAATAGTAGTATAGATAACAGGAGATTGCTCCCGGCTCCATGGCATGAACCTCAGGAAAGCAGAGTAGCACGGGTTCAGGTTCCAGCACCCAACAGAGGGCAGTTGCCTAAAAAAATCATCCTTAATCTTTTCAAAAGAATTTCCAGCATACATGTATTTATGTACAGATCTTAGAAATTGGATTTGATCTCCTGGCGGCGGGCACATCAGCCGGCAGTTCGAGCTGTCTAGACCGGAGCTCTGGGGGTTGCACAGGCACTGCCAATACCCCGCTCATTGTCTGCTGTTCCGCTTCCGCTGCCCTTGCCCCAGGAACAAGATGAAGTCGACCCCGATGGTCCTTGCCTTCCGAAGCTCCACAACCTCTTGAGTGACCTCATCCTCGCCGTGCCCGGCGTCTTGGCCGCGTCGCGCGGTGTCGCCACCGTCCTCGACTCCGGAATGTCGATCACTAGCACTGCCGCCGTGGCCAGAGCGGAGGGCCTCGGGCGGCCTCTGTCAGAGGTCACAGGCACCGCGGCAATAGTGGCCTGGTCTGAAACCCCGAGCAGCACAGTCGCCGGCAGGTTCGGGGCGTAGTTCGCCGGCTCGGGCGGTCCGGGTGGGAGAGGCTTGCCGACGGTGATCCGGCAGAGCGGGCAGGTGGAGTGGGATGCCAGCCACATGTCGACGCACTTGGCGTGGAACCCGTGGCCGCAGCGGGGCAAGAACCTCGCCTCGTCCCCATCCTCGAGCCCGGACAGGCACACCGCGCACTCCACCCGGACGTCCTCGGCGGCGGGGCCATTCGGCACCGCCGCGCGGTACACGGTAACCGGCAGCGACCGCAGCAGCTCAGGGTCGACGCCCTTGTCCCTGGCCCCCGAAGCCGCCAACACGCGGCGACTAGGACTCGTGCGGACGCTGTTGTTGATGCAGTACTGGAGGAAGAAGATCATGAGGGCGAAGATTACGAACAGCATGAAGATGGTCAACGTGGCGATTATGGTGCTGAGAGCGGCGTTCGGCGTGGCAGGCGCGGCCGCCAATCCCGACGACGAGTTCATGGCGGTGGCGGCGGATGCGGCCTGGTAGGTGTCTTCTGTTTGGCGTAATCGGCCGTTAGTTATGTGCGGTACTAGGTGAGTGTGTAGGCTCAAGATGCGCTCGATCCGCGTATATATATGCACTCCGTAGAGGCGGTGTTGGTGTGAGGAGGGCAGTGACGTTTTCACGATGACATGGATGAAGCAGGGGAGAAAGAAGCTGGAAGGGGCGAGGCGCGCGCTCGGTCTGTCTGTCTTGATCGGCAAGCTGCGATCTGTTGGTCAACGGTCAACGGCGGCGGCTTCTTTATGATACTCATGCTGCCAAACCAAATGAGTGGAACATGATGCTCCAGACGTGATTACCAATTTACAACACGTGGTCAACTTCTATTTCTAATGGAGCGACAACAATTACCCGAGTTAGAATACATAAATCTTATCAAGTCTGAGGCTCTCCAATGGGCGGTCGCCTGTTTTTTCAGTAGCGGTTGTTAGTGTGTCCTTCTGGTCGTTGTTTCTCTCTTTTTGGCTTCTCCTGCTGTTTCTTTGGAGTCGCTGTACGCTGGTCTTTTATGACCTGAAACTCTTCCTTCTTATATAAAACATGCAGCTCTCATGCATGGTTCTAGAATACATAAATCTTGAGTTAAAAACAGTTTTAGGGTAATTTTCTCTCTTGTATATTGGGACCAACGTTTTGGCTCGTAGGAACACATTTTAAATTCATTTTCAAATGTCAAAAAAAATCTAAAAGTATATTTGTGCATACATCTTGGGGTCCTATGTGTTCACAAAGTTGTTTCACACAAAACGGGTTCTTTTGTGGCCTATGTGAAAAACACAAAATCATGTACTAAAATAAGCCTTTTCACATAACATCCTTTTGTCTTTTTACACCAACGACACAAAAAAAAAAACGATTTCTCCCAAAAAATTACGTGCGCACATAGAACATGGGGATGTATGCTCCTATTTTTTTCAAAAAAATTTGACATTTCAAAATACATTTTTTTTTGTCTAGGGAGCATACGCACATGGGATACAAAGTGAATTTCTTTATATTTAGCTTCTATTTGCCATCCAGTGACAAGAATGATGCCAATTTCGTCAAAAGTAATATTCAGTTACACAATGATATAAAAATGTAAACTATCTGACCTATTTAACAGGCATTAACCTCGTTGTGAAAAAATGAACCCCGATTCCATGTGATATTCACAGTCATCATCCATAATATTAGAAAATCAATGGTACGTACTTTCCTTCATAGATAATCATTCTCACATAATTTTACTTCACATTAAGTTATATTTACTTGTAAAGATTCCAAATGATAATCTAAGTCATTTTGTAATGCTTGTTTTCATATCCATGTTTGGAACTAAATGAATTTAGTGGCAATTTAGAAGAATTAGTAAGTTTATTTTAACTTCATTTCTTCTATATAAACATCTCCAATTATTATGCATGGTATACTATTTGTTGTAATGTAAAATTCAAACCGAGCATAAGTTAGTCCCAAATTGTCTTAAAAGGAGAAATTAGTACTCCCTCTGTTCCACAATATAAGTCCACATTCACATGCACACATATGTATCTAGACACAATATAGTGTGCATGTCCACACTTTTAGTCTGAATCTAGACAACATGTGTAACACCTAAAACATCTTATATTGTGGAACGGATGGAGTATAATTGAGGTTCAGTTGAACGTTTGAACTATATTTATAGTACATTGATTCATTTTTTAATTAAACTACATACTTTAAAATAGAATTTAAATACTTGTATCGCTATTTGTAACTCAATTATAAGGATTATACTAAGAACAATTGATTATAATATCTTTTTCAATATAAAAAATACCTTAACCTCAACTTTTTCTAAGAGTACTCCCCCTTCTTAAGAAAAACTTAAGCTCAACTAAATTCGAATTAAATTCTCTATAAAAAAAACCGTTGCACCATAATTTTTACCGTGAAAAAAGCTCACAATTGATATTAATTTCCAAGGGAATTGTTATAATTATTTCCCTTATCTTGTTATGCGGTGTTTGTGTTGCTTCAGACTAACCTACCGCATGGCCCTTACAATTCCACTTCGCTAGCGCACATAATGGAAAATACATTTTTACCCTTATGGCCTAATTATTACTCCCTCTCTTCCAAATTATAAAATGTTTTGACCATTTCAATGTGGACTAAATACAGACTGAATTGAGTGAATCAACATACTAAAATACGAATAGTACATATAAAAAATCTTAAAAAGGCTTATATTTAGAGGATGTACAAACTTATTTTTTGTCTTGTGGCAGAAACATATTTTAAGATACTACGAAGAAGATGTATCTTCCGAAAAAATGTACACCACTAGCAGCCACGCGTAATAGTAGGCAGCTGAAGCTCCAACCACAAACTCCCACCCTCGGTCAAGATGGCAACTGGGGAAGGAATCCGCTCGAGACGGCCATAAGCTGGTACTGTATCAAAGATCAGATGCCGCGTGCGTGCATCGACCTGGTCACGGCTTTATACTCGTGAGGCACCCGCCTGCCTTGTTGACAGAGATAGACTGGGTTATTTTTAATTAATTGCATTATAGTACTATATCACAAGTTTGCTAAGTATTGCATTTGCCCCTAGTATCGATCATGTGCACGAACTGCATAAACGTCACATCGTTTCACCCTTTTACTTTTCAATGTATCAACTTAGAGCATCTCCAAAAGATGACATAAAAGATGACATCTTTACTATTAGAGTGAAACGCACCTGAGCTTACGAAGTTGCGCAAAAAGTAAGGATTGGTCACCAAGTTGGAAAAGCTCAAATCTGAGTCACGAAGTTATGGATTAGTCAATCTTTGGTCATTCCGTCAAGACGGACGTTAAGTTGCTGACGTCAGTTTGTTTTTTTACAAAATGCACCCTATATTTCTTTTCCTTCGCATATATTTGTCTCCATGGATAAAATCTAGTGCAGTCATTCTGTCAAACAGTTTAGATGCAAAGCAGTCGGTGTCAAGCCGTGGACGAGGTCGACCGACTCTCGTTGGCGCGGCGGCTCTGGTTGTCGGCCGACCGGCGCTTCGCCCGCGACATCCAGCGCACGAGGGCGGCGTCGTCGGAGAGCAAGTTCCTCTTCGGCTACACGGACCCGCACCAGCTCTGGCTTCAGCCCAAGGCGCCTCCGCAGCAACCGACGCCTGAGGCGATGCCGGTCTACGGCGGGAAGGCGGCGCAGCGCGGGAAGGTGTGTGTGTGCTGTGCGTGGACGGCGGCGAGGGCGGGCTCCGGGCGCTGCTAGCCGGCCGCTCGCTCGCGCACCTCGAGGCCGCGCTCCAGCGCGCGTCGGGGAGCCCCCACGCCTGCGTCGCCGACTATTTCGACCTTGCCGCGGGGACCGGCGTGAGGGCGTCTTCGCGGCTATGCTCTTCTCCACACACTCCCGCGGCCCCGCTCCTCTTCTCGCGCCGGTCCTCATCTCCTGCCACGACCTCAGGTCCTCGGCCCCGCTCCTCTTCTCGCGCGCTGACGCGCTCGAGAGCTGCAGTTGCGACTTCCGCCACTAGGAGGTGGGGCGCGCGGCGTGGTCGGAGCCCGGCCGCTTCGAGCCGGCCAAGGTGGCGTCGCTGGACGGCGCGACGTCATGTGCCGCGGTCGACGGCGGGACCACCATGGGCAGCCCGGCCGCCGTCGCCGCCATCACGCACGTGCTGCACAACAAGCACGAGTTACCGTTCGTGCGCGGCGTCGAGGACCTGCTCGTCCTCTCCATCGGCGGCACGGCTGCTAGCAGCTCGAAAATAAATATGGAAAATGACCTTACAATTAACAATTAGAAGATACAAAAGTTTAAGGTGTTTTTTGTAAAAAAAACAAACTGCCACGTCAGCAACTTAATGTCCGTCTTGACAGAATGACCAAAGATTGACTAATCCACAACTTCGTGACCCAAATTTGAGATTTTCCAACTTGGTGACCAATCCTTACTTTTCGCGCAACTTCCTGACATCTAGTGTGTTTCACTCTTACTATTAAAAATGGGAGTTCAACATACGTCGGTGAGTCTCCCGTTTTTTGCCATCGCTAATCGCTAAGGCCCATCTAACTAGCATCGGCCCATCGTCTGCGAGCGATCTCGCCCCTGACTCCATCCCCGTCCTCCTCGGCTCCTCCCATGGAACCCTAGCACAGGGTCAGGTCGCCGCCGCTTCTCCCGTCTCGCCCCCCGCTCTGGACCCTGGCCCCTTACCACCCATGGTGAGGAGCAAAGAGGTGCCCAACGAAGGCTGCGGCGGCGCGAGCCTGCCGAGGAACTGCGGCGGTGCGGCCATGTCGTCCCGGCGCTAGCCTCGTGCCCAGCTACATGACGGCCACAAGCAGCTCCGACGCCAAATACGGCCAGCGCCAGCGCGTGAGGGCGTCCTTGTTGGCGTGGGCGTCACCGGCAAGGTAGCAGATGTCGATACCGGTGGCGACGACGAGGGGAAGGTGATGTTTCCAGCGCCTGCGGTGGCGGCACCCGGACCTCCTAAAGTACCAACCTCGCCGCCATTTGACTACCATCCCGACTGCCCGAGCACCTCCAAGCCAGTCGGCCTCCTTTTTCTGGAGCACCTCTGGCCCGAGCATGTCCCTGGCCCAACCTTCTCCTCCAGCCTCACGTGGTCTGAGATTGCTGTCAAGACTGGTAGGAAGCGATACCCTTGGCCTCGGGTCGCCTGCCTGTTATATAGGGGCATAAAAGCCAACGATTACATCGTGATTACAGGAGATAGTTTAGGGATCCTAACCATAGAAGGTTCTACCGAATACGCTTTATAAACAGCATATTTGGGTGTACATGATTCTATCTCTAACATCCCCCCTTAATCAAAACTTATACAAGTTTAGATTACGTTTAAACTCTTCTAATCCTCCAGGTGATAAGGGTTTTGTGAAGCCATCAGCAACTTGGTCTTTTGTGGAGATAAATCGTATGTCAAGCATCTTCTGCGCCACCCTTTCTCTGACAAAGTGAAAATCAATTTCTATGTGTTTGGTTCTCGCATGGAATACCGGATTAGCAGACAAATAGGTTGCTCCCATGTTGTCACACCATAGACATGGTGTCTCATGAATTTTAATGCCGAGTTCCTTCAGAAGAGTTTCCACCCAAATAACTTCAGCGGTAGCATTTGCTAAAGATTTGTACTCAGCCTCTGTGCTTGATCTAGACACTGTTGCCTGCTTTCTTGCACTCCAAGATATGAGATTAGGACCAAAAAATATTGCAAACCCACCAGTGGATCTGCGATCATCAATACATCCTGCCCAATCAGCATCTGAAAAAGCACTAATAGGAGTGGAGGTAGACTTTCTGAATGTGAGACCAATAGTGAGAGTATTCTGCACATAACGCAATATCCGTTTGACTGCAGTCCAATGTATAGTGGTAGGAGCATGAAGGTATTGGCAAACCTTGTTGACAGAGAAAGAGATATCTGGGCGTGTCAAAGTGAGATATTGCAAAGCACCAACGATACTTCTGTATCTAGTACTGTCTTCCGGTCCAAGTGGGTCTCCTTCATGTGCAGATAATTTTTCCGTAGCCGATAATGGTGTTGCAGACGGTTTACAATTTTTCATGCCAACTTTAGCTAGTAACTCTCGTGCATATTTTTCTTGAGTAAGAACTAGGCCGTCATTGATTTTCCTTACTTCTATCCCTAGAAAGAAGTGAAGATCACCAAGGTCCTTGATAGCAAAGTGTTTATTCAGGTCATCCACAAGTGTTGAAATAGCTTGACTTGATGAGCTAGCAACAATAATATCATCCACATAAACAAGGACAAATACCATGATACCTGACTGGTTGTAGATGAAAAGAGATGTATCTCCCTAAGATGGTGTAAACCCCAAGTGCTGAAGTTTGGTGCTCAAACATGAATACCATGCTCTCGGCGTCTGTTTGAGACCATACAAAGCCTTATCAAGCTTGCAAATGTGATGAGGAGCATTGACATCTTCATACCCAGGAGGTTGTCTCATATAAACTTCCTCTTCCAGAACGCCATGTAAGAACGCATTCTTGACATTGAGTTGTCGAAGGCTCCATCCCCTGGAAACAGATATGGCCAAGACAAGACGAATAGTGGCAGCTTTAACAACAGGGCTAAAAGTATCCTCATAGTCAATTCCATATCTCTGTTTAAACCCTTTTGCTACCAAACGAGCTTTATAGCGATCAATGGAGCCATCAGCACGTTTCTTAATTCTGTAAACCCATTTGCAATCAATAATATTTTTGTTACCGTGATGAGAAGGTACCAAATGCCAGGTTTGATTTTTCTGAAGTGCAGCGAACTCCTCATCCATTGCAGAACGCCACTCGGGGTGATCAAGAGCTTCTCGCAGGGTATTGGGTTCTCCTGTAGTACACAGAAAACTGTACCGAACGGTACCATCAGTCCAAATTTTTGGCTGGGTAATCCCTTTTTGTAATATGCTTCTTGCTGTAGGAGGTGCTGCAGGATCGGGTGCCGCAGAAGATCCAGGCACCTGAGGAGCATGCTGCGTCGACTGTCGGCTAGGACGTCCGCGGCGAGTACGCGACTGCCGCGTGGCCACCTGAGGCCCACTGGTTTGTCCTGGCACGTTCGTGGAGGGACCGGCAGCGGGGCCAGTCGACGACGCGCCCGTGTGCTGGTGCCGCGTGGAGGCGCGGGAGGAGCCCGTCGCGGAAGATGCGGGCGACGCGTCTTCTGCATGGTCTGACGCGCCGACAGAGGGGACAGGATCGCCACCGGGATCAGCGACGCTGGCAGCATCGGATTCAGCGCCAGATTCGATATCATCCTCGAGCCCCGTGTTGGCATCTTCCGACATGGAAGCATACCCGTTTTCTTCACTGTTTTGACTCAAAACTTCATTGTTTTGCTCCAAATTTTCCGCAATAGGCTGCATATGACTGGTAGAAGGCAATGGTGAGTTTTCATTAGTCAAAGGTTCATCATTATTCGCACCCCTATTTTGAGGAAGAAGATGTTCCGGAAGGAGAAGGATTTCCTTTCTAAGGAGGGCACCGGCGTTTGGACCAAGAGAAGCAAAAGGAAAAAAACTTCTTCATCAAAGACTACATCCCTGGAGACATAGACTCGACCGGTGGAAATGTCAAGGCACTTGACACCCTTATGCCGTGGGCTATAACCTAGGAAAACACATTGTTTGGAACGATAGGATAGCTTCCGATTATTGTAGGGGCGCAGATTTGGCCAACAGGCACATCCAAACACACGAAGAGCTTTGTAGTCAGGTGTGGTGCCGAGGAGTTTTTCTACCGGACTAAGCTTGTCAATAACACGGCTTGGTATTAGATTAATGAGGTATGTGGCGGTGAGGAACGCCTCATCCCAAAACTTGAGAGGCATAGAGGCATTGGCAAGGAGAGCTAGGCCGACTTCTACGATGTGGCGGTGTTTACTTTCAGCAGACCCATTTTGCTGATGAGCGTGAGGACAAGAAACGTGGTGTGAGATGCCAAGTTTTTGAAAAAACGGATTGAGCTTTTCATACTCTCCTCCCCAATCCGTTTGCATGGTAACAATTTTCCTCTCAAATTTTCGTTCAACAAAATTCATGAAGTTTTGAAACACGTCAAAGACATCTGATTTCTTCCTAAGCAAAGAAATCCAGGTAAATTTGCCAAAGTCATCGATAAAACTAACATAATAGTTGCGGCGCCCTACGGATGTGGATGCAGGGCCCCAAACATCAGAAAAAACTTGTTGCAAGGGAACAGTTGATACACTTGTAGATATTGGATAAGCAAGCTGATGACTTTTAGCTTTTTGACATGTGATACATCTCAAACGTATCTATAATTTCTGATGTTCCATGTTGATATTATACCAATTGTTACATGTTTTATATACACTTCATAGCATTTTTATGCATTTTCTGGGACTAACCTATTAACAAGATGCCACAGTGCCAGTTCCTGTTTTCTGCTGTTTTTGTATTCCAGAAAAGCTAGTCTGGAAATATTCTCGGAATTGGACGAAACTTGGACAGAACCTCCTATTTTTCCAACACGAAGACGGAGTCCAGAGGAGACACGGTGACGAGGGGTAGACTCATCAAGACCCATGGTTAAGGTCCCTAGGTTATGAATATGGGGGAGAGAACGTGGTAGAGCTGGAAGTATCGTCGGCTGACAAGCAGGGCAAAGATTTTACCCAGGTTCAGGGCCCTCGTGTGGAGGTAACACCCCTACGTCCTGCCTGTCTGTTATTGATTTGTGAATATGATGGTTACAAGGATCCCGGCGAGATGTCGATCTCGCTAGGGTTTGTGGCTCTGGTGGTTCGTTGTCTGGTTCGATGGCCCTCCCAGTCCTTAAATAATAGGCTGGGTCCCGGGTGTTCGTAACCGACTCGATTTACAAGTAAGGAAACTCTAAACCGACTATTGCTTCGCCAAACTTGAGGATACTTCATCTTCGTGGGCCTCCCTTCATGGGCTTCATGTAGGCTCTGATAGTTGGGCCTAGTCGATACGTGCACCAGGTACCCTCATGGTAGGGTACCCGATAGGCATACCCATGTCAGTAGCCCCCGAGTACTTGTCTGATTCGAAGAGTCGGGCATGGACTCATACATCATGCACGTTATATATATTTTTACATCTGTATTTAGAATTCTTATGAAATAGCACATGTTAGCAATGCCGAGTGTTTTCATCGACTATGAGTTTTTGCTTATGATAATCAAGGGATATTAGCTTAGCAGGCCCGGCACACACGACGGATCGGGGCCGGTTAACTACCATTTGTGGCAAAACCATACTAGCTTTCAATCAAACTCGAGTCCCCGGACTCGAATCTGGAACAAACTGGACAGACTCGAAACGGCCGTTGAGGTCTTACTGAATCGAACTGCAGTATAATTTTGAATCTACCCAACGCGTCCGTCGGGGATTTTCATCATGTCTGCTGACACGGAACATTTAAGGATAACGCTGCTGGAGCGGTCCTTAGCCCAGCTCGACTGATCGGCGGGTCTTACCTTTGCACTTATGCATGCAGCATCCAAGGATCGTCGGATCAACTCGGGAATATTTTGAGTGTGATTTTGCTTATGAACTTAGTCGAATGTTCGTCGACTGACACTTTTGCCATTATTCTATCGGGTGCGCGACAGCGCTCCCGATGGGAGTAGCCCCCGAGATTGTGCTTTATTGCTTGCAATGGAGGATAATCTCAAATTCTTTTACCCTGCACATTTTAGTCAAAGAAATTTTTTGATACGCTCCCGATGGGAGTATGATGCTGCAGTCGAAAGAATTTCGACTGGCCTCTATGACTTTTGCTAAAAAACCAACCGAAACTTATGCGAGAGACCACCCGAAGATATCATCGAGTGACTTTTATGCCAGTTGTGAAAGAGAGAACAACGTCAGCAATGACGCATTTTGCGACTGCTATCTCTGACAAACGATGGCGTGCCTGGAGAGGCTTTGATAAGACGTGACCCTGTTCTGTGGGCCCGTTTTTGCAGAGCTGACCAGGGATGACGCCGCGTGGACTTGATTTGACCGTTCGGGCACTATTTTCACGGGGCGTGATGATGGCTTCCTGGATTCTCGTGCGTAGTGGGCGGAGTGGCCGGCGACGGTTGCTCTCCGTGGCCGCCACGTGTATGGCCAGATTTCGCGCGGAGCGTATGGATTTGTTTTAACGGCTACGATCGTTTTTGCGCTCTGTGGTAAATAGGGGGGACGGCGCTGGCAAAGTTTTTTACTTGCCATTTGCCCCCTGCGCCGCCCCTCGTCTCCTTCCTCGCGCTGCCCCTCCATTGCTCTGCGCCCAAGTTCTTTGCCCCACACCTCCTCCACTTTAGCAATGGCGAAAGGTGGAGGTGCGAAGCGTGGTGCCGCCGCCGCGACCGATGCGACCAAGGGCAAGAAGGCCGCGGCGGGTACATCTGCATCCGCCGCGCTGAAGAAGGGCAGCGGGGACTGGGCGAAGTCCACCGTCAAGGACGCCCATCTGCTCAAGCTCCGCGAGCAGGGATATCTGCCTCCCGCGGAGCAACTCGCCGTCCGCGCTCCCTCGCCTAAGGAGGTATGCCCCGAACCACGCGCCAACGAGCGCGTTTGCTTTGCGGAGTTTGTATCCAGGGGCTTCTCGCTTCCCCTCCACGACTTTGTTCGTGGCCTCTTTATGCCTACGGGGTGCAGATCCACGATCTCACCCCGAACGGTATTATGCATATTGCGTGCTTTATCACGCTATGCGAGTGCTTCCTTGGCGTCGCACCCAGCTGGGCGCTATGGAAGACCATATTCATGGTGCGACCCAACAGAGGAGGTGGTCGCACCTACCCCGTGGGCGGCTGCGGCATCCAGGTGCGCAGCGACACCCGCTATTTCCGCCTGAAGACCGTCGACTCGCGCAAGGCTGGAGGAAAGGGTGGTTTTATGCGAGTGTCGAGCAAGAAGGAGTCGCCACCTTCTCGACTGCAGCTTACGTCAGGACCAAGGCGTGGGATCACCAGCTCTCAGCCGAAGAAATGGAGGAAGCACGCCCTTTGCTGACTCGAATCGACGGACTGCTGGACAAGGTCACAGGCATTCATTTGATCGCCACCTTTGTGAAGAGGCGGGTGTGGCCCATCCGTGCCCGAGCGCACCCCATGTGGGAGTATGAAGGCGCGGGTGACATCACCCGAATGAACCAGAGGAGCTTTCAAGGAGTGAGCTGCTGACGCATGTGCGACACATCACCAACTTGACGACAGGCGACACTTGCAACGTCGACTGCCCTGTTGCACCATATGGGTTGGAGAACCCTTTGCTTGAGGTATGTATGTGTTATAGCCTGCTTGCAATGAAGAGTTTGCCACTCGCATGTTTGTGATACGCGATTTTTGATTCTGACTTTGCAATTTGTGATGTGTGCTATGCAGGGTCACTCGACTGCTGCCTCCCTTCCTCCTCTGCCTGAAAATGGCGAGACTGAAGAAACACAGGCACAGGTGGTGGACCCGAAAGGGGATCAGTCGCCCATCCCTTCCGCCACCACTTCACATGTGGAGGATGTCGAGGAAGAAGCAGCAGAAGAAGTCCAATCTGAAGACAAGGCTCCTTCTGACCAAGAAGTCGATACCGCGCAACCGAAGCGGCGTCGACTGGCCAAGAAGGCGCCTTCTGCTGCCAGTTCACCCGCGAAGGAGCAAGGCTTGGAGGATGACGAGGAATCAGATTCACCACCTGTTTTCCAAGCCGCTCCTTTGCGTGCGTGCTCAACAAGCTCGACTCTTCCGCTTCAGTCGAGTGGTACCCCAGCCTTTGGAGGACCAATTTTTGGCGACTCCGAAGACGAGGAAGATGAGGAGCACAGGTATGTGTGTTTTTGAGTATGATATGAAAATGTTTGTGCTGTCATATTTTTGTGCTGACCATCCTTTGTTTTGTTGTGTTGCTCACAGTGCTGAAAACAATCAGCCTGGGACTCCTCCAGTCGAGAATGTTCCAGCCGTGGAGCACTCGAAGTCTGCACCGACTGGAAACGAGGCTGCCCAGCCCATGGCCACTGACGCTGTCGTTGAAACAGCCAAGGCGGCAACTCCAGATGTCGGGACATCAGTCGCGGCTCCTGAGCCGTGGATGAACCACGTGAGTAACTTTTTGCTTGACCCGTTTAGTTGTAGGTCTGTGAGAATTTTTAGATTTTTGCTGAATCCGTGTGCTCGCAGCCCTTCTACCACACCTTGGCAGATTCTGCCAAGGCTTATGTCCAGGTGGAGCAGGAGAGGGACACCATGCGCGCCGAGCTCGAGCGGCTCAGTCGTGAGTTCTCCTTTTTGCTTTTGTTTTGCCCAACTTCTTTTCGCAATGCCTGATTTTGTCGAGTATTGAATGCACGTAATTTTTGCTGGGCCAGGCGAGAAGAAGGAGCTGGAAGACGCACTCGCCGCGCAGCGCGAAGAATCGAAGAAAGAGCTGGCTGCCGCCACCAACTCAGCTGCTGCACGCGAGCGAGAATATGCTGACCAGCTCGCGGCACTCGCGCAGGCCATGGGAGGTGAGTAATCTTTTTCTCCTTTTGATATGACGATATAACTTGTCGAGTGTCGTACTTATGCCTGTTTTGAATTGTGCAGAAGCTGTTGGCGCACCGGCCTCTGCAGACGTGGCGAGTGACGATCTTTCGCTGGAACAGGCTGTGGGCGGCTTAGGCGCTCTATGCAACCAGGCGAAAGAAGCACTCGCCAAATCAACGAGCACACTTGGTGCTGTATACCAAGTGGTGTTCCCTACTGGCGTGGTGCCGTCGACGGTGGATGACTTCGCCAACGTGTTTGGCCCCGGGACGTCCACCATGGCGGGTTTTGCTCGCGCCAACACGGTACGCGGATCCGAGTCCACCATCAAGCTTCTTATGGGACATGGGATAGATTGCGACTATGAGGCAGCACTGTCTGCGTTCCCTCAGAAGCCAGACGGGAAGCCCATTTCGCTGAAGGGGGTGAGCGGAGCAGCCGCGCGACTGGCTGAAGTTTTCATGAACACCATGGAGCGCCGGGCACTCGAGACTGCCAATCGTCTGCTTAGGAAATCGAAATCTTAGGCTTAGGGTAGCTGTACCCTTTTGCTTTTTTATGCCTTGTAATGATACCTTCTGAACTGCGCGAGTCTGCGCTTTGTTTTTGCTACCTTGTTTATGCAAACTGTCTTTTGCCAATGTCTTTCATTTGGAGAGTTGTATGCTTATGACGCGAGTCTTACAAACTTTGTGTTTGTGATTATGCTCTTTGAACAGTCACGAGAACCTGCTACGCGACTAGTTCCTCGCAGGCTCCAACCACCACCCGATCCCAGGGTCAGGTGGCAAATGATGCCAAGGTGATGGAGTATATGAAGGCTAAATTGTGAGAATGGAGCAAGATCTGAAGGACGCCCAGGCTGAGCTGAGTCGATTGAGGGCCAGACCCGCGTTGGCCACCCAACGCGAGGATTATGTTCTCGGGGAGATGGAGCTTGTGAACAGGCAACTCGAGTGTAAGTTCGAATCTTGCTTTGTTTTACAAGCTTTTTGTGTAGCTTTTGTCCTTTTGATCTAACTGGTGCGCCCGTATTTGTAGGCTTTGTCGACAACTTCCAGGCTGAACAGATTCGCGTGGAAGGACGCCTGGATAGCGTGGTTGACGACCCTACAACTGGGCGTCAACACTTTTGGCTTGATAGGTACCATGCCCGCATACTTGCCACCCTGAAGGATCGCGTCTGGCGAAGTGCTGAGCTGCTGGAGTTATGCCGGGCATCGTTTATTCGTCTGAACGAGACTCTTTTTCCTTCGGGGCCACAACCACAAGGGATTCGTGCTGTGTTGAACATCTTCCGCCAAACAAATCCCATTCGAGAGTTGCTGTCTCAAAGACTTGTAATTGGAGCCAACGCTGCAATGGCGTATATGCGTAGTCGAAAACCAAGGTTGGTGTTGCGGACACCTGCAGCCGGAGAGGTTCTCGAACAAAAAGACTTGGATGACACGATCCAAGCTGCGGAGACACTGATCGAGTGCACTCGCGAACAGCTTTGCGGCCCCGAGCTGCCCGTAAAAGACGAGCCTGAGGATTAGAATGGTTTGCGAGTGCAATTTTTGTATAGGGGGCAGCCCCCGAGTGTAATTTTTGACTCTTTGTATATTGTATAGTTTGTATACTTTGATTTTTTGCCGAGCCCCCGAGTCAATCGAGCGGGGTTTGTGAAATATGTGTTGGTTATGAACCGATGACTGTGCAGCCCCCGAGTATTCGAGTGCGGCTGCAAAGTTTTTATGTTCTTTGTTCGGATCCTTGTTACGCAGCCCCCGAGGGTCTCGGGTGCGGTTAAGGTATGAATTATGCAGGTGGTAGCCACAAAGGAGTCGAAGGAACATTGATTTTATTCCTCTTTTGAATGTTAGGCTGCAGGCCGCCTCATTAAAAACCTTCCAGTCCCCTTAGGTACCCTGGTAAGGAAAAGAGCGCGTCTGAAACCTGCAGCCATCCGACATATAGCCTATTACATTGTATGACTGTGAGCACTTTATGCGTAGAAACGGCGCAGATGCGCAACGTTCCAGGATTGTGAGAGGGTTCGCCTGTCTTCGCGTGCTTCAGTCGATATGCACCTCCACCAAGGACCTCCGTGATGATGAAGGGACCCTCCCATGGGGAAGCGAGCTTGTGCACCTTCTTTTGCTTCAGTCGAAGAACCAGGTCGCCAACGACGAAGGACCTGGTGCGCAGTCGACGGCTGTGGTAGTTGCGAAGGTCCTGCTGGTAAACAGCTGTGCGGGCTAAGGCCGTGTCGCGCGCCTCATCAAGCAAGTCGACTGCGTCTTCGAGTGCCTCTTCTGCGTCTTCTTCATTGTATGCTTCAACTCGTGGTGCGTTGAACCTTACGTCTGATGGCAGAATCGCCTCTGCACCGTAGACCATGAAGAATGGGGTGAACTGCGTAGAAGTGTTGGGAGTTGTGCGTAGGCTCCATAGCACAGACGGTAGTTCTTCGACCCAAGCACCTGCAGCTCTTTTGAGTGGCACCAGGAGGCGCTTCTTGATCCCACTCGTCACAAGCCCATTGGCCTTTTCGACTTGGCCATTGGATTGCGGATGCGCCACGGATGCGTAGTTGAGCGTAATGTCCTGCTCTTTGCAAAAGGTTTTGAACTCCTCAGCCGTGAAGTTTGTGCCGTTATCAGTGATGATACTGTTTGGGACACCGAAGCGATAGATGATGCTCTTTATGAAGTTGACTGCCGTAGTAGCAGTCGAATTTGTGATGGGGACCGCCTCGATCCACTTTGTGAACTTGTCGACTGCCACCAGTAGGTGAGTATGCCCGCCATGCGATGATTTTTTGAGTGGCCCAACCATATCGAGCCCCCATTGGGCGAAAGGCCAGGCCAGCGGTATAGTCTTCAACGCCGATGCGGGTGCGTGCGGCCTTGTTGCGAATTTCTGGCAGCCGACGCACCTTTTGACTATGTCCTCCGCGTCTTTGAGTGCTGTAGGCCAGTAAAACCCTGCGCGAAAGGCTTTGGCTACGAGTGATCGACTGCTGGCGTGATGCCCACAGGTACCTGCATGAATGTCTCGAAGTATGGCTTGGCCATCTTCGAGTGCGATGCATCTTTGGAACATACCTGATATGCTGCGCTTGTATAACTCGCCGTTGATAACGGTGTATGCTTTTGATCTTCGAGTCACGCGTCGGGACTCGGTTATGTCATCTGGTAGCTCGCTACGGAGTATGTAAGCCAGAAAAGGTTGAGTCCAGGTTGGCTCAATGAGAAATACCTCGACAGGGGGGTCCTCTGTGCTAGGCATTTTGCTTTTGGGTGGCGTAGTCGACGGAGGAGGCTCTCGTTTCTCCTTGATAGATCTGTGTTCAATACGCTCGAGGAAGACACCAGGTGGAATTTGTGCGCCAGTTGAGCCAAGATTGGCTAGCATGTCTGCTTCTTCGTTGCTTTCCCTTCCTATGTGCCTCAACTCGCAGCCCTCGAAGCTGCCTCTAGTGTGTTGTACAGATCGCGATAAGCGATCATGTTGTCCGCGATTGCGTCGCAGGCCTTCATTGTTTGCTGCACCACGAGGTTGGAGTCGCCGTAGATCATCAGTCGAGTGCACCCGAGTGCCTTTGCCATCCGCATGCCATGGATCAGAGCCTCGTATTCAGCCTCGTTATTGGAGGGTAGCTTGAATCCCATCTGCAAAACATAACGTAGCTTGTCCCCTTTTGGTGATATGAGGACGACGCCTGCGCCTGCGCCTTCATGTTTCTTGGACCCATCGAAGTACATGGTCCAGGAATTGGCCACGTCTGGTGCTCCAGGTAATTGGGCTTCTATCCACTCGGTTGTGAAGTCGGGTAGGACTTGTGCTTTGATAGCCTTCGGGTGCTCGTACTTGATATCTCTTGGAGCCAGCTCGATGAGCCATTTTGCCACTCGACCCGTTGCATTGGGGTTTGTGAGTATATCACCGATTGCTGAGTTGCTTACCACGGTAATCGGATGCTCGGTGAAGTAGTGTGTCAGCTTCCTTGAGGACATGAATACAGCGTATGCCAGCTTTTGATAGTGCGGGTACCGCTGTTTTGATATGGAGAGAACCTCGCTCAGGTAGTAGACTGGACGTTGTATGCTTTGGATGTGCCCCTCCTCCACGCGTTCGACTACCAGTACGGTGCTCACCACCCTGTTTGTAGCCGAGACATACAGGTAGAGTGGTTCCCGTTCCTTAGGTGCGACGAGGATTGGAGGGCTTGTGAGGATCCGCTTGAGATCTGTGAAGGCTGCTTCAGCTTCTGGCGTCCACTCGAACTTGTCCGCCTTCTTCATCAGTCGATAGAATGGTAGAGCCTTTTCACCCAGTTTGCTGATGAATCGACTGAGCGCCGCTACTCGTCCTGCTAGTTTCTGCACATCATGAAGCTTTGAAGGCCTTTGCATGGTGAGGATGGCCTGTATTTTCTCCGGGTCTGCTTCGATTCCACGAGCAGAGACTAGGTACCCTAAGAGCTGCCCGGCTGGAACGCCGAACGTACACTTCTTAGGATTGAGCTTGATATGGAAGCGTTTGAGGTTTGCGAACGTCTCCCTCAAATCGTCGAGTAGTGTGCGTTCTTCCCTTGTGGTAATGACAATGTCATCAACGTAGACCTGGACGTTGCGTCCAATTTGCTTTTTGAGGCAGTCCTGCATCATGCGCTGGTATGTTGCACCCGCGTTTTTTAGCCCGAAGGGCATAGTTGTGTAGCAGTAGACCCCGAGTGGGGTTATGAACGCCGTTTTTTCTTCGTCTTCTTGCTTCATCCTTATCTGGTGATAACCTGAGTAAGCATCCAGAAAGGAGAGTCGTGCGCATCCGGCGGTGGAGTCAACGATCTGATCGATCCGGGGTAGCGGGAAGTGATCCTTTGGACAGCACTTGTTCAGCGCTGTGAAATCCACGCACATCCGAAGGATGTCTGTATGCTTCTTTTCTACGAGTACAGGGTTGGCCACCCATTGTGATTTCTTGATTTCCCTAATGAATCCTGCTGCGAGTAACCGGTCGACTTCGGATTCGACTGCGGTTCGCTTTGGACCGGAGATTCGACGCATCGTTTGCTTGACTGGCTTTGCATCTGGAAACAATTGGAGAGAGTGCTCGGCGAATTCCCTGGGAATACCTGGCATGTCGGCTGGACACCACGCAAATATTTCCCAGTTCTCACGGAGGAATTCGACGAGCGCGCCTTCCTATGCGATAGGCAGGCTCGAAGATATGTTGACTGTCTTGGACGGATCGGTCGGGTGCACCTGATGCGACCTTGTGTCATTTGTAGCATTGAAGGATCTGTCGACTGCCAACTTCTTATGCTCTGGAAGGAGTGTGCGGTCGTTGGTAATCGCTAAGTCAGCGAGTGATTCCTCCACCCCGAACATCTCGGAGATTTTGCTGAACTCGCGGTCGCAAGCATCGGACCTTTGAAAGTTTCCACGGACAGTGATGACTCCCTTTGGTCCTGGCATCTTCAGCGTGAGGTACGCATAGTGTGGCACCGCCATGAATCGAGCAAACGTCGGGCGACCAAGAATAGCATGGTATTGTGATTTCCAGTCGACGACCTCGAACTCAATCGACTCTGTCCTGAAGTGGCTTACGTCCCCGAACGTAACGTCGAGTTGTACGGTGCCTTCTGGGCTAATTGCTTTGCCAGGAACGATACCGTGGAAGGTATTTGAAGATTTTGGGAGGTTTTCGACTGACCTGTTCATTTTGCGGAGTGTGTCCGCGAAGATGATGTTTATGCCGCTGCCTCCATCCATGAAGACCTTGGTCATGGCGTAGCCTCCTATTTGCGCGTCGAGTACCAGAGCCGCATGCCCTGGTCGAGCTACAGCTGGGGGATGATCCTCTCGACTAAAGCTTATGATGGTTTCCGATCCCTTCAGAAATTCGGCACGGCTGGAGGTGCCATGACAGCCAAGTTCACCTGTCGAGTGATTAGTTTTTGCTGCCTGTTAGAGGGGCGACCCTTTTGTATCATGTACATCTGCCCGTGGGGCTGTGGATATTGATCATCTTCCGCCCGTAGCACAGGTTGTATGGCACCTGCGAGATTTGCGCCTGGAGCAGGCTGTGGTGCGGGTTGCGGTGGCGGCTGTGGCGCCATGAGAGCGGGCACAGCGTTCGGCTGTGGTACGGGTGCAGGCATGGGCTGAGCAGGTGCTGGGCCATTCCTCTTGAGTCGTATCACATAGTCAGTCGCCATTTGGTCGAATTCCCTGCAGTTCCTTAGGGTGTGATTGGAGCGTAGTTTTCCGTCGTCCCCCTTGAAGAGGTGGAATCTGCACCAGTCGTCCATCTTTTCCTCGAACGACCGCTCGGGTTTTGCGTCGCTACGTTTGCGCCATTCTTGCCTTTTGTAGCTATCGCTCCGCTGCTCGCGATCTCGACTGTCACGTCGATCATCCGAGCGTCGATTGCTTCTATCATGGTCCTCCTTTGGCTGTGTGTATCCAGCCGCCATGAACTCGGGTCTGTTATCGTCGTAAGGACGTCTGGACCGTTTACGCCTGCGATCTTCTCTGTATGAATCTCTGCGGCTTCGACTGCCGCTTTCGTAGTTGTCGCGTGTTGGGGAAGCACGGGATCTGCGTACAGAATCCTCTCCATCTGCCCACTCAGTCGCAACTTTGATGAGGTCAGCCAGGGAGGTTGGCTTTTCACGACCAAGTGCCTCTTTGAAGTCCTTCCTGGCGAGACCTTGTATGAAGGCATCCATGGCCCTGTCTTCTGACACTTTGCCAACCGAATTGCGTATTTCGGTCCACCGCCGTATGTATGATCTCAGCGACTCGTCTGATCGTTGAGTACATGTCCTTAATTCCTCGAATGTCTTCGGGCGCTCACACAGAGGCTCGAAGTTTTTGATGAAGTCTCTGCGGAAATCATCCCACGAGTCATATGATGATGGAGGGAGTGATTTGAGCCAGTCGCGGGCAGTTCCTTCGAGCATAAGTCGTATGTACTGCATCGCCGTGGTGTTCGTGCCCCGCTGGCATGCCACGGCGAGTCTGTAATCTTCTAGCCACCCAGAAGGTTCTTGGCGACCGTTGTACTTGGGTTGCTCGCCTGTCAACTTGAACCGTTTGGGCATCCGCGTCTCACGGATGCGTCGAGTGAAGCACAATGCTCCGCATGGCTCTGGTTCGCGATCAGAGTATGAATCGCTGCTATAGGATCTTCGAGACCTGCTCCTGCTGGACCTGTGCCGGCGCGTGCTTCTCCTTCCTTCATCCGAGTGGTGGCTGCGACCACTGCGATGATGTGCTGCGTGTCGTGAGTCGACTATGTCGCGATCGCGATCCCTTGCTGGAGTTTTGTCTTCTGGCTGCATAGCCTGTGCCGCTAGAGCTAGCGATTTGAGTTGTTGGCGATGCAGGGCTGCGTTAGGGTCATTCGCCGGAGGTTGTATTGCCTTGAGGTAAGCACCTACGGAGAATAATGCACCCGCAGCAGTTTTGGGTACTGGGATTCCGTTAGCGTCCTCTGTCATGAACGACAGGTTACGGGTGATTGCTACCCTTTCATGTTCTGGAAGGCTTGCCAACCGCGACCTAGGTCGAGGGGTTGGTTGCTGTGTGGACCCGAGGGATTGCTCCCTTCGTCGGGCACTCGAGAGGCTGGCTTGCCTTTTGCGCTCCTCGAGCGTCGCTCGGTAGTTTTGCAGTCGAATTGACTCCTGCCAGTTGAAGTACTGGAAGGTCAACATCTCCTCTGGGTGGAGTTTGGCGGCATCATAGTGCACTCCTTTATGACTTTATCTGCTTTTGCTGCCATCTCCTCCGTGATTGTCAAGGTTGTGACCCCATCTGGCATGGTTACCGTGCATGGGAATTGTGCAGGCCTGCGAGCGGCAGCGTCTGCGGATGATTCTGCGGTGAAGGCCACGTAGACCTGATGGGGCGTGACCCGAGGACAGGTGTATGTGCTGTCGATTCCAGTCATGGACTCGACATCGCCATCGAGGCTCATGTCAGAGCCAGTGTGTTCATCGAGTAGATCTTCGAGGCGAATCTCGTTGTCGATGTGCTCATCACCTATGCTCATCTCGGTGTTGGCGAAGCCATTACGGATTTCTGAGTCGAGGTTGGTGTTGGTGAAGATCTCCGAGTCGACGTTGTTGTCGTTATGAATCGCGGGCTCGTAGAAGTCATCGAGGGAGATCCCGCAGTCGAAACTCTCGTCGAGTGGTAGGTTGAAGTCGATGTTGCTTGTGTTGTATGCTGATTCTGCTTCCTCGCCTTGGAGTTCCGTCATCATGAACCTATCGAGCTCGCCGGTCGACATGGTTGTTGCGGGCGAGCAGGCTTCAGGATTCGACGATGGGGCGAGCGCAGTCGACGGAGCCTCGAGTGCACCCAGCGCCAGTTGTTGCGGATCTGCTGAGTCCTGCGTGCCAAGATTGTTTACGAAAAAATTGAATGCTCCAACAGTTAAACTCAAACCTGATTCAAGGCCGGAAAACGCCTCCTGAAGCTCTGGCGAGTGCGGATTGAAATTCATTGGAAGAGCAGATGCGCTTTTTGCGGGTGAAGCGGGCAGGCTGCCGCTTTTCGAGTAGATCGGCGAGTCGCCGTGTGTCGCCTGGATCGGCGAGTTGCTGTTTGCTGACATGGCCGGCGAGTTGCCGTTTGCAGATGAGATCGGCGAGTTGCCGTTTGCTGGTGTGATCGGCGATTTGCCGTTTGCTGTTGGGACCGGCGAAACTTCGAGTCCAGCGCTATTCTTTCCCACAGACGGCGCCACTTGACGAGGGGTAGACTCATCAAGACCCATGGTTAAGGTCCCTAGGTTATGAATATGGGGGAGAGAACGTGGTAGAGCTGGAAGTATCGTCGGCTGACAAGCAGGGCAAAGATTTTACCCAGGTTCAGGGCCCTCGTGTGGAGGTAACACCCCTACGTCCTGCCTGTCTGTTATTGATTTGTGAATATGATGGTTACAAGGATCCCGGCGAGATGTCGATCTCGCTAGGGTTTGTGGCTCTGGTGGTTCGTTGTCTGGTTCGATGGCCCTCCCAGTCCTTAAATAATAGGCTGGGTCCCGGGTGTTCGTAACCGACTCGATTTACAAGTAAGGAAACTCTAAACCGACTATTGCTTCGCCAAACTTGAGGATACTTCATCTTCGTGGGCCTCCCTTCATGGGCTTCATGTAGGCTCTGATAGTTGGGCCTAGTCGATACGTGCACCAGGTACCCTCATGGTAGGGTACCCGATAGGCATACCCATGTCACACGGAGGGGAGCCACGTGGCGCCCACACCATGGGGCCGTGCGGGCCCCCCCTGCCGCGCCGTGGGGTGGTGTGGGGCCCTCGTGGCTCCGCAGCCGCCGCCATTTCGCCTATTTATTCCTCCCGACGCGAAAACCCTAGATACCCGAGCCATTATCCACGAAAAGTTCCAGAGACGCCGCCGTCAACCCTAGCTCGGGAGGGTTCAGAAGCTGTTCCCGGCACCCTGCTGGAGAGGGGAATCATCACCGGAGGGCTCTACATCACCATGCCTGCCTCCGGAGTGATGCGTGAGTAGTTCATCCTTGGACTACGGGTCTATGGCAGTAGCTAGATGGTTGTCTCTCCACTTTATGCTATCATGTTTAGATCTTGTGAGCTGCCTATCATGATCAAGATCATCTTATTGTAATGCTACATGTTGTGTTTGCTGGGATCCGATGAATATTGAATACTATGTCAAGTTGATTATCAATCTATCTTATATGTTATTTATGATCTTGCATGCTTTCCGTTACTAGTAGATGCTTTGGCCAAGTAGATGCTTGTAACTCCAAGAGTGGGTATTTATGCTAGATAGTGGGTTTATGCCTCCGGTAATCTGGGAGAGTGACAACAACTTCTAAGATTGTGGATGTGCTGTTGCCACTAGGGATAAAATAACCGATGCTTAGCTTAAGGGTACGCTGTTAGGTCTAATGCATTTGTTTACTTTACGCACATTACTTAATGCAATTATCCGTTTCTTGCAACTTAATACCAACGGGAACTCGGTATGACAACCTGGCGGTGGATTATTAGTCATAGACTTTGTTGGATAACGGTCTATGTATTTTGTCGTAATGCCCACATGAATATCATAGTAATCATCATGTCATATATATGCATTGTTATGCGCTCAATATTTTGTCAATTGCCCAGCTGTAATTTGTTCACCCAGCATGTTAGTTATCTGTTATGGAGAGACACCACTAGTGAACTGTGGACCCCGGTCCATTCTTTTACACTGATAATACAACCAACTGCAAACATTGTTCCTTTTTATTCTCTGCAATTTACTACTGTTTTTCACACCATACGTTTAATCCTTTGTTTTCAGCAAGCCGGTGAGATTGACAACCTCACTGTTTCGTTGGGGCAAAGTAGTTTGATTGTGTTGTGTGCAGATTCCACGTTGGCGCCAGATTCCCTGGTGCTGCGCCGTGCCATATTCCGCCACCAACAACCTTCCGAAGAGATTTCTTGCTCCTACTGGTTCGATTAAACCTTGGTTTCATACTGAGGGAAAACTGCTTCTATACTGCATCATACCTTCCTCTTGGGGTCTCCCAGCGAACGTGTGATCCACGCAATCAAGCATATTTTCTGGCGCCGTTGCCGGGGAGCAGAAGCACTTTGGTTCAACAATATCCTTGCCTTCCTTCCACACGCCATATTTTCTGACGCCATATTGGGAAGCAAGAGGATTTCTGCAAGGAGGGTACCCACATTTTGCAGGAAGAAGGATACGGAAGTATAACTCAAGATAAGGAAATAAATGAAGAAGAGAATGAAGAATCTATGGAAGAAGAAATTGAAGGACAAAAGGAGGATCTACCTTCTAATGATAGTAACTCTTTAACTCTTACATTATATGTTTGCCCTCCATGCTTATCAAAGGAGGATGAATGCTATGTTCCTATGGATTCACTTGAAAAACCCCTTTTTGATGAAACCAAAGCTTGTTGTGCTTATGGCCATGATGCCCCTATGAATGAAACTTGTGGAAATAATTATGCTACTGTTATTTATGGTAATCCATGCTATTTTGATAAGTCTTATGATAATTCTCTATTTATGCATATTATCAAAATTCATGTTAATGAGGAGTCTTGCTTAGAAAATGTTTATGATACAGCTCTAGATGATGGTCCTATGTTGCTTCATGATATTAATTCTACTATTATTGAAAATGGGATTGGAGAGGTGCTAACTTTAGCTAGAAGGAGTCCCATACCTTTTGAGAGTGATCAATCATCTTACTATAATGTTGTTCAAAGTGGGTTTGGAGAGGTCATGACTTTAATTAATTTTGATCCCACTATTTTGGAGCTTGATAAAAATTATGTGTTTGTAGATCATGAAAAGCATGCTTTATGTGATAGTTATATTGTTGAGTTTGTTCATGATGCTACCGAAAATTATTATGAGAGAGGGAAATATGGTTGTAGAAATTTTCATGTTACTAAAACACCTCTCTTTATGTTGAAAGTTTTGAAATTGTTCTTGTTTTACCTTCCTATGCTTGTCACTATGTTCTTCAAGAATTTATTTGTTTGCAAGATTTCTTTGCATAGGAAGTGGGTTAGACTTAAATATGTTTCATATTTTCTCCTTGATGCTCTACTTTTCAACTCTTATTCTTATGAGAGCATCTTCAAAATCATTGTGCCCAACTAAAAGACATTAAAGAAAAGCGCTTATGGGAGACAACTCATTATTTTATTTCTGCAATTTTTTTTTTGAGTCAAGGAGTTGTTTACTTCTATAACAATTCCTTTGTATCTTTATTTTATCGCATTGTTGTGCCAAGTATTGCCTCTAATAAGAAGATGATGCTAGATTTGGATTTCTGCGCAGGAACAGATTTCTGCTGTTCACCGTTTTAATTCTGTAAAATCACAGAAAAATATTTAAATCTGAAATTTTTTGTGCGTGATCCTCAGATATGTACGCATCTTTCGTTAGTTTAAAGTTTTTCGATCTGAGCAACGTAAGTGCCACGAAAAAAATCGTCTTTGCGGACTGTTCTGTTAAGACAGATTCTGTCTTTTATTTTTCGCATTCTCTCTTTTACTAGTGTTGAGTGGAATTCTTTTTTAGGGTGAAGAGCTTCACATAACATCAGTGGCAGTAGCTAATGTTAAAAGTAACGGTCATGTTTGTGTCCTTATAGAACATGTGAGTTTTTGATTGTGCACTAACCCTCTAATGAGAATTACTTTGAGTTTGGTGTGGCGGAAGTTTTCAAGGGTCAAGAGAGAAGGATGATATAATGTGATCAAGAAGAGTGAAGAGCTTAAGCTTGGGGATGGTCCCATGGATCACCCCAGCAAATTTCAAGAAGACTCAAGCGTCTAAGCTTGGGGATGCCCATGGCATCCTCTTCTTCATCAGCAACTTATCAGGTCATCTCCAGTGAAACTATATTTTGATTGGTGTTTGGTTGGAACAGAGAATGTTGCATGTGGTAGATGGTATAATGGAAAAAGCTTACATATTCTTGTAGATCATTGTATTGGATAATTTGATACTTGTCAATTGTTTTGAGTTATCAAGTAGTTCATGATTAAGCTTTTGTATCATGTAGTTAAAACCTATTAATGAAGAACTACCGTAAAGCTTATTGAAATTTGGTTTGCATGTTTGGTATCTCTAAGGTCTAGATATTTTCTAGTAAAAGGGTTTGGTTAACAAGGAAGACAGTGTAGAGTCTTATAATGCTTGCAATATGTTTTCATATAAGCCTTGTTGTGTCAGTTGATATCCTGTGTTTGCTTCAAATAACCTTGCTAGCCTAAACTCTGTACTGAGAGGGAATGCTTCTCGTGCATCCAAAACCTTGAGCCAAATCCATGCCATCTGTGTCCACCATAACTACCTATATGTGGTATTTTCTTGCCATTCCAAGTAAATTTTTCATGTGCTACCTTTAAACTATTCAAACTTTATTACTCCTATTTTGTGTCAATGTTTACCAAGCTCATGAGGACGGGGTGGATGTCTTTATGTCAACTGTCAAACAGACTTTACCACCGGACTAGCGGCATATACATCCGCTTATCCATTAATTTTGCAAAAAGAGCTGGCAAATGGGGTGCCCAGTCCCAATTAATTACAACTTTAACCGCTTAATTCTCTTCACATTTTTGCCCTGATTTATCAGTCAAGCAATGACAAACAGTGAAATATCTGCGTGTGTAAACAAAAGAGAAAGAGGGATGATCTGCCTTGCTGGTAGAAATAACGTCCTTCATGGGAGCCGCTCTTAAAAGTCTGGTTGGCAGGGGTCATATTGTACTTTTCATTTTCTGATTCGTTGACAATTAACAAACACCTCTCAAAACTTATTTTTACTCTCTATATGATTTCAAAAACTTAAAAAGCTCTAGCACATGATTTAATCCCTGCTTCCCTCTGCGAAGGGCCTTTCTTTTACTTTTATGTTGAGTCAGTTTACCTACTTCTTTCTATCTTAGAAGCAAACACTAGTGTCAACTTTGGTGCAACAATTTTTATATGCTCATATATTGCACTTATTATATGATTTGTGTTGACAAATATCCATGAGATATATATGTTGAAAGTTGAAAGCAATTGCTGAAACTTAAATCTTTCTTTGTGTTGGTTAAATACCTTTTGCTTAGAATCTATTGCTTTATGAGTTAACTCTTATGCAAAACTCCTTGATGCTTGTCTCGAAAGTACTATTCATGAAAAGTTTTTGCTTATATGATTAAGTTGTTTGCTCATTATCTACTTGCTAGCAAACTATAGACCATTGACCTGGATCACTTCATTCATAACATGTGCTTTACAGTATTATTTGATCAAGATTATGATTGTAGCATGTCACCTCAGAAATTATTTTGTTTTTATCGTTTTACCTACTCGAGAACGAGTAGAACTAAGCTTGGGGATGCTTGATACGTCTCAAACGTATCTATAATTTCTGATGTTCCATGTTGATATTATACCAATTGTTACATGTTTTATATACACTTCATAGCATTTTTATGCATTTTCAGGGACTAACCTATTAACAAGACGCCACAGTGTCAGTTCCTGTTTTCTGCTGTTTTTGTATTCCAGAAAAGCTAGTCTGGAAATATTCTCGGAATTGGACGAAACTTGGACATAACCTCCTATTTTTCCAACACGAAGACGGAGTCCAGAGGAGACACGGAGGGGAGCCACGTGGCGCCCACACCATGGGGCCGCGCGGGCCCCCCTGCCGCGCCGTGCGGTGGTGTGGGGCCCTCGTGGCTCCGCAGCCGCCGCTCTTTCGTCTATTTATTCCTCCCGACGTGAAAACCCTAGATACCCGAGCCATTATCCACGAAAAGTTCCAGAGACGCCGCCGCCGTCAACCCTAGCTTGGGAGGGTTCAGAAGCTCTTCCCGGCACCCTGCCGGAGAGGGGAATCATCACCGGAGGGCTCTACATCACCATGCCTGCCTCCGGAGTGATGCGTGAGTAGTTCATCCTTGGACTACGGGTCCATGGCAGTAGCTAGATGGTTGTCTCTCCACTTTATGCTATCATGTTTAGATCTTGTGAGCTGCCTATCATGATCAAGATCATCTTATTGTAATGCTACATGTTGTGTTTGCTGGGATCCGATAAATATTGAATACTATGTCAAGTTGATTATCAATCTATCTTATATGTTATTTATGATCTTGCATGCTTTCCGTTACTAGTAGATACTTTGCCCAAGTAGATGCTTGTAACTCCAAGAGTGGGTATTTATGCTAGATAGTGGGTTCATGCCTCCGGTAATCTGGGAGAGTGACAACAACTTCTAAGATTGTGGATGTGCTGTTGCCACTAGGGATAAAATAACTGATGCTTAGCTTAAGGGTACACCGTTAGGTCTAATGCATTTGTTTACTTTACGCACATTACTTAATGCAATTATCCGTAGCTTGCAACTTAATACCAACGGGGAACTCGGTATGACAACCTGACGGTGGATTATTAGTCATAGACTTTGTTGGATAACGGTCTATATATTTTATCGTAATGTCCACATGAATATCATAGTAATCATCATGTCATATATATGCATTGTTATGCGCTCAATATTTTGTCAATTGCCCAGCTGTAATTTGTTCACCCAGCATGTTAGTTATCTGTTATGGAGAGACACCACTAGTGAACTGTGGACCCCGGTCCGTTCTTTTACACTGATAATACAACAAACTGCAAACACTGTTCCTTTTCATTCTCTGCAATTTACTACTGTTTTCCACACCATACGTTTAATCCTTTGTTTTCAGCAAGCCGGTGAGATTGACAACCTCACTGTTTCGTTGGGGCAAAGTAGTTTGATTGTGTTGTGTTCTGATTCCACGTTGGCGCCGGATTCCCTGGTGCTGCGCCGTGCCATATTCCGCCACCAACAACCTTCCGAAGCGATTTCTTGCTCCTACTGGTTCGATTAAACCTTGGTTTCATACTGAGGGAAAACTGCTTCTATACTGCATCATACCTTCCTCTTGGGGTCTCCCAGCGAACGTGTGATCCACGCAATCAACATGAATCACAAATAGTATTACTACTAGAATTCTTGGAATAAGGAAGACAAAATTTATTCAGAATATGTTGAACAACCCGATAGGATGGGTGGCCTAGGCGACTATGCCACTTTGAAGAAGTGGGCTTGGCAGCAACGCAAACTTGTTTGGTCTTTGGCTTGAACGAAGATGATGATATAATGGGATACAAGCCGTCTTCACAACGTCCTCTAAGAAGAATTTTCCTCGTTGCTTGGTCCTTAATCAAAAAATGCCAAGGATTAAATTCAATGAAAGCATTGTTATCAACAGTAAGTTTATGGATGGAGAGTAAGTTTTTAGTCGCACTAGGAACATGAAGGATGTTTTTGAGGTGAAGATCATGGCTAGGGGTTTGAATAAATGAATTGCCAATATGACTAATGTGCATACCTTCACCATTTGCAGTGTGGATCTTGTCCCTGCCACGGTACTTGTCGCGGATCATGAGCTGTTCCAGGTTGCCAGTGATGTGGTCGGTTGCCCCAGAGTCCGGATACCAGTTGGTATCGACCCCATAGGCATAGGCGGCATTGGCGCCCTTGTTGTAGTCACCCTTGTCTTCATAGGTGTCGTTGCTGTCCTCATAGCGCCACCAGCACGCTCCTGCAACATGCCCGTACTTCTTGCAGATCTGGCAGGTGACGTCGCTGAAGGGGGCAGGAGCACGTCCGCCACGGCCGCGACCGCCGCCACGCCCGCCACGGTGACCGCGTCCACCGCGGCGACCGCCGTCATCACCACGGTCATAGTACAGACCACGGTTGTCCTCACGGTTGTAGTTGTTGTAGCCACCGTACTGGCCACGGTTGTCATCGCGGTTGTAGTTGTTGTAACCACCGCGCTGATTCTTGTTCTTGGGGTTGTAGTTGTTGTAGCCACCGCCGCGCCCACGATGCGCAGCATTCGCTGAGGACTCAAAACCCTTGCGACTGCCGCCGGACAACCTGGTCTGATGATCATCATGGGCAGATATCATAGCATGGAGTTCGCTTACCGAGCACTCATCCATGACGTTGACAGTAGCTACGAGAGAGGTGTATTCATCATCGAGGCCATTGAGGATGAACTCCACTAGTTCGTCCTCCGGAAGAGTACGGCCTGCAGCCACCAGCTCGGTGGAGAAACCTCTCATCTTGCCGACGTACTCGTCGGCGGTCATGTTTTCCTTCTTGGTGTTCGCCAGCTCTCCACGCAGATGAGCCAATTTTGACTTGGATCTCGACGCGAAGATGGAGGTGATCAACGACCACACATCTGCTGCATGGTTAAGCCCAACAGTTTGGGCTAGTAGATCTTTTGACAGGGAATTGAGCAAATAGATCAAAACCTGTTGGTCCTTCATGATCCAGCTATCATACGCTGGATTTGGGATGGTGGTTTTCTTGCCGTCGTTGTCAACGGTGAGGGTTTCAGGTGGTGCCTTCTCCTTGCCTTCTACGAGGTCGATTGCCCGCGCACCGCACAGGGCTGGCATGACCACCGTCTTCCACAGCAGATGGTTTGCCCGCGTGAGCTTCTCTGCAGGAGGAGCACCAAGGGGCTGAGCAGATGCGGCGGAGGAGGAGGCCATGGCGATGGAGATTGGTTTCTGGTGGTATAGATCGGTTTCTGGAGTTGTTGGGTAGATCGATGGGTTTGGGTATTAGGGTTTCGATGTCGTGGAAGAGATCAGCTCTGATACCATGTCAAGACTGGTAGGAAGCGATACCCTTGGCCTCGGGTCGCCTGCGTGTTATATAGGGGCATAAAAGCCAACGATTACATTGTGATTACAGGAGATAGTTTAGGGATCCTAACCATAGAAGGTTCTACCGAATACGCTTTATAAACATCATATTTGGGTGTACATGATTCTATCTCTAACAATTGCCAGAGGCGCTTGCCGCGCAGTCGTTCTCCGATTTGTATTCAAGAAGCTTCCACCGTCTGCCGCCCTTATCCTGACGGTTTCCTCCCTGGAGGTCCTGCGGCCATCCTCCCTGTGTTCCTGTCGGCTTCCTCCTGTTGCGGTCATGCATTCTCCCGGAGCACCTGATGTTCTTATTAGAAAAGCTAATACGCATATGTTCTTTTTTTTTCAGGTATGTGATCACTATGATTAGTTCATAGCCGTGCAAAGGAAGGGACATGCTTGCAACAGCAATGAAGCAAGTTCAGATATTTGCCAAGGATTTATTTGATGATAACCCAATTGAGTGCATGCATGTGGTGGTGGAACTGGAAGGAGACGGGAGGGGAGACCGTGTGGTGGTGTCAGGAGAGGGGAGAGCAGCACTCGATAGAGGCAGAGGAGGGTCCGACTGCTGTGAGAAATTGGGAGATTTAGATAAATTTGGTTACAGTTGGGGGATTGAGTGGACAATATGTGCATTTTTTGTTACTGAAATCTATACTTTTCTGGCTGTGACCTTGGTAATTAACATCGGTTCTTCCAGGAATATGAAAATAGATCACAATTGCTCAAGAATCTTCTGTCTGGTTGATTGACTTCAGGTAAATTTTCCATGTAGCTTCCGTTTCGGTACATTGGCATAAAATCTTGGTAACTTCTGTTTGACGAATTTATCTGTTGAATGTGTATTTAAAATTTAAAATATACCTGGCGTAGGATGTTCTTATAAATGTTATCGTCTTCCCTCTGATTTTGAGTCGTCTCTCTAAGTCTTGTCCTGCTTTATTCTCAGGAGTTGTGACAGTTCAGCTGTGCGGCAAGTAAATGGCTGGGGCTTGTTGCATAGAGCACCAACCTCTCCAAACATATCACGATTTGCATTTTCGTCTTTCTCCACACAATATGTATTTTCGTCTTTTTCCACACAAGACCAGGTAATAACACAAAGGGTCCAGCTGAACGTGTATAAGTATTCCCAAAAAAACCAAATTATACTCAGTACCGAAACATGTATGTTGAGGTACAGTTCACAAAGTATACTCATTTTTTGACCGTTCTATTGACAGCTGCATGCAGTCAATCGAATCCCTTAGACGCTCTTGCTATTAAATTCTTGATATTTATTTCGTGATGCTTGTAGCTGTTAGCCTTTCAGATATGGAAGAGAATAAACATAGAAAGTTACTGCATTTTTGCATTTGAAGTTCTGAAGTGATACAGTACTTACTGAAAAGCCTTGAAAACACGATACTCGTGCAAATGGGATCTGAGTAAGTCGCTATGCACGAGAGAGTGAAATGTTGCAGACCCAAGATTATGCAGTAATTTATTTCTGACAATATTTTTATCTGATCCATGCTTCTGTTCTTGGAAATATGTCTCTTGCTCATACTAAATTATCTCTCAGATCAATATTGAGATTAAATTAAACTCGACATTCAGTTCAGAAATAATCTGAAAGAGTTCGTCTATCATCTAACCAAGAGATTGCACGCTTATGTTCCTGGATCTTTAGTCATATAGTATTTTCTACTGTGCAAGCATGAATGATTTCAGTCTTGAAGCTTATTTCATGAACAAATTGGTCTCTCACTCTCTCTTACTTGGCTCTGCATGTACAATGCAGTTAACGTGAATGGCGACCTAAGCTGGCGGGACAAGCTCAATGAATACAACAAGCCATTCTTTTATTTCTAGCATAATATGTCTTATTTGCCAATTATTTGGTCTCCTGCAAACTAACTGAAATGATGACATAAAAAAATTGGGATGCTGTGTCCAAGATTCAGCTGCAAGCCTGCAACTTTTGGTGACCGGAAGTGGCAGTGATGACCACGACAGCGCTGTTGACAACATGACCGGTGTGTTTTGACATATTTCCGAATCTTCGAGCCAAGATTCAGTGGTTGGTGTCATCCCCCAAGATACAGAGATTGCAGGGGACTTGGAATCGTTTCAAGATAAATTGCTTTTCTTTGTGTGATTGTCACAATGGTTGATTAATATAATTCTGCGGTGCCTATAATGCAGGCATATACATTTAGCATCCATACCTTTAGGTCAATACATATCTTTGCAGATTCTCTAGAAAACTTTTTAGTTAAGCAAGAAATAAAGTGTGTTTGTATACGTGAAGTGCTAGGATCTTTGGCTAAACTTATATTGCAAATTGTCCCCTCTACCATTGGTACTTCCACGGTCATGGATAACTACTAGGTAGTTTAGTTCACAGTAGGCAATTACTTGGTCCATTCTTTCAATTCATATGTCCTCACATTAAAGTTTTTTTTTCGACATATCAAATGAAGTGGAATCTTATTTTTTTTAAATACGTGAATTTTCACGTGCACTATCATGTTTACATGTCCATCGAGTAAAAACACTCGAGTGACCATAGCAACGCACGGGCATTCAGCTAGTTGTTTTTGTTTTAGGGCATCAAACTTCGATATTACATGATGGATGATGTAAAATTGGACACCAAACTTTGTTCTGTAAAATAAGGGACCAAACTTATCCGATTGCATACTTCAAATTTTCGAATTAGATAATATTTAAACTAGAACATGCAAATTTAAACGAAATTTAACACCCACCTAGCCACACTACTCGTCGCTTGCATAGCTAGTCCCGTCGATGTGACAGAATCGGTGGTGGCTACACACGGAATTAGTGGCGGCGTGGCGGATTCGGCGTTTCGTCGGGCAACACAATCGGCCACAGCGCGGCGCGGTGCAGGATGTGCGCAGAAGTGAGGACAAGATATTATAAAAGTGACGGTTGGATTGCGCGCGGCTGCATTTTAATTTTACGGTTTTGCTAATTCTCAATCGACTGAGAATTAGCTTAGCGCTCAATCGATTCATCCACCGTCAAAAATGTGTCGTGATTCGTGCAACCCCTAGGCTTCTTCTTCCTCACAGCGACAGCGGCGTCAAGCTGAGCCGGAGCCACCGCAACCGCGGATGGCCGCGGTGGAAGCGGCGGAGGCGAGGAGCAACTTATCTTGGGTGTGCAGGGTTGCGGGGTCGCCGGTGCCAGAGGTGGGCTTAGAGGGATGGCCAGGGGTGGCGGAAGAGGAGCTCGGGGCAGGGCGGGGCGGTGAGCCGTCGCGGCAGCGCGCCAGCCGCGGGGAGGACGGCGGTTAGGCCAACGGTGGGTGCGGGGGAGGCGCCGGATGGGAAGAAGAAGAAGACGGGTGCTGACGTCATTCGATCGAGAACTAAGATAGTTCTCAGTCGATTGAGCCTCAGTCGAATCCTTAATTTTACAGCCGCCGCATCGACGTTGCCAATTTGGGCACAAAAGGCAAATTTTTAGTGTATGATGTTACGGCAGCCGCATCGATGTTGCCAATTTGTGCACAAAAGGCAATTTTTTAGTGTATGATGTGAAACATCACCGTATAGAGCGGTTCAGGTTCCAGCTCCCAGCAGGGGGCAGCTGCCTCAAAAAATTATCCTGAACTTCACAAAAAGAATGTCCAGCATGCATGTATCTATGTACGGAGCATAGAAATTGGAGTTGATCTCCTGGCGGCCGGGACGTCCGCTGGCAATTCCAGCTCTCTACACCGGAGCTCTCGGGGTTGCACTTGCACAGGCGTTGCCAATACCTCGCTCTGTGTCTGCTGTTCCGCTGCCGCTGCCCCAGGAACAGGACGGAGTCGACCCCGACGGCCCTTGCCTCCCAAAGCTCCACATCCTCTTGAATGACCTCAGCCTCGCCGAGCCCGGCGTCTTGGCCGCGTCGCGCGGTGTGGCCACCGTCCTCGACTCCGGAATGTCGATCACTAGGACTGCCGCCGTGGCCAGGGCGGACGGTCTAGGGCGACCTCCGTCAGAGGTCACAGACACCACGGCAAGAGTGGCCTGGTCTGAAACCCCGAGCAGCACAGTCGCCGGCAGGTTCGCGGCGTAGTTCGCCGGCTCAGGCGGTACGGGAGGGAGACTCATAGTCGCCGGCAGCGGCGACGCCTCGGGCTTGCGGACGGTGACACGGCAGAGCGGGCAGGTGGAATGGGATGCCAGCCACATGTCGACGCACTCGGCGTGAAATCCGTGGCCGCAGAGGGGCAAGAACCTCGCCTCCTCCCCGTCCTCGAGCTCGGACAGGCACACCGCGCACTCCACCCCAACGTCCTCGGTGGCAGAGCCCTTCGCCGCCGCCGCGCGGTACACCGTGACCGGAAGCGACCGCAGCAGCTCAGGGTCGACGCCCTTGTCCCTGGCCACCGAAGCCGCCACGCCGCTCGGCCCCGCGCGGACGCTGGTGTTGAAGTAGTACTGGAGGAAGATGAGCACGAGGGCGAAGATTACGAACATCAAGAAGATGGCCGTCATTGTGAGTATGGCGCCGAGCGCCACGGTCGGCGCGGCGGGCGCGGAGACCGCCGGCGCTTCAGCAAATCCTGTCGACGAGTCCATGGCAGCGGCGGTCTGGTAGGTGCCTTGTACCTTGCTGCTGCGCGGGGAGTCGGTCGTTAGTTCTGTGTAGTAGTGGCCGGGTTAGTGTATAGGATGAAGATACGCTTGATCTAGAGTCTCGAGCCTCGTTTATATATGCACTCCGTAGAGGGGCTGTTCGAGTGACGTTGACATGGATGAAGCAGGAAAGAAAGGAGCTGGAGGGCGCACGCCCAGGCTTTGTTTGCGGGAGAGATGTGAAGTGCTTGACGGGTCAACGGCGGCGGCGTTTCTTTTGTACTCGTGCTGCCAAATGAACGGAAGATGCTGCAGACACAATTATCCACACGTGACCCTTTTATGTCCTCGTCCAAGTTCTACAGAGGATTTATGCCATTCAGTGACATCAATTACGTCATTCAGGAAAAATATTCTTCAGTGACCAGATGCTACAAAATTTGGATCCATATTTCACTCCATTTAACATGCATCGAACCTCATTCTGGCAAAGTGATACCAAGTGTCAAGCCCATGAGAGCAACACTCGGATGTGTCAGATATATTAAAAATAATACAGTATAATGATAAGACATTCTCTTCAAAAATTTGATGGCCAACCTCACACATAGTTTAACTTCAAGATCTAGAAAACGATGTCATATGAAGGAGTAGAATTGATACGTGTAGGCCACGGCTTTTAATAAGCTAAAGCAGAAGTCGCCGTTAACCTCCATCCGCCGTTACCGTTATGGGCCTCCGAGAAACGCCTTCACAAGTGGCGGCCCAATTAGACAAACGCCTGGGCGGGTGACGTTGCTGGGCCAGAAATACACCATATCTAGTGACGTTTTGGGCCGAGGGCCATATCTGCGTGAAAGTTTTTTGAAAGGCCACGATTAGCTTAATGTTTGATTAAGGATCATTTAGTAAAAAAGATACCAAATGAACGGAAGATGCTGCAGACAGAATTATCCACACGTGACCCTTTATGTCCTCGTCCAAGTTCTGTAAGGATTTATGCCATTGAGTGACAGCAATTACGCCATTCAGGAAAAATATTCTTCAGTGACCGGGTGCTACAAAATTTGGATCCATATTTCACTCCATTTAACATGCATCGAACCTCATTCTGGCAAAGTGATACCAAGTGTCAAGCCCATGAAAGCAACACTCGGATGTGTCAGATATATTAAAAATAATATAATGATAAGACATTCTCTTCAAAAAATTGATGGCCAACCTCACACATAGTTTAATTTCAAGATCTAGAAAACGATGTCATATGAAGTAGAATTCAACATCTCTACCGTTATAGCCTAACTATTTTTATAAAATCGGACAAGTTGAAATGTTATTTTTGGTCTTGTCGTAAGGAAACATTTAAGATGGACGAAGAGGATGTACCATTGTGCAACTGATCTTCCAATAAAAATAAATTATGCAACTGGGAACAGCCACGGGTAATATTAGGCAGCTGAAAAATCCAAACCATAAGCTGCCACCATCGGTCAAGAAGGCAACAGGAAGAGAAGGAATTCGCGCGAGACGGCTATAAGCTGAGATCAAAGAACAGATGCTGCTTGGGTGCATCGACCCTGGTCACGGCTTGACTCGCGAGGAACCCGCCTGCTCTGTTTTCTCATAGTAGTAGATGACATAGATAGATCGATGTACACAGTGATTTTTTTCGTCAAAATAAAGCACAAGACAGGTTTGCTTTTCCCTCGGTTTTGGTTTTGGCCTAGCTACTTAAATGTCACATCTTTGTGCCCTTTCACTTCTCGAAATACTCATCAATTTAGGTTTTCTAGCTACCCAAGGCGTCTTCAATGTTTAAATTTCATCCAGGTAATAAGCTGGGGCCCACCGCTTCTGAGATAAGCAAACTCCCGCAATGGAAGGCAACGGCTAAATTTTGGCCGACGGACACATGTGAATAGTGTAAAGCAAGTCAGAGAACAGTGATATTATTGTATTCTATTGTCTGTGCCAAGACTATACCCGTGTGGGTTGGTTCTAATTTTTTAAGCTACGAACGGGTGCTACTTGTATAAGTGTGGGTGTTTGGTTAGACTTTTTAATTGACTTTTGACTTATAAGCCTAAAAAGTACCTAAATAGGTGCTTTTGGCTTATGTTGCACTATGGTATAAGCCAAAATTCAAAAATCAAATACACCTATTTAGATGCTTTTGTGGCTTATAAACCAAAGCTGAAAGCTAAGAATAAAGTCTAACCAAACACTCTCTAAAACACATCCCCTTAGCTAATATAAGTCATCTTTTCTCTCCTCATCATCTCTGTTAGCATGAATCCAAATTCACAATCTTAAAAATAGTCGAGCAACATCATATTTTACATGCAATTCTCATTTTCTTCACCGATTGTTGAATCAACCATGAATTTCTATGTAAAAAACATCGACTCATGCAAAATAAAAAAAACTAAAGTTCATTGATTTTAAAGAATAGAAGAATACTACAGTCCTAATTGCCCCTAAGAATTTCTTGTGCCTATGTCGACTTCGAAAGAAATGTAACTTTTTTTAACGGAGAGAAGTCCCGAAGGTCCTCCAATCTGCATTAACTAGGCGGTGAGTGTGCGATTACAAAAAGGACCTCATAAGAAATGAAAATACAACCAAGTCCCTAGACTTTGGTGAATGTGTAACTTCACTAGGTAAAAAAAACTCTTTAACTGCATTTTTCAATCAACTAAACTTACACCTTTCAAGATCAACTTATACACACACAAACAAAATCTGAGTGTGTGTATTTTTAGACCAACTGTCTAACTTAGATGAATGTAGAAATAGATCAAAACAATAAAGTAAAAATACCAACAAAGAACACTGAAAACTCAAAAATTACATTAAAGCACATTTGATTTTCATTTCAAGATTGCTCTATAACATTTTTATATCATTCGATGCACTTTGAAATGAAACCACAAAAGATCATACTCACACAAGTTGGGCCCACCTTAAAGGTTTTGACGGTGACATGAGTTGCCCACCGCAAAAGTTCAGAATATCGTAGAAAAAGACCATATGATCATAAGGACACAATAGGAGAAAACAGAACACCATGGGCGTGTTTGGTTATGTGCATGCACTTCAGCCAGCCCCTCTGGATGCGAAAATCGTGTGTTTAGTTTTCCGGATCACTCAGTGTTGTTAACCCGCGTGAATCTTAAAGAAGTGCTCAACCAGGCCCGAAACAACGGTCGATTCGAGCGTTCTCGCGGAAGCAGGCCTGCGCATGTGAGCGAGGGAACGCATGTTCCTTGTCAGGCGCGTCAGTTACGTTACTTTACACTCTACTCACCTTCCTTAAACCGCTCAATATAATCATCTCTAATCTACAAAAAAATTGATTTAAAAAAACTGTACATGAAATATGTGCGCGTCGACGAGTTGGTTCCATTCCCATACTCGGTTTCAAGTTTCATCGCCTGTAACTTCTCAACTTTGTACCGATGTTTGCCTTTTTTGAACGAATTTTGTCAAATTCGGCACACTCGATCGAACATTCGATATTTCCTTTAACTAGTAGATTCATCTTGTCGTTTACATAACTTTTGTATTGTAACTTTTCAATTTCGACAGACATGTACGAATAGATCTTGTATTGTATACAGTGCTTGGTATGCGCAGCCTCCGCCGCTCGCCGTCAGGTACTCCGACATGTTCATGGTCTAACCTCCGACATGTTACAAGTATGGTGTTGTGAGGTAAGTTCACAAAAAAGGTAAAAGATGAGAATAAGTGGGCACATGTTTACAAACAAACACCAATTTTCAGTCAACCAAATAAAGTGCACACCGCGGGTCAAGTCATGTTTTTCAGGACCCCTCCTTGCCCCCGGAGCCACGAATGCGAGGAGGCTAAAATGATACAGGTAACCAAATAGTAGCCCAATGAAAAAAGGGCTTGAAGATCTCATAGATTTGCTAGTCTATTTTAGTTTTGTTTTTGTAATCGATGTAATCGTGTACTCTTTGCTGGTTTAATATATGTGGAAAAATTCAAAAAAAAAAGTAGCAAAGCGAAACCATTAGATGTAGAACTAATGGGCCAAGCCCAACGTATAAGCAAAGCCGCAATCGTAGCCCAATAATACCCCTAAAATTCACTATGCCGGGAAACCATCCGCGGGGCCGCGCCATTCCGTACTCAGATTTGCGAATTTCTCCCATCCCTCGGCGCCCCGGCGGCGACTTTGCCGGCGATGCGGCCTCCGGCGCCCAAGCCCTCGGTTGCCTCCTCCTCCTACAGCCACCAACAAGAGCCTCGCCCAGAGAACCCCCTTCTCCTCCTCACTTCCTCCCGCGCCGCCAAGCTCTCCCTCGGCTGCCCCCTCCTCGACCGCCTCCTCTCCGGTGGCCTCCCCACCGCGTCGGTCACAGAGATTGCCGGCGAATCCGCCTCCGGCAAGACCCAACTTTGTCTCCAGCTCGCCCTCCTCGCTCCCCTCTCCCCTCTCCCCTCTCCCCTCCTCCTCCCTCTTCCTATGCTCCGATCTCCCTTTCCCCTCCGCCGCCTCCGCCTCCTTGCCCCCAAATCGCGCCCCGACCTCCTAGACCACGTCCTTGTCTCCGCCGTACACTCTCCCTCCGACCTCCTCTCCGTTCTTTCGCGCGCCCAGCACCACCTCTCCCACCCTACTCACTCCCCCCACCCCCTCCCTATCCGCCTCATCCTCCTCGACTCCATCGCCACGCTCTTCCGCGCGGACTTCGACGCCTCACCCGCCGACCTCAAGCGCCGGTCGGGGCTCTTCTTCAAGATATCCGCAAAACTGAAGGAACTGGCGTACAGGCACCAGTGCGTTGTCGTGGTGACCAACCAGGTGGTCGACGTGGTCGAGGGGAACACGGGCAACACCATGGCCTGGTCATCTGGGCGGCAGGTGAGCCCTGCGTTGGGGCTTTCGTGGGCCAACTGCGTCAACACCCGGCTGTTCCTGACGCGGGAGGTGGGCAGCGACGGTGGGAGCACCAGGAGGCACATGAAGGTGGCGTTTGCGCCGCACCTGCCGGAGCGGACTTGCGAGTTTGTGATACGGAGGGACGGCGTCTTCGGCGTTGAGCCTGCACAAAGGTAGGCGCTCTTGTTTGTGATCTTTTGACTGGGGAAGGGGTTTCTGTGTGATCGTGTTTGATCAAGATCTGATGACCTGTTTGATGCAATGAGCCTGTGGGTGATGAAAGACGATGTAAGAAGATGAATCTTATTAACTTGAATTGTTCCATGGTTTGAAAGAAGTGTAAATTAGCACTGTTGCAATATACTGTCTTTATGGCGGACCCAGAGTGTGGGCCGGGTGGGCCAGGCCCACCCAGAATTCTGTGACTACCCCTAATATGAACTCAAATTCGTGGCCCAGGTTGGCTGTTTGGGCCTTTTTTCTACTGTTTTTTTCTACCGCCTCTTCAGTTGGTCTACTGGACAATGTCTAGATCCTATAACTGAAATCATTAGCTTTCTTATACATGATGTTATATGTTTCTCTAGTAATTATAGAATTGACTATGAAGAGAAATAACTATATTGCGCCTATTTATGCTATATTTCATCATGTAAGACGTTGTTCATGTTTTAAATTTGTATCGGAATCACGTTCATTTGAAAAATATGTGTTAAACTACAATGTTGTGTCAATTTGGTAAAAAAAAAAATCGCGGTGCGACATTTTTTTAGATTGTGCCCACCCTCCAAAAATTTTCTGGGTCCGCCACTGTTGTCTTATTTGACTTGTTTAGGGCTGCGGTACTGTGACTTATTATGATAAACATTGTGTCTAGTTATGACATCCCAAGACAGAACAAACTAGAATTTTGCCTTATTGGAATATTGGATGCTTGCTTGGACTTAGGGTATTGGTTAAGTACCCACTAAAAATTTATATCATCTGTGGAGTTTGGCAAGTGAACCTTATATGATGAAGAATTTGGTGTCTGTTAAGTCTATTGTTGTTGATACAGTACATTGTGGAATCAACGATCTTAAACTTCTGACCACCTTCTGCTTACGATGTGATCGTAATACTGATACACCATCAAAACATGTCAATTAATTTTTGGTTTACATGTTTGTGTCCTGCTATAATTAGATCATTGTGCCCATGGAGCACACAGGAATATTTGTATTAAAACATTAGTGAATAAAGATGCAGTTTAATTTACTCTCAACATGTAAATGTTAAATACCAGGCATTACCTGAAGAGGCGAATAATATACCAAGAGAGGCATCTGGTATTTGATTTGAGTAATCAAACAAGATGTTTTTCATTTAAAGAATTATAATTATTAATTCGACATAAATTTGTGTTGTTCCTACATAACTATAACTTGTGAGATCCATCATCCAATGTTTACTTTTTGGATTTTGTATTATGAAAGAGTTTGTGTATAGAACATACATTATTTAATAAAGTTTGATCGCTAATTAAGCAGTCATGTTGTCGGGGGGCTACCCCGAGGTAGGGTCATGGTGAGGAATAAACAGTGTCCAGGAGTGGACCGAGATATACGGCAAGCGAGATACCACGGCCTAGAAGAGGCCGAGGTATATAGCTGTAAGCCGAGGTAAGGCCAGGCCCAAAAGGGGCCGAGTTATGCTAACCGAGATGTGCTGGCCGACATGTTAGTGTCGGTATCTCCTTGTCTTTTGTTATGTGCAGGGACTCTCCGAGTTAAAGAGGAGAGGCACTCAAACATTCCGAGATATCCCAACCAAGTTAAAGAGAAGAGGCGCAAAGTCAATGTCTCTGTCACGTCCCGCCTGACACGGGAGCGTGGCAGAGACTGAGGTGCAGAGGATAAGGATAAGCTCTGACCGGCATGCTTATCTCTGCCACGGGGCAATGCTGGGCTCGAGGCAGTGCGGGACTCGAGGCAGGGTATGTCCCGTCCTGTCTTGGCAGAGGCACAATGATGACCAAGAAGCTGACATATGCGTGTGTGGCGGTGGCAGAGGCATCATCATGAGCCCGCGGCTGACACAGGAGTGTCGGCTACAGTGCCGGGTTTTTGGACTGTAGTGCTTGGACCGTAGTAATTACACTGTAACTCGATTACTGTAACTCGGATACAGTAAGTCGGTTACTGTACCTCGGTTACAGCCTATAAATAGGCCTCCATCCCCTCCTGCGAGAGGGACGGTGCCCTGAGAGAGATATTCCCCCCTCTGCTAGCTTCTTCTTCCTTAAGAACTAGGCAACAGCTTAGAGCATACAGCTCAAGGAGCACTTGTGTATTTCGGTACCCGCCGATATATTTGAGACAGACAGGCAGGAGTAGGGGTTTTACCTCCTCGCGAGGGCCCTGAACCTGGGTAGATCTTTGTGTTTGTAGTGTTCTTCGTGTGCGCTCCTTAGCGCGCTAGCCCTCCCCGGTATCACCAGCGTCCATCGGCCCCAACATAAGCCATCCTATGGCATCTGCCGTGTTACCACCACGACAGTTGGCGCCCACCGTGGGGCTGACAGAGGCGCTGGCTGGTGTGTTTATCCGGACGGGTTCCATCATCGCTTCGGGCGAGCGCGTGGTCAGTGGCCTTGTCCACAGACTCGGCTCGCTGAACTTCATCGACGACAACGCGGGCTGCTTCGGTAGCAGGCCAATGCCGAGGAACGGCTGCCTCGTCCTCTTCGGGACGTTCGAGGTCTACGTCGCCACCGAGTTCATCTGCAAGTACCCGGAGCAGGTACTTGTGGCCGAAGACCCACCTGCTGTCTGTGCGGCTCGAGGCCGGCGTATCACTCGCCCCGAGAGCTGCGCAGAGGTCATGATGACCGGCATCGCGGGTGATGCCGGTAGAGGAGAACTCGGCGAAGGAGATGCCGGCAATCCCGGCGCTAGGAGCACCAGATCGGCAAAAGTGCCGCTGGAGAGGGGGGAGAACCTCCGCGGCCAGGCCGGAACATCTAATATGCCGGTCAGAACTGCTCCTCTCGATGATGTGATTGAGAAGCTTGGTGTGCCGGTAGCTACCGGTACAGATGTTGCCTGGACAGAGGCCGAGTTAGAGCTGCATCGTCAGCACCTACTTCAGGAGGCTCTTGAGATGGCCGAGGTGAGGAGACAGTTCGGGATAACTATGCGTGAGTATAACCAAGCACATGGTTTTACCCCGGTAGCTGCTCGTCCTAGCCAAGTAGAGGAGGTGCGTAGAAGGGGCAAAGGCCTCAATGCTGAGATTGCTAGAGATGGTAGATCTAGTTCCAGTAAGACTCCTAGTCACTTGTCGATTGAAAAGCCGAAGTACAGTTCCCCTGCTAAGACTCTTAGAGCTGCCGAGGCAGCAAGAGCCGAGTTGTCTGGCTTATCCGGAGAAGCTCTCCGTATACATCAAGACCGAGTTAATGAGTTGGTAGCAGTGGCTACCCGGCAGAATGAGGCCTTTCGCAAGGCTAACACAGCTGTAGGGGGATCCCAAGTTGTTCATTCGGCTGGAGCAGCCGGGGAAAGATCTAGGGGGCAAGCTTCCTCACCGCATGTCGGTGGAGATCGTGACCGGAGTGTGAACTCCGGTAGAAATAAGCAGATGCAGACATATGATCCGGTATATGCCGGAAAACAGTTAGTTGGGCCAGGCAGTGTAGGCCGGGGTAAGAGCAATCCCGGTCCGGGCAATCCTAGTGCCGGAATAATTAACTCGGCTGGCCGAGGTCATCCACCTCGGTATCCGAGGCAGCAGCAGTATGTTGAGCAAGTTCAGCAGCCGCGGGTGTTGACCCGATGGCTGATCGTTATGATGACGGTAACTCGGCTATGGAGAAAGCCGGGTATCCAAGGTATGATTGTCCGCTGGGATCTCGGTTGGGACATCGCCAGTTGTCTCCAAGTGATGCTCGCTACAAGTTGGACAGGATCTAGATGTCGGAAATGCTGGAAGAGCAAGGCCCACCTGGCCCTGCTTGCTTTGGACCTCGGATCATGAGAGAGCCACCGGTGCGGCACTTTCAGTTGAACCGAGGTGCGAAGACATATGAAGGCAGCACCAAGCCGGAGGACTGGCTGACAGATTATGTGTCGACAGTGCATATTGCTGGAGGAAACCGCTGATGGGCGGTGAGGTATATCCCACAGATGTTGGAAGGGCCAGCCCGGATTTGGCTGAACAACTTGAGAGAAGGCAGTATTGATTGCTGGGTAGACTTTGAAGAAGCATTTGTTAGCAACTTCTCCAGCACATACAAGAGGCCGAACCGTCCTCAACAGCTTGCCGTGTGCAAGCAGAGGAACGATGAAACTGACCGGGATTACTTAACCCGGTGGAGTACCATTCGCAATTCCTGTGAAGGAGTTGTGGAAGCACAAGCAATATCTTGGTTTGCCCAGGGGTGCCGACACGGCTCCATGCTCTGGCAGAAGTTGCAGCGGGAGATGCCGGCCACCTTGGCCGAAACAATCCGGATTGCGGATAGCTATGCACTGGGTGATCCAATGCAACCCTTGCTGAACTCGGTTGAGCCGAATAGAAGATATCCGGTGAATAACAGACCCGGACCAGTCAGGCAGAATGATCGCCAGGACTTCGGAAACAAGAGGAGGGAGCCGGATTACCGGTATGGCTCAAATCAAGTTGCTGCAGTAAACCAAGACCAGCCAGATGCCGGAGCTAGCCAGCGTCAAAGGACCAATGGCCCTGCTTGGGGCCAAAACCAAGATGTGAAGAAACCATGGAGTGAACTGAGGAAGCCATTGACTTATGAGGCAATGCTGGATGGTCCATGCAGCTATCATACACTTGATCCTCGCAGGCCGGCCAATCATTCAACTCGGCAGTGCAGGTGGTATCAGCGTACGTTGAAAGAAGGGGGAGGTTCCGGAGGAAACCAGATGGGGCCACCTCAGAGGCCTCCTGCGACATATACTCAACAGAGGCAGACACTACCACTCACAGGGGCAAACACAATTCCCGTGAATACACCGGCACCGAGGCCTCCAGCTCCGAAACCTGTCAATCAAATAAGTGTCGGAGGCAACAATGGCAATGCTGGTCCCAGTAGGCAAGGAGAGTATCCTCAGGGAGATTACAGAGAAGCTCATCAGAGTTATGTGGTCTTTGTGACCGAGCCAACAGACAAGCGAAGCCTGCACAAGCGTACACTGGAGGTGAATGCAGTTATGCCGGCAGTGCCGAGGTATATGCACTGGTCCGAGCAAGAGATCAGTTGGAGCAGAAGGGATCATCCCCGAGTTATGCCAACTCCGGGAGGATATGCTCTGTTGGTGGATCCGACATTCTTTGGACCCACCATCAATGTCCGGTTCACCCGGTTCTGATTGACAATGGGAGTGCTATCAATATCATGTACCGAGACACCATGGTGAAGATGGGTATCTCGGTGAACATGCTGCAACCGAGTAGCACACCTTCCATGGCATAGTGCCGGGTGTTCTTGTGCACCTATGGGCAAGATTTGGGTTGATGTGTTGTTTGGCACCAAGGACAACTGCCGAACTGAGAGCATTCAGTTTGAGGTAGTGGACCTCGAAAGTCCATACCATGCTTTACTCGGCAGGCCTGCACTGTCCAAGTTCATGATATCAACCCATGTGGGTTACCTCAAGATGAAAATGCCAGGTCCTAATGGCATCATCACCATCTCGGGTGATTACAAGCGTGCACTGGAGTGTGCCTCGGCTGGATCATGCTTGGCCGAGTCACTGATTATTGCGCAGAGAAGAAAGATCCATGAAGTGGTGGCGTTGGCGCAGTCCGCGCAACTCGGCATGCCGGGTATGGCTAACCCGGAGCAGAATGCAAACTTTCGAGGTACCAAAGGAGACCAAGAAGATCAACGTTGACCCGGCATTCCCGGATCACAACGTCATCATTGGTACCGGGTTAACGGAGAAATAGGAAGGCGAGCTCAGTCACTTCCTCCGTGAGAACCGGGATATCTTTGCATGGTCCAATCAGGACCTGCCAGGTGTTCCGAGGGAGTTGGCTGAGCACTCTTTGTTCGTCAGACCGGATATGAAACCGGTGAAGCAACCGACACGGCGTCTCTCGGATGAGAGGAGAAAAGTGGTGGGTGATGAGCTGGCCAAGTTGCTTGCGGCTGGTTTCATCATGGAGGTGCTACACCCGGACTGGTTGTCTAACCCGGTCCTGGTGGAAAAGAAAAAAGATGAACCTTTGGTGGCCAAGGTGTGGCGCATGTGTATCGATTTCACGAACTTAAACAAGGCATGTCCTAAGGATCCATTCCCGCTGCCTCGGATTGATCAAGTGATCGATTCTACAGCCGGGTGTGAGCTGTTATCCTTTGTAGATGCGTATTCTGGTTTTCACCAGATACCTTTGAACCCTGCTGATCAATTGAAAACTGCTTTTATTACCCCTTATGGGGCTTATTGCTATCGTGTCATGACATTTGGCTTGAGAAATGCCGGGCTACTTATCAGAGATGTATGCAGAAATGTTTGCATGAGCAAATAGGCAAAAATGTGCAGGTGTATGTCGACGATGTCGTCATAAAAACTAAAGATAAAGCCACTCTGATTGATGATCTCAGAGAGACATTCATAAACTTGAGAAAATACCGGATGAAGCTTAACCCGGATAAATGTACATCGGTGTGCATGCGGCAAGTTACTCGGTTTCCTGTGTCAAGCCGAGGTATCGAGGTAAACCCGACAAAAATCCGTGCTATTGAAAGCATGAGGTTACCGACATGTCTCAAGGACGTGCAGAAATTCACCGGATGTTTGGCATCCTTAAGTCGGTTTGTTAGCAGGTTGGGAGAAAAGGCATTGCCTTTGTATCAGCTCATGAAGAAAACCACCCACTTCGTGTGGACCCCGCAAGCAGATGCGGCGTTCACCGAGTTAAAAAAGATGCTGGCAACTGCGCCGATACTGGCCTCACCATTACCCAAAGAGCCGATGTTGCTATACATTGCAGCCACAAACCGAGTTGTGAGTGTTGTAGTGGTGGTGGAGCGAGAAGAAGAGGCAAAACTGTGCAGAGGCCGGTATATTATTTGAGCGAGGTAATCTCGTTATCCAAGCAGAACTATCCTCACTACCAGAAGATGACATATGGTGTCTATCTGGCTGCTAAGAAGTTGAAACATTACTTCCAAGAGCATTCAATCACTGTGGTATGTGAGGCTCCTATCTCGGAGATCATTGGGTGTAAAGATGCAACTGGCCGGATAGCCAAGTGGGCCATCGAGGTGTCCCCTTACACTCCTCACTATGAAAGAAGAGATGCCATTAAGTCTCAGGCACTGCCGGATTTCTTGGTGGATTGGGCCGAGATGCAATATGAGCCACCACTGCCTGACTCCAATTACTGGAGGATGCACTTTGATGGTTCCAAGACCAAGATTGGTTTGGGGGCCGGGTAGTTCTTACCTCGCCAAAGCGAGATCAGCTGAGATATGTACTGCAGATTCATTATGCAGCATCTAACAATGTGGCCGAGTATGAAGCACTGGTCCATGGGCTCAATGTGGCCAAGGAAATAGGAATTCGCCGAATTGAATGTTTCGGGGATTCAAATCTGGTAGTGCAGCAAGTCTCGGGAAATTGGGATGCTTTGGACGCCAATATGGCGTTTTTCGGTTTCATGTCCAGAAGATCTCGGGATTCTTTGAAGGGTGCGAGTTCAAGCATATACCTCGGGAGAGAATGAAGCTGCCGACATATTGTCCAAGCTGGGCTCATCTCGGGATCCAATTCCACCCGGATATCCTTGGAGCATTTGAGGAAGCCATCAATCAAACCATCTCCCGAGTCCGAGTCAATCTTTATCCCGGCAAAACCGGAGTCTGGTGTTGCTCCTATGGACATCGATGTCGGGTGCATCTGGGAAGACCCGGGGACTAATTGGCAAATCTCGGGGACTGGCTGCGTAATGTCGGAGGAGGCAATGTTGGTTTATTTCATGGATGTGGATGATCCGTTGTTTCCTGTGCACCCTGTACCGGAATGGGCGCAGCCAATTATGGCCTATATGACAGATGGGAGTTTGCCAAGCAATGAAGTTGAGGCCAGGCAAATACAAAGAAGATCCAAGGCATATACCATCATCAACCATGAGTTATACAAGAGAAGTGTGACCGGGGTGCTGCAGCGCTGTGTTGAGCTGCAGGAAGGGCAAGAAATGTTCGTGGAAATTCATCAAGGAGAATGTGGACATCATGCTTCATCAAGAGCCTTGGTGGCTAAAGTATTCCGGCATGGGTTCTATTGGCCCAATGCTCTGAATTAGGCAGAAGATATCGTCAGGAAATGTGAGGGATGTCAAAGATTTGCTAAGAAGATTCACCTGCCAGCTTCGGCACTGAAAACAATCCCAATCACTTGGCCCTTTGCTGTTTGGTGTCTGGATATGGTGGGGAATTCAGGCCAGCCCGAGGTAACATGACTCATATGCTGGTGATGGTGGACAAGTTCACCAAGTGGATCGAGGTGAAGCCAATCCGGAAATGTGATGGACATACCGCGGTGACCTTTTTGAAGGATATCATTTTGAGATATGGTTATCCCCATAGCATTATCTCGGATAACGGCACAAACTTTGCTGTGGGAGAGTTTGCTCGGTTTTGTGCTGACAAGGGAATTCGGCTGGACATAGCCTCGGTGGCGCACCCAGAGGCAAATGGGCAAGTAGAGAGAGCAAATGCATTGGTGCTGGCCGGCATAAAAGCTCGGTTAATTGAGCCGCTGATGCGAACTCCAGGATGCTGGATTGAGGAGATACCAGCAGTGCTGTGGGGTCTAAGGACCACACCGAATCGTTCGACTGGCTACACGCCATTCTTTCTAGTATATGGTGCAGAAGCGGTTCTGCCAACCGACATAGAGTATGACGCGCCGAGAGTGGCGTTGTACACTGAAACCGAGGCTAAAGAAGCTCGGGAAAACGGTGTTGATTTGCTCGAAGAAGCAAGAGAGCTGACATTGTCTCGGTCAGCAATATATCAGCAAAATCTCCGACGCTATCATAGCCGGAAGATCAGCCCTCGAGTGTTCCAAGAAGGGGACATGGTGCTCAGGCTGGTGCAGCGTACTGCAGGCCGGCATAAATTGTCACCTCCTTGGGAGGGACCGTTCATTGTGAGCAAGGCTCTGCACAATGATTCATATTATCTTATAGATGCGCAGAAACCCATGAAACACAGGAGGGACAAATCCGGAGAGGAAACCAAACGTCCCTGGAATGTAGCTCTACTACGACCCTTTTACTCATAAGGGCGCAATGTATGTATCTCGGTTTCTTTGAATAAAGTGTTGGCACTCCGAAGCGTAACTCGGGGACTGCCTTTTTGTCTTTATCCTTGTGTTTTATCTCTGTTTTATCCGTGTTGTTTATATGTCGGGTGATTTTTTGACTCTGTTTCAAAGCTCAAGTAATGTATGCTATTTTGTTGTGATCTTGTGACTCGACTGACGAACGCCAAAATGGCAGTCAAGAGCAGAGGTTATAGTATGTGGTAAACATAAAATGAACTCGGGGACTTGGTTCAAAAATGATCCGACATATGTTGTTTACTAACCCGGTTTTCGCATGTCCGATGACTCTGAATCCTGACTCAAATTTTACAAGTACTGTATGCTATAATTTTGATCTTGTGACTCGACTGTCGAACGCCAAAATGGTAGACAAGAGCAAAGATTACTAAGTATAGTAAACGAGAAAGTAAACTCGGGGACTCGATGAAAAGTGATCCGGCATTAAGCCGTTTTCATTAAGAGTAGCGAGGCAAAAGTAGCACTGCGGATTACTTAAAGTATATTTACATCTGCGCCCAGCATTCCGGGGATTTAATGTTTCAAATTTATGATAAGCTCAAGCAGCTGCGTGCGAAGAACTCGGATCAGTTGGAGCAGTCTCGGTGGCGGGGTTGGCGGCCGAGGTATCGGTGATGTCGGAGGCCGCTTCGACATTGGCAGTGGGGCGAGCTTCAGCCTCGACCTCCTCGTCAGACTCGGTTTCTTCATCATCATCGTAATCTTCACTGAAAGAGGTTGCGTCCTTGCGCCTTTGAATCAGCACTGGATCTTCAGTCCATTGGGATTGGGCGCGCAGAGATTTCAGTGCGTTGAGGTCAATCTCCTCATACCAAGATAGCACAAAGGTTAGGGCTTGATCTGCTCCGGCGCGGGCTGAGGAGGATCTCCACTCTCGGAGTCTTGTCTCGGCGGTCAGCAGGCGCTGGGATAGCTCGGCAATAGAGACTGGAGTCTCTGAACCTGGCCATAGGGCGTTGAAAACTCGGATGCCAGCGCTTAGAAGTTCGGTTCCGATGCTCTTCAGCGGAGTAAGGCGGGCATCCAGGGCTGTCAAGTGATCTTCCATGTCCCACTCATCCGAGATGGGGCCAGCCTCGGCTCTCTTGTCACGTGCCTTGCGGACGGTGTTTGTCGCAGCGGTTTTGGAGTGGGCGAAGTGCTCTGAAGAAAGAAAAGCTGTTACCGAGTTAAACTTTGTGTCGGCATATTTCTAATGTCGGCAGAAGCAAAGCAAATGAAAGGAAAGGCTGAAGGGAACTCACTGTCCATCTCATGATTGATTCGGGTGACCGTGGCTAGCCATCTGTCGCACTTAGCTTTGAGAGCGTCAAGCTCTTGTTGTGCCGAGGTGTACCGAGACTCGGTCTGGCCAAGGAGCTCCTGGTGCTTCTGAGTTTGTTCGTCCCGCTGCTTCAGAGTTTGCTCCATTCGGGACTTCTCCTTCTGGACCCGCTCAAGCTCCTTTTTGAGGCGAGACACCTCGGACTTCTCTTTCTCAAGCGCATCATTGTGCGCGTTGTCCTTGCGCCTCATCTCGTCCTGAAGCTGCTTGTGCGAACTCTTGAGCTTATTGTGGGCCAGCAGAAGCTTCTGAAACACCGCAGTCCGGGCATTGGTGCAATCCTGAAAAAAAAAGTGTTAGTGTGTTTTCTTGAAAAGCTGGACCGAGTAAAACTTGGCATGAATCTCGGGGACTTGTTGTCGGTTTTTTGAAGATTTTGTGAAGATTCGCACCGAGTGATCTTTACTCGGGAGAGCATCAGTCACTCGATCCGAATCTCGGGGACTGGGGATTGTATAGTAATCAGTTCTTGCAAAGAAAAGAGTTGTGGCCGAGGAAAGTTTACCTCGGTAATCTGGCTGGCTCGGAGAGTCGCAACCTGCAAGTTATGCATGGACTGCGCGATCGCGCTGGGTCCAGCTGGATGTCGGCTCGCCGGGTTTGCAGAGGAGACCTCGCCAGTGTCGGCGGCATTCCAGTCCATATAATATTGCTTCTCAGAGCCTAGGCTTTGTCCGCTCTGAGTACGGAGCTGAGGAAAACCCCAACTGCCAGTGGAAACTTTGGCAACATCAGTACTGAGAGCTTTGTGGGCCGTTGTTGTAGTGGGAGTAAGCACCACTGTCTTCGCCGGGTCAGTAAGTTGTTTCCCAGCGGCCGCTTGGTCCTGCGCAGATTTGCTTGGCGAGGTTGATTTCCGAGTTGACAACTCGGTGGACGTTGTAGTGGACTTCGGTGCTGGCGGCTTGGCAGTGGTCTGTTTCTGCTTTTGCTGCTTCTGCTGCTTCGGCTGTTGTTGATGTGGTTGCTGCGGTGGCTTCTGCTTTGGAGGAAGTAGAGGTGGCTGCTGATCCGGGGCTGGCGGAGTCTCGGTCCGCGCAGTCTCGGAGGGCGCAGTGTGGGCACCCGAACCAGTGTCTTGGTCAAGTGCCGAGGTTTCTGGGGCAGCTTGGCCTTCTCCAGTTCCAGCCTCAGTGTATGGCAGGATGATGATGGGCGGAGTTGTGTGTGCTGGAGCCGAGCTGGCAGCTCCAGTGTCGGTTGATGGTGGAATGGGGGAGCGCATGTTGGATGCGCTCTGGTTTACTTCAAGGGGGACCCTGCATAGAAAAAGGAAGTATGTTATCTCGGGAAAGTGCTGTCTCGGCAGAAGATATCTTATGTCGGCAGAAGATATCTTACCCTTCTGTGACTGGGGGCATCTTCTTGGACCGAGGCTTGTCTCCCGGCTTCTTCCGCAGCTTCTGTCTCTTGGCGGCAGGAGGTGGGGGTGCGGAAGCCTCGTATCCGAGGTACCAGTGTCTGCACGTTTGCGAGACGCCCCGGGGTTGGCCGTGGCAGCAGGGCCAGAACTCGGAGCTTGTCCTGCTGGGGCAGCTGTGGTCGAGGGCATGGGGTAAGCACGTGCAAGAGGACGAGCATCAAGTACCTCTAGAATTTCACATTCATCGTCATCATCGTCATTACCCGGGGCAGCGGCCGGGATCGGCATGTGGTCCTCGTCATCCGGGTCTTCTACCTCGGTGGCGGCCGGGGCAGGCAAATCCTGGCCCCACTTGGCAGAAGGAACGGCTCCGTCCTCCTGGACTTGTCGAGCAAAAAGCTGCAAAGTAGTTACAGTGAAACCGGGTTAGTCCAGAAGCACATTATATTGCTAACATAAAAGTGATGTCGGCAGGCAAGTTGTGTGTCGGGGGCTGCCCCCGGGTAGGGCAAAGATGATGTGTTATGAACAGTTAAGGTCTAACCGGATCAAGGTTAGCCGGGTCACTTGGGCCGGATCTCAAGGGGATTCGGTCAGTCCTACTTCAAGCCAGAGTAAAAGGAAGGACCAAAGGGGATCCGGTGAGGCTTAACCGGATCCAAGGGAGAAGAGCCGGCTAAGTTATCCGGATCCGTCAGGAAGGACCCGGGTAGGGCAACTCGGATGTTGCACAGGGGCCAAGTAATGTCAGTAAAAGTCACGGGCACTGTAATGTTACTGACCGGGGCTCAGAAGACAGCAAGGTACAGCCACAGGTTTTCCGGGTCACAAGCCCCTAGGCGCTGACTCGGCCAATTCGGGAAAGGGGCAGTGGCTAGGCTACTGTGGTCTACACTGCCTTAAGCTCAAAGAGGAAAGATAAGCCTGTGGTGGACAGAGGGTGAGCTGGGCTGAGTGACAGTGGCCAGTGTTTGTCCTGTTCTCCTTGTCCATGCCATTGTCCTCTGCGGCCAGGGGCAAAAGGGTAATTCGGTTACTGTATATATGCGCCACCACCTTCCCCTGTGAGGAGGATCGACCATTGTAAGCATCATTTCCCCCCCAAGCTTCATCTTCTACCTGGAGCTCTCTCCATTGTTCATTATACAGCTCAGGGAGCACTCTGTACTTGTAAACACTTGAGATATAAGAGAGTAGGCTAGAGCTGCAGTAGGGTGTTACCTCCACAAGAGGGCCCCGAAGCAGGGTACATCGTGGTGTTCTTTGCTGTTCTTGGTTTGCTCTGTTCTTGTTGGTTCTTGCGACTTCTTGCTTCTTCTTCATGCGTGCTACGTGAGCGCGCAAACCCTCCCCGGTTCCCCCAACGCCCAAGCGAGCCCACACTTAAGCCATCCCCATGGCATCTGCCGTGACACCACCACGACACATAATGCAAACTCATAGGGATATGCTCGGTTTCCTCAACTCCATACGCCTCCAAGGTTGAAGGGAAACTCCCATGCTCAACCTTCTCGACCTCATCGCCTCCAAAGGTCAATGCCCAAGTGTAGGCATCATCACTCGACTCCTTTGCGGAAGGGAAAATCCCATGCTCCGCGTCATTACTTGACTCCGTTGCCGAAGGGAACATCCCATGCTCGGCATCATCATCACTTGACCCATGGTCATAGGTGATAGCATCATCCATGCTCGCCTCCTTGGTCGAAGGGAAAATCCCATTCTCGACCATCTTCTCACCATCTTGGTCACCGTCTTGTTCACCAACTTGGCATTCCCACATCATGTGACCTCTTCTATTGCATAGCGGGCACAAGAGATTGGGACATTTTCGTGGTCATGGTCTTGGCCTTGGCAATTGTCACATAGAATGTCTTCATTTTCCCATATGGGGGCCAATGTGGTGATGGCACTTGGTGTAGAGGCCATGTCATGAGAAAGGCGCCGTCTTGGTTGTGGCCTCACGTTTGTGACCATGTTTCTTCCGGCGTCGACGTAGGCTTTGCACGACGAAGTTATCGAAGTCGGCCATGATCTCATCAAACATGGAACTTGTAGCTCTTGTTGGCGCACTTGGAGTGGTAGCACTAGGGGACACCATAGGATGCACCTTTGTCGCAGTCTTCTTTTCATGTCGACGTTGACGCTCTTGAGTGGAGGGGTGTCGCCGAAAGTCATTTGGATGCTTCTCCTCATGTTGGCGTCGGCGTGCTTGTTGCTTGGTGACCTTGCCTTGGAGCTTCCACTAGAGCTTGGAGACATGTTGTGGTCCACCGTGGCATCTTTCTTGTGGCGCCTTGAAGAGTGTGATGAAGGACGTATGCTCTTGGCAAGCTCGTCCATGGCATCCTTGACAATTTGGAGCTTGGCCTTGTCGATGCACTTCTTGGGACGCCGCCTTCTTGTTGAAGGAGAATGTCGAAGCTTGTCGCCCTTGGCGACGGCCTTGTCATGACTCCTTCTTGAAGTTGATGGCGAATGGCGAAGCTTGGCACTCTTGGAAGTAGATGGAGCTCCATAGGATGAACTCATGTTGGTCTTCTTGTCGGAGCACCGTCTTGAGCTTGAACCATAGAAGTAGGTTATGCCATGACGCTTGGTAGTGCCGCTCTTGAACATGGCGGTAATGGGAGTCCTCTCCTCTTGCATGTTGTCAAAGTCGTCGCACATGCTACAAGAGTAGTAGTCGTAGACGTTCTCCACCATGTCATCGGAGTGGTAGTCGTAGTCGTGGCGCTCCACCATGTTGTCGTAGTCGAAGTTGGTACCATGTGATGAGGCATGTGAAGACACTTGCGCCTCATTGTCGTTGGAGCTTGTGTAGTCGGAGTCGTGGTAGATTCGCACGTACTTGGAGTCGATACAATTTGATGAAGGTTGCTCGACGTCATGGTACCGCTCCTTGTCGTGTACGCTCGAATAGTCGGAGTCGTAGTTGGAGTAGTTGTAGCGGAAGTCTTGGTGATGATCCATCATGTCATGGGGGTCATTGTCGGTGTAGTCGTCGTAGTAGTGGTCCCCCATGTCCTCAAAGCATGAGGCATCATAGTCCATGTGACTCATCATGTAGTCCTCCTCATAGGCTCCGTAGTTGCATTCGCTCTCCCTAGACATGTCAACTCACAAGACAAGTGTATATATGTGGAGTGGAAAGGAACTAGAACACAACCTCTCACCTTGTAGATAGTATTGGACGTCGTGGACAACCAAGGGAAACGATCACAAAGTAAAATGCGTGTGTTCAAGTATCCAAAGCAAACTCCAAAACACACCGGCTTAAAAGTTGGTAGGAAGGTATGGTAGGTGGAAAGCAAATTGAACCAACCGGAAACCAAGATATTGTCAAAGCAAGTAGAGAACCACGATGATCACAAAGCAAAACAACTCAATCTCAAAGATAGGACTGTAGTGCAAGGAAACACACGCGCGGAAAGATAAATGGGACTCGTGCAACCAAGAAGTGAGCTAGAGAACCATATGATCCTAGCGAAGACTATAAGCTCGTGTTGCACAAGTACAAGGAGAGCTACTAGCTCGATTGCAATTTATTTGGTGGGCTACAAGATTTGCACAACAATGCACCACCTACTAGATGTTCATCGAGCTTGCGCGCTTCCTACAAGATATGGCAAGTGGTGTTTCTTTTTTTTTTTGATTTGGCACTTTTTGCTTCTTGTCTCTTTTTGAGTCTTTTCACTTTTGCACACTTCCTTCTTTTTATGCCAACAACAAGATTTATGATACATGATAACTAGCGCATGCAATTTTGCTCGGAAACTACACGGTGCAAATGTGCAAAGCCCAAGCAATCATCAAGAGCTAGCCTCAATAGGACAAGATAAACACAATGGTATGATGGCTATCAAAGGAATGGCAAGGGGTGAAGGTTGGCAATGTTATACCTTTCGTCGATGTTCTTCACCCGTTGACGTAGAAGCTTCGTGCTTGCCCACGAATTTTGGTGGTGGTAGATGATGGATCTTCCGCAATGGTGATAAAGGCCTTGATTGTAGCTTCGAAACGAGCCGAAGAACACCAAAAACGGAGTCCGGAATCAAAAGATATGGCCAAAACAATTTTCTGAAATTTCAGTTTTTCTGAGGTACCGCTTAACCCAGCGGTAGTACCGCTCGAGGTACCGCTCGGGGTCCAGAAAGCCGTTTTCGGCGGTACCGATTGGCGGTAGCACTGTAGCGGGCGGTAGTACCGCTGCGGGTCGCAGAACGCGCCCGAGAACGCGAAAATTCGCGATTTTGGCGGAAATTCTCGCCGAAAAACCTCAAATCGAAGGGGCAAATGATGGAATTAGGCCATGGGAACGCAAAGGAAGTTAGATCAACTCGTATAGCAATAGATCTATGGATCAAAACTTGCAAAAACGCACTCAAATCTCAGATCGATCCAAAAGCAAATTGGGGCTATTTTGGTGGAAATTTTCGAATTTCTCAAAATCAAAGAAAAATTAGGGGGATTTGGGGTGGAAACACATGTCAAATCCGTGGCAACCATGCTCTGATACCATATGATGAGGATTGGACCTCTAGGGTGGCCCGATCTTCACGGATTGACGGAGGATGTGGACGAACGCACGCAAGAACACGAGGAACACGAAGAACACCAAGAAGAACGCCCCGAACACAAGAACACACACAAGATACAAGAACCGTTTCCCTTACCGGTCGGTCCAACCGGTCCAATAGAATCCACACGAAGGTGAGAGATCGGCAAGTAGATACAAGAAGGGATCTTGGATGGTTGTTTCTCCAACGGTCAACCGAACCGATCCAATAAAGTCACCCGAGGATGAAAGATTGGCGAGTAGTCAAACTACAAGTAGAGGTCTTGAATCCACGAAGGGATCTTCTCCACAAGGGAGGAACCATCCCCGCAAGGGGAGGAAGGAGACCGTCTTGAGGTGGGGAGCCTAGCTCTACTCTAATCTCAAAACATAGTCTATCTAGATCTGAGATGGGGAACTCCTATTTATAGTGTTGACCAACAAGGGGGTAGGTGGGGGAGGTTACATGGGCCTCCAACCCGTGCAGATTCCCGCAGCGGCGGTACTACCGCTTAACCCAGCGGTAGTACCGCTGGTGCGGGCTGTCTTCGCATCTTCCCTCCTCGGCGGTACCTCCAGCGGTACCGGTAGCGGTACCGGTCGGTACCGGGCATGCGGTCCGAAGGGGCGTTCCAGCGGTAGCCCTGGCGGTAGTGGTGGCGGCAGCGTCCTGGCGGTAGTACCGCCTAACCCAGCGGTACTACCGCCGCCTGGGTCTTTTCTCCTCTTCCTTCGTCTCTTCCAAGCCACCGTCTTGTCGGACTCCATTCCTCGTGCGCCTTGGCCATCTTCCCGTGGAGTCATACTCGTCATGACTAGCAATACAAAGTGACGATGGTCAAGTAGTATACCATTCCAAAGTGTCATATCGAGGTTCACACAAAGGAAGGAGTTCACCTTTGATGTCCATGGTGACTTGTGGAGTGTTGGAGTGCTTGACATGGTGATGGTCCTAGGTTGGGCTACATCAACAGTCAGTTTGCAGTCTCTCCTAGATAAGAAAGGTGTCTCGGGGACTCGGTTGAGACCGAGTCGGTTTCTACATGCATAGTTTTGCTGCTAGACTTAATTTTGTCTGTTTAATAGAATTGATGTTCCCATTGAATATTTGTTATGTGTATATGCTTGAACTAACATTGAAAGGTGATATCGGCTTTACCGAGAGAGTATTCATCCCCGAGATCATGGTTTATTGGTTGTCTCGAATTACCCAAAATATTATAGCATTATCGGTATTATCCAGATCGCCGTTTATTTCGGTTGGCAGTTATATTTAAACATCACCTCATATCTCAAATCGCCGTTTATTTCGGTTTGCCAAGATATTGAGGCATCTATCTCATATCATCGAGTATCCCTTAATTGCTATCTTTATCGGCTTAATCAATTATCATGATTCTTCAGCTGTCCAAGTTTACCAGAGTATCACAGCATCATTATCTCGGCACAGTGAGTCGAAAGGTATCTGATCTCTCTGAGTGTTACATGTTGAGAAATGTCTCAACTCGTCATTTGACAAAGTGCCCATGAGGGCAGAATGTCATATTTAGCCCATGCAGGCTATATGTGTTGGATCAGCTAAGGCTGCCAGCATATTTGTGCGGTAAAAGCCCAAAGTGGCTAAAAACCGACATATGAGATATGCCCAGAGGGGCCGAGATACCGACATATGAGATATGCCCAGAGGGGCCGAGATACCGAGACATATGAGATATGCCCAGAGGGGCCGAGATACCGAGACATATGAGATATGCCCAGAGAGGCCGAGATACCGAGACATAGGAGATATGCCCAGAGAGGCCGAGATACCGAGACATAGGAGATATGTCCGTACAGACATACGCTCCGAGACATATGAGATATGTCCGTACAGACATACGCTCCGAGACATATGAGATAAGCCCGTGCAGGCTTATGTCGGTCCAGCTAATGCTGGCGACATGCGCCTTCGGTAATGCCCAGAGTGGCTAAGAACCGACATATGAGATATGCCCAGAGAGGCCGAAATACCGGGACATATGAGATATGTCCGTGCAGACATACGCCTTCGGTAATGCCCAGAGTGGCTGAAAACCGACATATAAGAGACACATGAGATATGCTGGTGACATGCGCCTGCGGTAATGCCCATGATGGCTAAGAACCGACATATAGTGGTGCCCATGCAGGCAGTATGTTGTGTGTATGGAGGTTTTTTGGTATGGTTATTTGTTTTTATAAGTCTGCGCGCGACTCTGCGAGTCCCCCACAGCCTCGGGGACTAATGTCGGGGATGTAACCCCGGGTACCCCAGAGTTGATGTCGCTGTGTGTTGATAAAAGAGAGTGAAGCAGTGATAGATAAAAGAAAAGGCAAAAGAAAGCAACCCGGGCCGACATTGGAGCTGTCCAGGTCGAAATAACCAGTACTGGGCCGAGTCTTCCTCTCCTCAACTCGGCAGAGCCGAGATGGCCTCTTCTCCTCGCCTCGGACGGGCCGCTGCTGGGCAGGCCGAGTTGGCCAGACCTCGGTTGGGCCGAGGCTTTCCCAGCCCCGGAATGGGCCAGCACAGCCACAACCCGGCTGGGCCGGACTCTCCTCCTCGTCGTCCCCGACATCGCCTCCTCCGCGCCGTCGTCCCTCGGCGGCTCCTCCCCGAGCCTCGGCCGCGTCTGCTCCGTCCCGGCCGTCCCCGAGCTCTGCCTCGAGCCTCGGCCGCGCCTCCCCGTCGCCCTCGCCACCGGATCCCGGCGCGCCCACGCCCGCGCATCTCGGAGCCCCAGCATCTCCGCCATGGCCGTCTCGGCCTCCCCAGGCTTCGCCCCGAGCTCGACCCAGGCCTCCCGCGCCTCGTCGGGACACCTCTCCTCTGCATCGACCCCGTCCTCGCCTCGCTGCCCCGTCCTCGCCTCGCTCCCGCATGCTCCACCTCGGCGGGCCGAGACGCGCCAGCCCCGGGCAGGCCGTGATCTCCTACCTCGGGCGTACCGGGATCTCCAATCTCGGGTGGGCCGACACTCCGGTGTCTCGGGCCAAAGTTGCCGTGCCTTGCCTCGGCTGGGTCAGGCCACTTCGCCTCGCTCTGGCTAGGCCGGTGCTGCGACCTCGGCTGAGCCAACACGGCTCCCTCGACACCGACGTATCCACGCCTCCATCGCCCGAGACTGCGTCCAACTCCCTTGACCAGCATCTCCAGGCGCTACCTCGACACCTCAGCGTGCTGCCTCTACCCCGACATGTCCACACCACCGCATCCCAGCTACCGCATCGTCAGGTACAGATACTATGCCAAGATCCAGGAGACAAGTGCTAGAAGATAGGACGGAGGACAGACACGACGTGCCAGGCCCATCCCCATGATGCATGCACAGTGCCACTGATGTGACGAGAGTACAACTGATGACGCATGAACAGTGTTGACGCGACCCCAGTAGTCAAATCAGCAGCAGTGTTTGTATAGTGACATGCGGGCCACCCCTTGTCCCCTGGGCTTTCCCTATATAAGGAGCACCAGGGGAACGCTCCCAGGACGACGCCACGCATGGGCTCTCTTGCCCCTTGGGCTCATTCTCCCCCCGCTCTCTCTGCTGGCTCCCTTGAGCACATCTCCATAGCTCGTTCCATACAGCTCGAGGAGCATTTGTACAGTCCGTATACAGAGGAAGAATACACCAAATAGGCTAGATGCTGCAGTAGGGGTTTTATCTCCTCACGAGAGCCCCGAAGCAGGGTAAATCCTTGTGTTCGTCTGTTTGTCCGTGTGTGCTCTTCAGCGCGCTATCCCTCCCCGAATCCTCTAGCGTCCATCGGCCCCAAACATAAGCCTACCCCTAGGCATCTGTTGTTTCATACCACGACAGGACGAAACAAATCTGAGAGCCTTCTAGTGTGTGTCGCTGCGTGCACATTGAATGCATGTGTGGCATGCCGTAGTGCACCATGCGTCTATGTAGCTTGCACGGATGGACATGGCCGTTGTACGCGTCGCAATTTTTTTACCTCACCGCTAGACTAGCCTAGATGTCATGTACAATTACTATTTACATAAATGTATACTTGTTCACATGAAAGAAATTAATTAAATAAGATAGACAATCAGAATAACAATATACTCCATAGCAACAAACGAATAACTCGATAAGCTAAACATTAACTACCTTAAACACTAAAAACATGAACTACAACTACTTCAGCTATGACAACGATGAAGAAGGTGAAGAGACAAGAGTGGCATCCATTGCTATTTGCACCACCTATTCATAAATATCATCACTCTTCCACTCCCAGTGAAAATAAGAGCTTCTCCCACTTGTATCTTATATTTCTTCCAACCCATACTTAAAAAATTGTGTTTAGAAAATTGAGGACGAAAAGGAAGTAGAGAGTAGTACTACCACTTTCACGAAGTCGCTTCGAGGAGAAGCATATCAAAGACTTGATTCCCTCTTGCACCAACTTGATGAATGTATGCCACCACTGAGGAGCGAGAGGAGACCATTATAGAACCGGAAGGTCATGCACGCGATCATGTAGGCAAAATTGCGGTTGTAGAGGAAGGTCTTAAATAATACCAAGCTCTAAGAGAGTCACTTGAGGGTACCCAAGCAAGAAAATTGTGTTACCAAACTAATGAGTTTATATATGGTTGGTCAGATAAACTCCTCGAGTATTTTGAGCAACTCAAAAAGTCTCACAAGGTCGTTACAATGAGCTCGCCAAACTCACCGAGTCTAATGATCAATTTGAATTATAACGCTTGTCCCACTAACCTTGTTGTGAAAAAGCAACTCATATAAAGGAGAACACTTGGTTGAAGGCCAACTTGAAAGGGCCTAGCCACATGTATCCAAGGTGATAAGAAACTCAATAACCTTTTGAGCAATCCAAAGGAAAAATGTTGGAAAAAAGGGTTTAGGTATGCTCATAAGTCCAAAAAGACCAATAAGGAAAAAACATTCCCCTTCCATAAATGTTAGCTTTGTGAAGGAGGGGAGATGTCAAAAGACAAGGAGAACAACAACATTGTGGGATGTGATTCCATAAGGGAAAAACCACTCATAATGTTTTTGCTGGAAAATATCTTTGTTCTTTGCAAGGCACATGATGTACATGTTTATGCCACATTTGTTGGTTCTCCGATTGATGGGGTTGTTTCGACAACCGAAGCGATGGTATCGCTCCTACGACAAACAATTTATCACTAGTACAGAACGACACATCGGAAACGGGCCAAAACCCTCATCGGAAACGGAGAAGTGGTCTGTGTCCCCGCCACCGTGGCTGATGTGAAGGCCCACATCCGGAACGGAGTCCAAAAACTGTATCCGATGAGGCCACATTTTGTCAACGGTTCTACACATATCTCCGTTTCCTCAGTGTCGAGCTCATCAGTAACGGAGTGTGTAAATTTACTCGTTTCATTGAGGATTCTTCATAAGCATATAGCACGAATACAGATGCCACTGGGCATTTAAAATCTCACAGCACAAGCACAAGAATGACAGATCAGATTCATAAGGTAGTAGCTCAGATTCATAAGGTAGCTCTATATTACAGTGATACATCTTTATAACCTGCTAGCTATTGACAAATGTTTTGGTAGCAGTGACAACATGCTTTATAACCTCCTGCCACTCTTCTTCCTGCCAGAGTTCACAAAGCTGGATAATCACTGATACTCCACAGAAGAGCATCTGCCTTGGCAAGCACATCTTTAGTAAGGACAGATGTAGCAAACTGTGATACATCTTCAACTCTCCTTGCTATTGACAAATGATTTTGGTAGCACTGACAGCATGCTTTATAACCTCTTGTCACTCTTCTTCCCGCCATAGTAGTCAAAGCTGGATAATCATTAATACTCCACAGAAGAGCATCAGTCTTGGCGAGCACATCTTTAGTAAGGACACATCTTCTATCCATCTGATGAGGATATAGATGCATGGTCAGTATAGATCTACATATTGGAGACATGTAGATGTATAATATTGAGTGCAAACCAATTAATTGTTACATATTTGAGAGAACATATCGATCTACTTACAGTGTCCAATTAAAACAAACAGATCGAGCGCATGCATAATTATCTATGGCTTAGATCTACATATTGGAGACATGTATGTTTATAATATTGAGTGCAAACCAATTAATGGTTACATATTTGAGAGAACAAATCGATCTACTTATATTGCCCAATTAGAACAAACAGATCGAGCGCATGCATAATTATCTATGGCTACGTATTCGAGCAACAAATTGTGGCAACTACACATCGCGTTATCAGACTTGTCCAGTGCATGGATGAGCTTACCAGTGGTGGCATCGCCGCTCGGGGAAGATCCGACGCGCCGCTGGGGGAAGATGCGCGGCGGCTTGCCGACGCACGGCTAGGGGTAAATGCGCGGCGGCGATGCCGGCCGGCCGCGCCGCTCAGATCTGCGAGAAAAGGGTTAGATCTGGCGCTGCTTGGAGCCGCCGCCACACTATGAGAGTGAGAGTGAGGGTGAGAGCGAGAGCTTTAAGGTTGTTGGAATGGCGTATTTATAGCACAAGTACAACATCGGAAACGGAGACGATAAACAACCGTATCCTTTTATTTGCTCACTGACACACTTGGCCTACTTAACAGTACAATTGAACTAACTATCTACTCTACTTGTTCTTCTTCCGCCCTGCCTCCGCGCCATTGTCGTCCACGACGCGGCGTTGTTTCTTCTCGGTTGCCTTCTCTTCCGGCTCGTGCTCCTCCTTCTCCGGCCGCGCGTCCTTCTCCGGCGACTCCTTTTCTCGCGCCTCCTTCTCCGGAGCGTGCTCCTCCTTCTCCGGCGCGTCTTTCTCCGGCGCGTGCTCCTCCTCCCCCGACGCCTCCTCCGATGCCTCCTCCTCCACCTCGTCGGAGTCGTCTTTTCCTGGCTAGAATACGGCTCCGGCGGGTCCTCCGGCTCCTCTTCCTCCGGCGCCTCCTCCTCTTCGGAGTCGTCTTCTCCTTCGCGTGAAGACGGCGGGTCCGAGTCATCGGAGTCGTCTTCTAAAGAGCGTGAAGACGGCGGGTCCGAGTCCGGCGGCCTGTCTTGATCCCACCATGGGACTTCACCGCGGTCTTCACCGCTTGCGTCGTCGATCGGGATTTCCTCGTTCAACCACCAGGGTTCCTCCATGGCGGTTGTGCTAGTGTGGTAGAGAATGTGGCAGAGAACGAAGGGGAGAATGCGAGAACTGCCTGGCTTCGCACGGTTTCAGTCACATTTTATTAGCGGCGAGCAGGCGGTTCCAATCCATCGTGAATTAAGCCGCATTGAACATGCGTGCTTCCAGTTTGCTACTGCAATTTCCCAAGCACATCGCAAACGGATATCCTTCCACGATCGTTGCCATAGAGATACGTATTGAAAACAGAGGTTAAATTATGACCGCTGCCAATACTATTGGTAACGGAGAACATAAATTCTCCGTAACCAATGTTGACGGACCAGCCGTGGCCTCGTCTACAACGCTAAAATCGCGATCTTTCGTCGCCTATCTCATGTCGTTACCATAGAGGGGTATCCAATGTGTCGTTCTGTACTAGTGTATATAGATCTCAATATTGTTCCGGGAGAGTTTCTAACCACTTATATTGTCAGTATCTAATTTTTGAGCCGTCTTTGATAGTAAATAATCTAAAACGGAAAAATGTATATTCATCGCCATTAGATACACACCTGGAAGTGTGATTCCCCTGATTTCGAGTACACCTGGGACAACGGTTTTGATTCTATATACTTTCTTTTCAGAAGATTTTGCCATATCCCATCCTCAGTAAGAGGTTCGAATGACCATTTACTAAGAAGAACTGAATTTTTCACGCAAAGGTCTTGAATGCCAAAACCACCACCATCTTTTAGACAGCAAACAACATTCTATCTAGACAGCAGATATATGTACTATTACTAGTTGAATGCCCGTGCGTTGCTACGGGTCCCCAAATTTTTTCCATTCGCCTTCTAGCAGATAGGTGGTGCGGCTAGTACTGACAGAGGGCGTGTGAAGTTATGTGTCCGACGGATCTTCTCGGATCTAGTCCGTTTTCGTGTTAATTCGTGTGGTTGTAGGTCTGGCTACTCTGATCTACGGTTGTTTTCATTAGCGATGGTTGCTGCTCGGTTGCGTTGGTCTGGTCTTTCAGTACCTAGCACAACGACTTCCGTATGTCTAATAAAACCAGCTCTTCTACGACAAGCTTTGCCCGGCTCCAATGAGGGAGGGGTGAGGACGGCGACGCGCCTTCGGCCGCTTCACTGCTTTTAGTCATCGCTAGGTGGTCCGAAGAGACCTATTTGTGTTTTTTTTTACTTTTGGGTTTCTTTGTACCATTGTTGATAATCAATAGATCGGTTGGCCTTTTCACACACAAAAAAGACAAATATATTCATAGCAAAAATGCATTTAATGCTCTTCACCACCTGAATGACACACTTTGCTCTTTCTCACAAACACACATCTCAGATTGTGAACGACGTAGCCATTTTCCAAAAAAAATTGCAAGTTTCAAAAGCCCCGATGGAAGCTCTATTTTTAACTACTTTCTTTCTTCTAAGCATATTGTGAGAGTTGGGAGTTCAACTCACAAGGGTTCATTTGACAACACACTCCTCCATGCATTTCATGCGCTCTAACTCCGCTCAAAGCAAAGAGCACTCCTGGTCGGTATGAGGGAGCCAGCAGACAGTCTCGTTTTAGCGGCAACAGGCATCAATTGGGCGGCAATGCGAGTCGAATCAAGGATGTCGACGCCCATCCTTCCTTTTTTTCCGACCCCCATCCTTTTTGTTCGGGCGAGACGAGAAAGAGATGGAGAGACACGTACTGGTTCGGTCTATTAAGTCACTTATCAGTGGTCGTGGATGTAAATATTGGCTGCTCCACGATTTTCTGCTTTGTGGATCTCATATTTACACCTGAGGGCAGAGCACTCCCTCGTCTCACATCGGCGAAGCTGACACGTTCAGGACTGCTCCGCTCACTCCGGTAGGAGATTTGGGAGACAGAGCGTTTCCGAACGGGCCCCAGGAAACATTCTAACTCTTCATCTGGTAGCGTGTTGAAGAACCTGGTGGTGACTCCCCGTGAAGTCATAGTGTCATGACGACGTAGTGCAACAGTCTTCAGCTCCTTGACACGCACGGGTATGTGTAATGGGTGGACAACCCCCTCGGCACCAAACTCCGGCAAGGAGCCTGATTTGTACTGACAGTGGCAGCGATGAACTCCGGAGTTTCCCTGTCTCGCAGACAGTGCCTGCATACTCTATCACTGATAGCATACGTATCCACAAAATAATGGCAAAGTCCGAATAAACAACTGGATTTAGTTTCAGTAACAAGATTCATGATCCTGTCAAAATAATAAGAAGACTCATGATTCGTAAAGGGAATAGAGAACTTTTTACTGTACTAAAAATGATGGAGTAGGCAAGTACCACCGATCACAGTACCAAATTACTCACAGAGAGGCCTATGGCATAATACTAACTTGGACAGTTGCAACACGATCTGGTCAAATAAGCCAAATCGACACAGTCACTACGGAAAACAGGTACCTGAAGTTGCAGGATGGACATATGCAATCCTGGAAAATCCTCTTAGAGACCTACATTTACATATCCTGAACAAAACCGAAATTGTTCCCTATAGCTAGGTGTTCCATTTGGTCAACTCCTACAGCCAGTGAAGAAACAAAATTGTTCGACGAAGTCATCTCTGAGATGCAAAAATGGAGTGAAAAGCAGGTGTAGCATAAGTTGAATCAGTCGCTATGGAAAGCACTGGGGTAACTATTTTCCAATGAAAGAATGCTACACCATGTAGTTCCTCGAATATTCCCATGGCTAGAAGCAAAAAAAAATACTAATATTAGTTGAGTAATAAAATTTCGCATTATGAAACTACTAATGTAGCATAGCAAAATCTATCAATATAGATCAATTTCGGGTTTAAATAGGATGAGTCAAAACATTAACGCACAAAGAACATTTGAACATCGAGCTCGAAGCGAGAAACTGAACCTGCATCTTGACCTACGGTGTGCACACATCTCTGCAAGGTTACATACCTTTTTTCTCGAGCAAATACTTGCGCGGGTAAATGAATTAATAGTGGGAAACTTCCTTTAGAAGTTGTTTCATATCTGACAAACTTCACTTGATACAGACAGTCTATGATACGAGATATTTTTTAATTAACTTCTGATAATGATTCTCACTTTCTTGCTTGACCAAAACTTTTCCCATTAAATTGCTTGATGAAGTTGACCTTATTAATGCAACTAAGAGGATGCTTGATAAACTTATTGGTTCACAACGAAATAAAAATATACTGTACCTGTTAAGCAATCCTTGCTACTCACCATACGCATCTTGAATATTCACTGAAACACATGCATGCACTGTGAACTCTCTGAAAAAAGGATAATGGATGTTCACTGAAAACTCGTGCAGTTCAATAGACAGGATCGTGGCAGTCAAATCGTAGCTTCACAATCTGGATTGCTCCTCTTGCCGCTTATGCGCTGCTCATCTCGCCCCATGTAAGGTGAGGGAGACGTGACGGAGAGAGATGGAACCGGTGTCCTTCCAATTTTCGCCCGCGCTTGCTGCATCCAGAGAGAGGTCAGATCCTCGGTAATGGACAGAGAGCAAAGAGAGAGGACATGGAGAGGGGATGGCTGCTGAATGACACGGGAGTGAACCAGATGAGGGCAAGTGAGGAGGCGCCGCCGTTGAACCCGATGCAGAGGGAGTCAAGGGTGCGCTTTGCCCGGCTGTCGCTAAAGGCGGCGAGAGCAGAGTGGGAGGCGGGCTGGGTCGCGAGCTGGCGACTGCGGATCTGGTGGTGCGGCGGTGGCGCTGTGTCTTGCGGCTGCCGGCGACCTGGATCGAAGATTCAACGAGGTTGGTCGGGTGAGTGGCGGCGTGGCGGAAGGCTTCCGCGGCGGCAAGTGGAACCTAGTCTAGCTGTGCGATACTGCTATGACGTTCCTGGGCTGGGCCAAGCGGTCATCACGCGAGGGGGCGATCGAGCGAGCGGGGGCGAGTGGACGGTCAGGATGCGTTCCATCGTCTGCTCGGCAGAATCAGGAGGCAGAATTTTCTGCCGGTTACACCATCACCAACTCCTATTTAATAGTAAAGAATATATTATCTATCTAGGCAAGATAATTGGCTCTGCGCGGACGGGGCTTGCCTGCTCCCGTCTCTTGCTCCCATCCGTGCTCCCACATCCATCCGACGGTTCTTAGTTTTTCTGACCCTCCTTTCTTTTTTTATCTCGATAAAAACAAATTCGTGGCAGAGATTTGAGGGAACACCGAGAGTCAGAAGGGACGGACGAGGAAGCCATGAACGCCAGCCGGGGAGCACGAGGTCGACGGAGCGCCGGTGTTGAGGGAGAACCAGAGGCCGTCGGGAGCAGAGCCGGCGGACTAGGAGCAGGGAAGAACGCGGTCTGGGCCGGGCGAGCGCCACCGCCGGCCATGGTTAGTGCCTCCGCCACGCCGGCCTAAAGCTCGATGAGCCCAGTTCACCATCCCTGCGGCGAGCGTGTGAAGGCAATTCGACATTGTCAAGCACATAACCCAGCCGCGACCTTGACGAGAGTTACAAGTCTACCGCATAGAGAAATCCGAGTCGCCATACGGCAGCCATGACGGTCTGGGTCAGCGTGCACCTAAGAGGTATGCATGTTCCTCTGTTCCGGTCGTCGAGAAGTTGTGTACGGCGGGAGGAGTATGGCGGAGGTAAATTGGATCCCTCCATGTTCGCCGAAGACAGTGTGGAGGATGCGTGTCGGCATGCGCCTAGAACTGAAGCGCGGCCATGCTCAGTGAAACATCACCGTCCTCCATGCAAAATCCATGGCCAACGAGATAGGCTCTCCAATGATGCCAATGGATTATCTTTAGCGAATCGGTTTAGTTGCAGATTTATTTTTTGTCTGAGAGAAAAAAGGTTTGAGAGCATAAAAGACGGGAACCGTCGGATGGATGCGGGAGCATGGATGGGAGCAAGAGACGGGAGCAGGCAAGCCCCGTCCGCTCTGCGCTGGTTAGCCCGTGATTTGCCTGGTTATATTAGTGTGATTGGAGATTTTATTTGATAAATCTTATTTGGTAAGTTTTTATTTGTCTAGTGGAAAAGGAAAGAAATAATAGGTGTCCCATAATTATTCTGGTATTTAATTCTGACGATTGATTGTTAATTGTCTTGTGGAAAAAGGAAGGGAGCTTGTCAGATTAATTCTCAGATTAGTGCATATTTAATTAGCGCTAAGCTAGCGCGATAAACGGCAAGTCCACATGTGTGTGTGGAATGTGGACCTTTGTTGTTGACCCAAAAATAGGACTCGAGCAGTGATACTGTCCTAACAAAAATAATACTCGGTGATCGTCAATCTTGATTGCTGCTCCATAAAAATGCTGGATGAAAATGAAATGCATCATGCATCTAGAAGGTCGGCCAGTGAAACTAATCAAGCTAGCTCGTCCACCTCAAGAAGCAAAGCAAAGGTCAAAGCAAAGAAGAAATAGCCAGCGAGCGCATTTATTGCTCTCGCAGCAGAGCTCGCTTTCTTGCTTGCCTGATCATGCATTGCCAATCTCTTCACCGATCAGAGATATCTGCGCTCTGAACCATAGATATTCAGTTCAGTCGAGAGTTCTTCTTCCTCTTTGCCGGCCGGCCCCTCCTCCCTCCTCTCCCTCTCTCTTCCGAGTAGAGAGTACTATATAACAATTCAATCCGGATTCCGTCACCAACTACACCACACTCCCTCCCTCCCTCCCTCCCTCCCTCGGGATCCATCGCAAGCTACCATGGAGACGGCCGCCCAGCTGGCGCTGCGCCTGCGCGCCGCCGCCAACGACCGCCTCGCGGGCCACGAGCCGCTCCTCCTCGTCGCGGCCCCGCTCCTCGCCCTCCTCGCCGCGCGCGCAATCCACTCCGCCGCCGCCCACGTAGCCGACCGCGGCCTCCGCACCGTCCTCATCACGCTAGCCATGGCCGCCCTCAAGTATATATCTTTCTTGCTAATTTCCTTCTTCCTCCTAGCGAGTTCGTCTGTCTAATCTAGTATGATCTGCCGCGCACAGGATGTTGCCGGGGGTTAGCGGCTACATCGCCGCGCAGAAGAGCAAGGTAATCAATCCTTACCACCACCAGATTCCTCTACCCTACCTAAATTCCTCAAGATTTCTGGAGAAAATCTTGACATTTGCGTCAGAAAAGAACTGTTGGAAACAGACAGACAGGTCACAGGCAGAAAGATAGCACACGCACGCGTCTTACGCTTGCTGCCGTGCACGCCACATCCATCCATCCATGCTAATCCATCCCTGATTGCTTATCCTGTACCGTTCGATCGTGCGTGCTGCAGGTCGTTGAGCAGCTGCAGTCAGGCAGTGGATCGGCCAAGAAGAACCTGCGGACCGAGCTGCCGGACGTCGGGTTCCCCGACAGGGTCATCGACGATCTCCAGGTGCTCAAGGATAAGGACGTGAAATGGCAGGGGAAGTGCTCCGGCACAGTGTACGTATATACTGCACCTCAGAGCAAAGCAAATTTACTGGAATTGCTTTCACTTTAAGTTCTACTGTACTATTGTCACACTTTTTCCTGTCAAATTCTCTCCTCTCGCAGTTATATCGCTGGGAGCGAGTCCGATGGCCATTTCGCGCTCATAAACAGGGCCTACTCTATGTAAGGCCTCACATCCCAATCTTGGTTGGTCTTGGTCCAAGTATCAACTGTATGTAACTTGTCTATGAAATCTACTTTGGATCACATTCCACCATAAATTATAGAATAGAAAACATAGTCAACGGATAGGCGATCATGCGAGCTTACATAAAGAATGTACTTCTTTTGATCCACGAGTCTGAATACAATACATCCTACAAATGCCTAGTCATATGTTTCCCAGGGGGGTGCTTTCTTAAATCTTGCATGCCAGCTGTCTCAGGCAAGATTAGTAAATAAAGTTTCAAAAAAAAAATACTAGGCCGTCTCAAATAATAGAGGCTGCAGTATTTCAGGGGACGCTTTCTTGAATCTTACATGCTACCTTTTCCAGGTTTTCACACACAAATCCTCTGCACCAGGACGTATTCAAGAGCGTGGCACAATTAGAGGCTGAGGTAGTTGCAATGACAGCTGCTTTGCTTGGCAGCAAAGAAAAGGCGTCCGGTGGACAAATCTGTGGCAATATGACATCTGGCGGAACGGAGAGCATATTATTAGCCGTCAAAACATCGCGCGACTATATGCAATCAAAGAAGGGAATCACAAAACCTGAAATGTGAGATAGTGATGTATTCTATTTGATTTTCTCAACAAGTACCTTTTTTCTGCTTTCAAACACACTGCAGCCTCTTTGCTTCCGCGCTAACGAAAGGGCATTATGCAGGATAATTGCTGAATCAGCTCATTCTGCCTATGACAAAGCTGCTCAATATTTCAATATTAAAGTGCGGCGTGTACCTGTGAATAAAGAATTTCTTGCAGATGTAAAAGGATTCAGACGGTGCATAAATGGAAACACCATAATGGTAAGCATCCATTCACCTGAGATTCGAGACACTATATAGTATGTGTTTCTTACTGTCTAATGTTTTATCTGTCTATATATTAATTCATTTTAACAAACTTCCATTGCCCAGATGGTTGGATCCGCACCAGGATTCCCCATGGTTTAATTGATCCTATCGAGGTAAAAAATTAGCATTACCATATTTCTTGCGCTGTTACATCAGCCAGTTTGTCGGCTGCTTCATAACTCAAAACATCTCAGGAACTTGGGGAGTTGGCTTCACAATATGGTATTTGCTTGCATGTCGATCTATGCCTTGGTGGGTTCGTGTTGCCTTTCGCCCGCAAGCTTGGGTACCTACTCCTCAGAATGATTAACTTGTTCCAGTTATCTATTTTTACTCAGATCTTTTATACTTGTCCCAGACTCCTTATCAGTAGAATTCATTGAAACATTTCATGATACATATTTTCAGTTTTTTTTGTGAACTATTGTGTTAGAACTTTTTCCAATCGGTGTGCTATCCACTACTTTGAGGCTTTCTGACAGCACTGATGTTATTTCTACTTGCTATGTCTCAATTTATAGGTATCCTATTCCTCCTTTTGATTTTTCTGTCAAAGGTGTTACGTCGATCTCCACAGATGTTCATAAGTATGGGCTAGCCCCAAAAGGCACCAGTACTGTCCTGTACAGAAATCATGAGATTAGAAAGGTAGAAATAAGCACAGAATATTTATTTTCACTGTGCTCGGTTAAGTTTTAACATTATCTCTTTCTCTCTTGTGATTGCCACCGACATCTTCGATATTTGCGTCAAATTCAGCACCAATTTGTTGCCGGTAAGTCTCCATCTTCTTCGAATTAGATAACTCAATCAGATCCTTATTTCAGCATTTACTCTGTGACACTGTTATTTCTGTTGTGAAATAAAAGCAAACGAAAAGATTTTGCAACATTCCAGTCAAATGTCGAAACATAGTTGAGAAGATTATTTTACTCAGGATTTGTAGTAGTTGCCTCTGGTAATGGTGGGGCACGACTGCATATTTACTCATGCATCTAGCTGTTCACGTGTCTAATAATGTTTTCTTATGTTTTACATAGTCCAGCCGACAAACATTAATATTCCAAAAGTAAATATAGTGTGTTATTTTTCCATGTTTGCTCAGTGACTGAATGGACTGGTGGGCTCTATGTTTCCCTACTATGGCTGGAAGCAGACCAGGTGGACTAATCGCAGGAGCTTGGGCTGCTATGATGTCTCTTGGACTACAAGGTAACGAGTTTATTCTTGAAATCTCTCAGCTGGGTGGTAGTTTTGTATTAGAACAGCATCCCTGATGTGTCCTGGTTCTTATTTTCCAGGTTATTTGGAAAGCACGGGCCAAATCATGGAAGTCTCGAAGAAGATACAAAAAGGGTATACTTGTTTGATTATCATTCTTGAAAGAAAGACTAGACAGATCTGTATGAAGAGTGATAGTACTTGTGCTTTGACAACATTTCAGTTTTGAACTTTTTCTAACAAAAATACTGATATGTTATGAACTGATGGTCAGTTGCAGATTTATTTTTTATGATTGACCATACACCAATACTTGTTCAGTTGTATAATTCCCACTTTTCTTAACTAATAGTCAAATGACAAGTTAATATGTACAAGTAATAGATGGCATTCTCGTAAATGCGCATAATGCACTAATTTTTAACTATATTAAGAGTGTGATGGTTTCCGCAGAATTGACGACATCCCAGGGTTATTTGTTATCGGGAAGCCTGATATGACAGTTGTGGCTTTTGGGTCGGATGCAGTTGACATATTTGAGGTGAATGACATAATGTCATCAAAAGGTTGGCACCTCAACGCTCTGCAGAGGCCTAACAGGTATAAACAATTAACCTGGTTTCATCCAACAAACAAGCTGTATTTTCCGTGTACCAGTGTCAATCCTGACAGTGCTGTTGGTTCTTCAGCTTGCACATTTGCGTGACACTTCAACACACAGCTATTTACGCGGAATTCCTCCAGGATCTCAAGGATTCCGTGAACACCGTGAGTGATCCATAATGTTATTTATGCTGGTCCCTAGAGAAAGAAAAATCATTGATTGTGTTTGTGTTGATTGCAGGTGAAAGCGAATCCAGGCCCTATCAGTGGGGGAATGGCTCCGATCTACGGTGCGGCTGGGAAGATGCCAGACAGAGGCACGGTCAAGGAGTTGCTTGTGGAGTTCATGGACAGTTCTTGCTAATCATTGATTATACCCTGTTGGCTCTGTCTAAAACATGTATGTACAACAGCATTGAGTGTTGTAATCTATTCGTTGCAAATGAAGGCACACAATGTCTACAACATATGTATGTATCAGTTACATTTGTTGCAATAAAGTTACATTTCGTCTATTGTTCGACCTGCTTCCTTGTGTTTGATTGATAACCACAAGTACGACCAAGTTTCGATGTCCCTTTCCATTTCCTGAGCCATCTTGAATTATCAGTGCTGCCATTTTCGTGGACAACTTCTTCTAGTGCAGCCCTAACATCGGCAGCCATTCTGATATAAGACCCCAAAAGGGCTGGAAAGTTAAAACTAAATGTATGTTTTGCCGTCGTACATAGACACCAGGTCATCTTTTCTTCCAATGCTGTGTTGCAAAATATGTTTGTAGTGTAGTGAGATTGTTTTTGACATAGAGTGACTTGTATCGCTGGATCCTCAGTTTTCCTTCAAAATTAGAGGTTTGATAGCTGTTGGTACCAGGTGCAGATGCAAGTTCAGTCTTGGGTTTGCACGGGACACCGGGGAAAAATAATTTCTTTGTAAAATAGCTATGTTTCACCATGTGTGCCCCTAAAACAAGATTTTTGCAGCTGGGGCACCACCGTACACCCCTCTCATCAGTTCTCTGGCTCCGAGTACGTTTGATTCGATCTGGGTCATTTGGGAACCAGAATTCTGCTTTTTTTTCATAACATACTCCCATTTGACCCCACTACTATGGTGTTTCAGTTAACACACTGACACTGGTTTATCTTATTGGGCTGGCTTTCATAACAGGGCTAGAAGGGCAAACAACGCGCTGCCGTTCCCCGCGATGGAGTCGGAATGGCTACTGAGTGCAAGTTACATCTTAGTTTTGTCTTGTCTAGAATGCATTCCTAGCATTTCAGGTTTGGCCGTACAAACTCACGGGTTCTAAAAACGTAAAAAGATAATTTTGTATGATTCTAAATGTTGTCCTGAGAGTAATCTCCTTGACAAAACATTATTTGCAACACTGTCCCCTATGTGGAGAACCTGTACATCAGTCTTGGATGATGTTGGGTTGCGGTGCTTGTGTAGATGCAAAGTGACCTCTAGAACCAACATCCCAAGGGCTTCATCAGATAACAATCTCAGGTCGTGATAGGAGGCATTAACATATCATACACGGTTACACATTAACCCAGCACCTCATTACTGAACACGAGTGCTCTCAATAGTACACCATCACACTACGACGACAGCATGCAGTTAGACTGCTAAATACTACCACTAGTTACCATATCCAACACAACACAAAGATGAAACTAGTACAACAAACCGGCAAACCACCCGGTCACAGGCTCACAGCAGCATCTCTGCCGCTTCACCCTTCCTAAAGATTCTAACGGGAGAGCCCTCCCGTGGTCATTCACGGCTCCTCTTGCTGCTGCAGGCGGGGCACTTGTAGTGCTTGATGTGCTCGGCCTTTGCAGGGGTGATCCGGACGCACTTGCCGTGGAACCACTTCTCGCAAATGTCGCAACAGATCCAAAACTCGCCGTTCGCGTAGGTCTCCCCGCAGGAGCCACACGAGTATCCTTGCTCCTCCTCCTGCGCATCTTCTTGCCCATTATCTTCCTCGTCTTTCGGGTGAGCCGGCTTTGCAGGCTTGCTGTTAGAATTGGAGTGTCTTGATGGCTGGAAGAGAAGGAGAAATGACAAATGAGTAAAGCATTGTATCGACATGACCAGGATGTTGGAAAATGCTGTCACATAGTGCATGTGCTTCTTACTTTAGAGTTGGATTTGCCACTTTTGCTGCTGCCATTGGAGGGTTTTGGTTGCTTCTTGGCGATCCCAGTTACGATTTCATATACAGTGGGAAGACCATTAACCATGGTAAAGAGCCGTCTCCTGAAATTCAAATGTCACTTGTGGACAATCACCCTTATTCTTCAACTAAGGCTAAATACAATGCACTGCTGACCAATTGATGAGACTGGAAGCCAGCATGGTGCTCAGATAACAGAATCGCTATTGTTTGATTCCAATAAATGAAAAAAAGACATTCATTGCAATAAAAATTACGCAAACCTGGCTTCTTTATCGAATCCAAACCGAGCACCAAAGTAAAAGGCAACAGATAGTAGCCAAGCATCACTATGAACTGCAACCAGCGACAGCCAATCTTTTTCTATCATCCCATCACGAGCAAAGTTTATGCCCAGAGCTGGTTCTGGAAGTTCAGGAGGTACTTCCTCAGCTGGCAGAGTAACATCCCAGGTCTCATTGGGTAACCCATAAAGGCACAGGTTCTCTTTCTCTAAGAAAGGAGGAGAGCACTATATCATCAATATGACAAAAACATGAGAAAGAAAACCTGATGCATCCTATTCACCACTTGCTAATGTACAATGCAACATTATACCAATAGATAGTAGCACAAAATGCTAGCTAGATTTAGCTCACTAGACAAACCAACTCACACAAGAAGCAGATGTTTGAATGATGATTAGGAGCAAATTTACTTAATAGAGTGTTCCTACTGAACTCATAAACCATAAAGCTGCAGCTCCAACATCAAGAGGAAAATTTTGCAGCTTCAGACCAAGTTTTGAAGCTTCCAAAGTTCCATTGCTTATCACCTAAATATGTTGTATAGAAGCAGCTAACCAGCTAGTTAATTGAGAAGGAAACAGACTGGAACAAAATTGTACTCCCTCCGTCCGGAATTAGTTGTCTTGGAAGTGAGTGTATCTAGACAAGTTTAGTTGCGTAGATTCACTCATTTCAAAGACATCTAATTCCGGACGGACGGAGTAGATGAAATTTCAAAATTTACAATCACTGTAGCAAAAGAGCATGCACTTTGTAAGCAGCTAGATATGCACTTTCTGACGCACCGCCTTGATTGCTTCTTAGCAGTGCAATGCAATTATGCATCTAAAATAGGCCACGTTAGTGGTTTAGTGGGCCTTGATAAGTCAGTCATCCTGTATGGACCAAGCCCATGGATCTATGCTAACACATAGCACCAGGCTTGTCTAGCGTCCACATCTAAACTTGTCTTGTGCTCTCTTTCATCCTCCTACTGATGTTAATTTTTTCTACTAATATATACTCGTCTGATCCGAAATAAGTGTCGGGCATATGTATACTATTTTGTACTAGCCTAGACTTTTCTCAGCAACACTTAATGCGGACCGGAGGTAGTAGTTATTTTGCATCCGCCTTTTTCAAGTAAAACAACAAGCAGACATTCTTTCGATTTTGTATCAAATGGAGTGGGGTGTTCCCTGAGTTGGGAAAAGAACCAAGCAACTACGGGAAGATTCTTTCGTAGTTTCATATCACTCGCACATCAGCTGTGCCAAGAAATACACTTTGATTAAGAAAGGTGGACTTGTGAATGACTTTAGATACTACAACATCAGACATATTGACATCTTCGGGGAAGACTGCCGATGGACTATGGTGGATAATAATTTCTATTTAGTGTTCTGCATGTCAGCAGATATGTAAATTACAGCTGCCCCAATAACTTTTACCCATGTTTCAGTCTTCAAGTTTCGAATGGTTGAAATATTTACTACACAAGTAGTCTCAGCACAAACACATTTTAAACTACTTAAACTTGGCAATTACTCAATACGTTTAACTAATTTACCAAACTACGCTGCCAGGCAACAGCAAACTGAAGAATAGAAAACTTTGGCCGTCCAAATACGGCAATAATTAGAGCAAATCTATTTTAGCAACACTACGAAATCCTAGAAGGGCAACCCTATCGAGCCACGTCCATGGAGCGGGGGAACACGGAATCGGAATATCACGAAAGACGCACTGCACATGCAGCCCAATTAAATCTTAAGAAATGAACAAGGCGAAGGTAAAGACGCAGGAGTGGGGAGCCTCACCGGGGTCGCACTGCTGGTAGAACTTCTCCACATCTGCGCACCACAGGAGCAGCACATGAGCGACGAATCCATCAGAAGGAAACAAAAACAGCAACAGACGACACCCCGAAGGAGAGCGGCGGAAGCTTAAGCTAGAAGAAGAAGAAGAAGAAGAAGAGTGCAAGACCCACAACCCGTAGTGAGCGCCTTGACGATTCCAGCGCGGCGCGCGCGGAAGTCGCGGAATACGTCCTCTGGGGAGCGCGCGTGGTGATTCAAGGCCGCCGCGGCGACTCCGCCTCCGGCGTCGTCCATCGCCGGTGAGCGTCTCGTCCGGCTAGGGTTTGGGTGAGGGGAAGCGAGGGTGGACTGTGCTGGTCCCGGTAGTGGAGAGTGGGGAGAGAGGATTAGGGAAGAGCAGATTCCTGGGAGAAACTGGATTTTGGTGAATGGAATGTAATTGCAGAAAGTCCTAGGGGTTATTTGTAAAATTTCATGGAAGGACGCTTTGAGGGGGCCCACTAGTATTAAATCGTGTAGGCTGATGGACGGGCGACATGATTGGGCCGGACGGGCCGGGCTGCGACTGGACATGGGCTTTGCTGGTTCGGTGAACGAACCCGATTGAACTGTCCTTGCGTGCTCCATTTTGCTTCTAGTTTCTCTAGGCTCTACCGGTGTCGCTCTCGCTCACGCCTGCTGATAATCGAAGCGAAGCTGCCGGTGACTGCGAATGGCGATGGCGGACGCGCCGGCGGCGAGGCCGATCCTGTACTCCTACTGGCGCAGCTCCTGCTCCCACCGTGTCCGCATCGCGCTCAACCTCAAAGGTCCGTGCTCAGTACCCCTCCCCCCCTCCGTCCGTTCTCTGATTGCGTCGACCTTTCCAGGTGTGGATTACGAGTACAAGGCGGTGAACCTCCTCAAGGGCGAGCAGTCTGATCCCGGTAGGTACTACCACGGTCTCCTTGATAGTTGCTACTGCTACTTGAATGCTTCCTGTCCTGTACACTTGTGCACTTGTGTCAGTTATTATGTGGTACAGATACACAGCGGAGACTTTTTGCTCCCGGGCACCAGTGCTTCCTCCTCTTGAAAAAAATTCGAAAATCATATTTATAAGTTTCAAAAAATTCTGAAAAAAAATCCGCGTATAGCCAATGATATATCCCACTAACGTGCAAAATTTCGACTTAAAAAACTTTGTATTCCGAGCTACACAAAAATGACAAATATGTAGATCTGAGAATGTATATTTTCAAATCTCTAAGTTTTACTAGATTTGTTATTTTTGTGTAGCCCATAATATAAGGTATCTCAGATTAAAATTTTACACGTTTGTGGGATACAACATGGACTACATCTGGATTTTTTTCAATTTTTTTGAAAACTCACAAATATGATTTTCGATTTTTTTACATAAAGAGATCACTGGTGCCCGGGATCACAAAACACTTTCCGGTACAGATACTCACTGGGTTCAGCTTTGTGGGTGACAGAGTTCATGAAGCTTAATCCTATGAAGTTCGTCCCTGCGTTGGTCGATGGCGATGCAGTAATCGGTGACTCTTACGCTATAGCTTTGGCAAGTGCAGCACATTTACCCATTACCCAGGGTCTCGAATTTGGGTATTTGTCTTACACAATAACATTGGCTTGTTGACTAACCACTTGTTTCCTTGTGGCTTTGCAGTATTTGGAGGACAGGTACCCTGAGCGTCCTCTTCTGCCTCAAGACCTTAAAATGAAGGCCTTGAATATCCAGGTAATTATACATTCTGCAACCCTTTTAGTCGTTATGGTAAGTATATCTGAGTATGTGGAGCTAATTGTGTAAACGACTGCGTAATTGTTACTGCACAACATTGTTCAATATTTAAGTCAATGCAATAAACAACCAATCTCTCTTTGATCTGGGTTTCGGATAATTGTACAGTTCAGTTTGGGATTGTTACAAGAAAGAAGCAAGAAATTTTGTGAATCTGTTATATTGAACCCCACACAAGGCCCACCTGCCACCCACAAATTCTAAGATCACCTATGAAGCACAGCAGAAACAGCACAATGAAGAAGAGAAACAACCCTTTTAGTCCTTATTGTCAGCAAAAGTGTTTCATTAGATTTTCTTGTTCTTCGGCAATCAAGTAGAACGAACTATTTAATAAAATAAGTCTGGGTTTCCAATGCTTGGTTCTTTCGCTTTATTCACTTAACCTGTATCTGCATGTGGAGCCAATTGTGTATTTGTTACTGCACAACGTTGTTCAATATTTAAGAGAATGCAATGATTGATCTGGTTTCCAGTCATTGTACAGTTCAGTTTGGGATTGTTACAAGAAAAAAGCAAGAAATTTTGTGAATCTATTTCATCTAACCCAAAATAATCCATCTGCCATCCCCAAATAATAAGATCACGTGTGAAGCACATCAGAAACAGCACAATGAATAAGAGAAATGGAAATTTGTATTTAAGGACTGGACTGCTGAGCAAATGGAATAAAATTAGGTCCAACCATTATCTAGAAAACACTTTACTGTATCTTGTATCTGTTCTATTTTTCCTTGGTCAACAATTCATGATGCTATTTGAATGCTCCTGTACTAACTTGTATGGCAGATAGCAAGCATTGTGTGTTCTGGTATTCAACCTCTTCACAATCTCACCTTGTTGGTAAGTACTGACTGCGCACTGCCAAGAATATAACAAGCATTGTGTTTTCTTCGTCTAGAATTTGACTGCCCAGTTCACCTGTGTTCCATAGAGGGAGGGCTACGTGTGCTCTGTGCAATGATACAATACTACTTGATTCTGTATGTAGACAGGTTATGCTTGTAAAGTGCATGTATATGTAAGTGTTTTATTGCTTGTTTGCTTGCAGAGGTTCATTGAGCAAAAGGTTGGTACAGGGGAGAGCCTCCCGTGGGTCCAACAACAGATTGATAGAGGTTTCACAGGTTTTGTTCACAGACATGACCCTTCTTTCTTAGTTATAGCTACTATATTTGCAGCATTACTTCCATCCAACAGATTAGCTTTGGGAGCACTGCTCATTGCTCACCAAGCAACTCAGTGATCTTGTGCGTTATGAGAAACTCATATTTCTTTTAGGATTATTTTCGGTATCTACACTGAATATCTTTTGCCACTTTGATCCCTACCTCTTTGTGCTTGCACCGTTATGCAACCATGTGCTAACTTTCCCCGAATGGTTCAGCTGTTGAGAACATGATAAAAAGCTGTGCTAGGAAGTATGCTACGGGAGATGAAGTCCAACTGGTTCGTATGCTATGCCCTACGATTCCGAATCTCTTTTTTCATCTCGAAGAACATCGTTTTATTTGGAATGAATTCAGTAGATTGGTATAAGTGTTGTTGTATCAAAAATTTCCTTGAAGCATGCTGTGGTCTAGGTCTAGTATCCCCCTGAAATGAAACGAAATTCATAAACAATCCTAGTGCAGTATGATATAACAAAGCCATCGATGTTCGATCTTCTTGGAGTGCGAGTTTATTGCAATAGCAATCACTGCAAATGGTAAACCAGCCCTGGGTCTAGTGGCTAACTGTCGCGTGCTCTTTACATGCAGGCCGACGTATTCCTTGCACCCCAGACTTTTGCCGCGGTAAATCGCTTTAAAATCGACATGGTACTGCCCTTTCGCTTAGTATAACTATATGTGTTCTTGTAACTGTCTTCGCCGAACTAACGCAACATGCTGCTGTCTTGGATAGTCGAACTATCCGACTCTCGCTAGGCTCCACGATGAGTATATGAAACACCCTGCGTTTGAAGCTGCACTCCCTGACAGGCAGCCAGATGCCCCTTCTTCTGGCTAGAAATCAAAACACAATATGTACCTTCCTCGGGGTGAATCAGTTCTCCGTTTCTCATTACTTTGTACCTTCTCCTGCCCCATTGCTTCAAGCTATGTAACAATAAGCACGGAACTTCCTGCGCAATGTACGAAATAGCTGTACTGTAGTCTATATCGAAGTAATGAAATAATCGTCTCTGATTTGTAGTCTTTGTGTGTAAGATTTAGTCATTCAGGACTCGAAAGAAGAACCTCTCCCTACGTCGTCAACTTTTTCAACGTCGAAAGGACCCGTAGGTGCTGCCAGATCTGTTAAATTCCTTCGGATCTTGATAGTTGGTGCGTCGTTCGAAGGAAGCTATTCGTTGTACTATGGTGGGACAATTTTTTTTTTATCTCTTCGTTCGTTTGGGTGTTTGGTAAGCTCCGGTTTCTCCAACAGTTTGGACTGGTGGTGAAGAATTGCAAACATGTGCTGCTTGGGGTGTGCCCCCGGTCGATATCTGATCTCGTTGTTCGCGGCGAGTGGCTATTGCGGATTTGCGGTATTCAAAATCTTGGTTAGCGAGGACGTTTGCAGGTGTCTCAGGAGCATATTTCAAACTCCCGGCAGCCGTTGAACAATGGAAGGTAGAAGACGACCGGTACAATTTTCAGTATATTTTTTATTTTGTACCGGCCGTATCTTCTTTGTACCTACCAGTTGTTTTACTTCATAAATATCATTTATAACATGGCTTTTGGTGTCTTTTCTAAGAAACATCCACAACTCAGATTACAAAAAGAAATGTCTCAGACGCTATGTGCTTTACAATGCGCATTGCACCGAAGCGTGACTGTGGGAGGAGCGTCAGTCCTGAGCGCACGCCTGAACTAGACTCGCACCGCCGCGGCCGAGAAAACGAACCCGCCGAACCCCTGCGGCACGAGAACACGGCCCCACCGAGCGGCACCGGCGTCCATCACCCATGCCGCGTACTTGCCGGTCTCCACCGCGTAATCGGCCACCTTGCCGAACACAAACACCGCATCGCCGTCGCCGATGCCGACCGCCTCCACGCACGCCTTCATGCCGGGTGGCCCGTCCGCGACTTCCCTCCACGCGCCGTCCCACTCCCGCACGCTGCCCTTCCCGGGCCCGATGGCCCACACCTTCCCGCCCACCAAGGCCAGGGCCGTCCGTCCGGCCGTGTCGGGCTCGGGCACCATGTCTCCCGCCTCGGACCAGGCGTCGGCGTCGCTGCCGATGGTGTAGAACTCGGCGCTCTTCTTGAACGCGCCTTGGGCGTGGGTCGGGTAACCGCTGGCCGCGACGACGCGGCCGTGCGACGCGACGACGAGCCGCGGCTCGTCGCGCTCCTCGCGCATGTCTGGCAGTGCGCGCCAGGCGTCGGCCGAGACGTCGTACGCGAAGGCGGAGCGGAGCGCGTTCTTATGCGAAGACGTCGTACGTGAGGTTCGCCGTAGTCAGCCAGCACTCCGGGGGCGAGTGTATTTCCGTCCTGGACGAGGAACACGACGTCCTCGGTTGCCCCGGCGATTCTCCGGTGCCGACGGAATTCCGGCGACCCGACGGCGCGGCGCCAGCCCCGGCACACGTGGCGAATCGGACGGTGCCACCGGCTCGGCACCCGCGCCAGGCATTCCATGGCCACGTCGTCTGGCAGCCCTGGGATGACCTCACCCACCGGCACACCTACTTGTTCTCCTCCCATCTCCATGACACTGCAGTACCGTGCTTGCTCAATGGCGCAAATGGAATGGAGTCTAGTATAGCGCGCAGGGGTCAGTCCGGGTGGCAGTACTGCAGTATGGTGTGTTCCTTAATTGGCGTGTGAAGGCTTTGGAGGTTTAAGTTAAGTAGATGGAGGGTGTGTGAGCGAGGACAAATTTGGTTAAGATTTTTGTGCTAAGGGCATTCACAAGGTAGGTGACATATTACAACACCTTTGCCGCGTCATCATGATAAGCAATAGTTTATCTTTTTTAAAAGACTTCCGGCGAATGCCAGCGCGGCGAGTTGTCAGCCGTTCGATCTTTCGATCGTCGGGGGATGAAATTCTCATACTATGATGCCACGTGGCAAGCTTTTCACTGACTTGCGCGGTATCCTGTTGCGTCATATTAGAGTCCATGATAATTGGGATGTGTGCATCTTCCAATTCAAGGACGGTGGAAAATGTTCTCTTCACCGACGACCCAGGAGAACGAGAAGGATAGCCTCCTCCTCCTTCTTTTTTTGGTTTTTGTTTTTGGTTCTGATCTGATCTCGTTTTCGAGATTGCCATGTATATAACTATATTTTCCTTCTAATCAAATGACAGAGCGCATGCCTTATCCCTAAAAACAGATGTTCTCTTCCATTAACAAAATAACTCGGAAAGTTTGTTCGTCATTTTGGCATGATAAGCAAAATCTATTTGTCATTAACGTGTCTTCCAAAGTTGACAACTATTGGCGTGCTATACCTGGCATATTTCAAATCATGTGGGTTTTGTGCTTCCTCACTAACACATGCCACATAATAGAGTCACATACAAATTTTTGAACCTATCTTTTTAGCCATAATTTTATTGCCACTCTCGCGATTGTCGCCACGTATCCAACTCCTTAACATTCTCGCCAAAGACGGCGCCAAAGCCTATCTATCCATCTACGACATGCATTTTTGTGACAAGACAATGAATCAGCAGATAATGGCAACCCGATGTGTTTGTGTTTGTGTTTGTGTGTGTGTGTGTGTGGGGGGGGGGGGGGGGGGTTGTTTCCACTTTGTGATCGAATTGATGAAGGCAATGGAAATGATAAGTTTTGTCGATTAGGAGGACAGCGTAGTTGAACATGTGAATAGAGATGTGCAGTGTGAGATGAGTTGGCTCTTTTTGTTTCTTTTTTTTAAGGAATGACCCTAAAGGACCTAGAGCTTCATTTAATATGACCGGTGGAAGTATATCTTACAAGTAAGGCTTCAAGAAATAGAAAATTACACACATGGCCTTACAATTTGTATTTTGGACCTCAAAATAGAAATGAAAAAAACGATCAGGTTATGTTCCTTCTCCACCGCGGCGAAACTGAAGCCTAGCGCAACCATCCTTGACATCGTCGGGACGACACCACTTGGGACAGGGAGGCGGCAGCTTGCCGCACTAGAGCTCGCTCAGGTACTGCCCTTTTTACCCTCAAACAGGGCCAACATAGTACACGGAACTTGTCTGACGCCGGCCTACATCAGTACAAAAATTACTAGCCTCTTTGGATTGTAGGATTTTCATAACATAGGAATAGAAAAAATATTAATATATACTTGTAAAAACCTACAAGATTTTAAAACACATGAATTTATAAGAGGTATCTTTGGACATCTGTATTCAAAAATGAAATGACAATTTTGCTAGAACGAGAAGAGATAGTACAGAGATATATTGTGAGCCCATGGGAAATTTCAAGGAAATATAAAATGAGGTTTGAGAGTGAGGTGTTTTTACTCCCAAGCTCCAGTGCTCTCGGTATTTTAAAAATTCAAAAATGATATTTAAAGTTTCAAAAATTTAAAAGAAAAATTACGTGTATACATACACATGTTATCTACATATCTGTAGAGTTCTGCTAGATAATACTTTCTACTGTAGACTACACGAATATCACAAAATCGTGGCTCTAAAAGGACAAAAAATAACTATTTTTATTCCAACATTTGTCTTTTTTGTGTAGGTCACATATGAAAAAAAATCTTATACAAATTTGGTCTTGAACTTTAGACATGTATGTTTTTTTTCAGAATTTCCGTTGATCTAAAAATGAAATTTTCGTTTAAAAAAAAAGTGGGATCACGTGAGCTCGAGAGTTACATATGATTTTCAGAGGTTTGAACTCATATTGAGATTTCTGTGAAATAGGGGGCATAGGAATAGACTTCTGAACCATTTCATGGACTTAATCCTATGACCAAAAAGGCTTCATAGAAAAAAATCTGATTAAATCCTCCTAAATTCTTATAAATTTCCTTCAATTCAAAGAGACATAATGGGTAATGAGGAACACCAAGCAGCAGTGTATCTACAATAGTACTACAGCAAATACACGGGCTTGTTTGATTTGTAGGGTAGGAAAGACATAGGAATAGGAAAAGTATAGGATTGTTATGTCATGCACATTCCAATCCTATAGGATTTGGTTTGTAGCAAACTTTGTTTGATTCCACCAAAGGAATTGTAAATAGAGGTTTGAGTGGATGTTAGAATTCCTATAGGAAGTAGTACAAAGATTCCTATGGGAAAAATTCCTATAGGAACTAATCCTATGAATCAAACCACTAGCAAACGAAAAATTCCTATGAGATAAATTCCTACAAGAATCTTATGAAGTTCCTTTAAATCAAACAAGCCCAGGAATAGATGGAAGCCATGCGTGCATGTTGCCCGGAGCTGCTGCTGCTTATCTTGGGTACGACGACGAAACGTGCACCCTTGGATAACTCAGGTGCAAGTCTCCGCCGACCGATAGCACACTCGAAGTACGTGACTAATCAAAAATCTAGAGCAGCCAGCAATCTAAGCGGTTGCTTGCTTGCACAGCACCTGGTAGGCGCGCACACGCAGATAAGGGCGTGTTTGGTAGGCCACGGGCTGCTCAACTAGGTCCTGACGGTGTAAAAAGACCGTTTGGTTTCCTGGGTCAGGCCGTTCCTGTATGCGCACGGAACTTAAAGCACGCTGGGTCTGGCCGAGGAGGAACGGTTGAATCGGCTGTTTTTCCAGGGCTAGACTATGGAGAGCCACGTGTGCTGCGCGGATGCACGTGTTGGGAAGCGCGGGAGACGTGAGACGTTTCGTCATAACTCACACTGCCTAGTCCCCTCACCGCCCAAATCCCACTCTCCCTCCTCTCAACTTCTCCGCCGCTCCCTCACTGCCGCACCGCCGCTCGGAATGGCGGGCCCTCCACCGCCGTGCCGCCCCCCGGCGAGGACCCGCACTCCCGGTGGGTGAAGAACATCTTCGTCCAGGAGATGTCGCCGGAGGAGCTCTGGCGCCATTTCCACGCGCCCTCCCCCATCCGTCGCCCGCGGCAACGGCCGCCGCATCGATGGCGGGGTCATCCACGGCCTGGGCTGTAGCTCTTGCGATGCGGGCGGCGGCGCCGCTGGGCTTTGGGCACTGATGCCCGCGCGCCGCTGGTTTCTATTTTCATGCCCGGTAGCTCGAGTGGACCCTGGCGCTGCCTCTGCCCCCTCCAGCGCCGGCACCACCTGCGCCGCCTGCACCGGCTGCACCACCGGCAACCGCCACGGTAAGTAACAATCTATCCAAGCTTGTCGGTTAGGGTTTGAAGTTAGTACGAATAAATCCTTGTAGGTCTTCAATCCCCCTTGTAGATGATAAATTAGTGTAGTACATGTAAGATTGTATTGCAGATGGTCCGTTCTAGTGGTCTAGAAGCTTTTTCGTTGCTCGATTTGGGTTTTTTTTGCCCCAAATCGACATGTTCTTCGGTATGGTTTTTTTGAGCATTTGTCATTGTGCATGTCTTAGCTAGTTCTTGATTTGCCCCAAATCCACACATGCATCGGTTGCTAGTCTTAGTGCATAGCTTATTTGAGCCTAGTTTGCTTGTGCACTTCTTGATTTGGGGTTTGTCTTACCCCAAATGCAGATCTGCCATTTTTCTGCATTGCTTGTGCTTGTGTTCATCATGTGTGTTACTGCATGCATAGGTTGCTAGTGTTTATGCTTGTTGCTTCATCGTGCATTGCTAACAAACGTCACCCTCCATGACAAGATACCGAAGGCCGAGCAAGATGCCTCCTCCTGGCTTTGAGCCGCTGGTGCCATTGCCCGGCGTCATTCCCTTCAACAACATGCTTGAGAATCCATTGCTGCTTGGGAGGAAAGAGGAGGCGAAGGAGCTGCTCAAGATCATCAAGAGGAAGAAGCCGAAGATCGACCACATCCCAAGATCAGGCCTGCCTCGGCGCTTCTACGTGCAGCTGGACCAGGATGACCTGCACATGCTCCTCATCCCAAGGGCATTCATGCTAGCTTGAAGGAGTGGATGTTGATCCCCCTTCCTCGCTGCATTGCGATCGGCGCCTGCAAGTTCTACGACGATCATGTTCAGCTCCAGTACTACAAGAACACCGACGGGATCGTCATCGGGAGGAACTGGCCAGATGTCGTCTACAAGTACAGCCTGGAGGAGGACGACGGCCTAGTCTTCAAGCTCACCGCTACAGGCTTCAAGATGGACATCTACAAGAACATGGACTCGACGGCCAGGTCCTACTCTTGTCCTGAGCACGGTACCAGCATGCTTTTTAGAAACTGCATTTTGATCAGGGGCATGTGATGCCCTGTTAGTGTTAATCAGGGGCATGGGATGCCCCTGCTAGTTGTTAACCCGGGCTTAGAATGCCCAGAACTTGTTTTGTCAGGGTGTGTGCTTCCCCTGTGTGTTCATCAGGGTGTTTGCTTTCCCCTGGTGTGATGTAGTTAAGTAGATTGTTGTGAACTTGATCATCGACCGTGCTAGTATATATGCTTGTCGTAATGCTTGCTGTCATTATGGTCTGCTTGTGATTGTCTTTGTGTTCATCATGTGTGTTACGAGGTGGTAAGATCACCAGTTTTGAAAGTGGTGAGCACAAGACTAAACCTGCATGCAACCAAACAACTGTGTGTTGCATCTAAAAAGCCCTCAGCCAAGTTTGCAGGCAACCAAACACGAAAATGCGAAATAAATAGGCAAAAAAGAAAACCGAATGCAGGCAACCAAACGGGCTGCAGAACATGGCTCAGGCCACATTTCTCTGGGGCCAGACCCGCCAGGGCCACGGAGACGGGAGGCCCAAAAACGGTGCGAGCAACCAAACAGACCCTAAGAGTGCGGGTCTTTGGAGACCGTTTGGCCAAGGAAGCTGTCCTTCTATCATGTTTCGGTCAATACAGACGGAGAAATTTCTACTCCTTCTTTTCCACAATATAAACCTTTTTAGCAAGCTAAACTAGTTTGTTAAAAAGGTTTACATTGTGGAACAGAGTTAGTACTAGTACACATGGAGACTGGTACCATAACATATTTCTAGAATATTTATAGACAACTATTTTGTTGTGTATGATGTTTTGTCTGTAATGATGTCTAAAACTCTAAATATGACGTGGATCGGTTATATATTCACAGCTTGCTATCACATAACGTTTTTCAACAAAACATGACTGCAAATTGAATGTTATCACACCTCTGACAGTAACCACTATAATAACATAAATTAATAACATATGCATGCTAAGTTACTCGTCACTATAACCAGCGCAGATCGATGGACATGGACGTGCTAAAATGAATTGACCTGTCACCGGTATTCACTTGGTACCTCTGTTCGCTGGGGATATATACCTACCTTGGCTCCATTTGAAACGGTGGATGTTTGTGAGTTCTCTCAAAGGCAAGATTTATCGAAAAGGGTGTCGAGACCTTGGACTCTCCTCCCCCGTCTACAGTGCAAAAGGGAGCGATTTGTAGATCCACCGAGACCTTCACCTCGCCGGCGCAGATTCGTCGGATCCCTCGGCCTCCGCCGGCCGCTTCGGCGGCGGGAGGCCGGGGGATCCCCGTCTCGCGTTGTGTATATAGTGTAGAAGCTCTTAGGTGTCAGGCGGCCGGCGTTCTGGAGGTGGAGGCGCGGCGGCCGGTGTTTGCAGGTGGTGGATCTCCTCTCCGGCGACGGCGTTCCGTGGAGCTCCGGCGTCGTTCTACCGCCATCGTCGCGCTCGCTTCTCTGCGGAGGAGCCGTGGGCGACTTCCCCTTGCTCGGCGCCGTGGACGGCGGTGCCAGCAACAGAAGTTCTACCGCAAGATCTTGCTGCGATTCGGTGCGACGACGACGACGACTGCCGGTGTAGGTCTTCGACCGGTGCTTGGCGACTTCCCGTCCGTCTGGGGACTGCCTCTGATCCAAGGCTCGAGGGAGGCAGCGACGGCGGCGCGTCACCGACAGCTCCGGCGTGTTGAAGCCGTGGTCAACGTTCAGAAGGGCTATGCTGTAATTTTGTTTTTCTTCAGGGACCTTTCTGTAATGTTTCCGAATTAATGCAGTGATCTTTGCCCCGCAAAAAAAAAAAGATTTATCGAAAAGGGTGGAACGGCTAAGGTATTTTTCAACCGATGTAAAAATCCACGTGACTCATGCTGCTGATATACTTCGTCCACACAACCAGAGGTGCTGCAGCTGGTTCCACATGAAAAATGGAATTCGCGTCCAGAGAAATTGATGTAATCTAGTTAGTTCAAATATGGAGTACTTCAGTAAAATTCCCAGACAATTCATGTAACAAAAGCAGAGATGCATTACATTTTCAGTGCCACGGATACGCAAATGACAAACGGAGACCTTGGCTATAGCTGCGCCTATCGTCGATGATCCGGCAGATCCGCGGATAGAGATAGATTAGGGTTAAGATAGCTAGGGCCCTCGTCAGCACCTGTGCCGACACATGGTTGTGACTTATATAACCAGCCTTCGGCTTCCTTCTATGCTATTGGTACGTCTCGTAGAATGTAAGCCCTATGTTCCACCAATGCACCTGTGCCGACACATCGTTATAAGCTGTTTTAGCTAGCCAAAACGGGTTATATTGTGTAACACAGGGAGTAGAGCATGATCCCAATTCCCATGCTTATAACTTGGCTGATGACCTAGCGTCCCAGTTTACACTACAACTCCTACTACTTGTGGACCTATCTTTCTTGAAGACCAGTTCATCTCATAGCTGCAACCAAATCCCAATTTTCGTTCATGCACAAGCTGATACTTCGAAACTTGAAAAACTATAACAGACAATCCGGCACCAGCTGTTGAATGTACACATCAATACCATGATAAGCCACATGGGTTGGGCGAATTACGAGTCGCTTTGAAATATCTGCATGGCAATGGGATATGGTTTTAAACATTCAGAGACTTCCAGACATAACCATCCCTGTCACGCTTGGCCCGAACCACCTGCGCCTTTCAACACCTCGTGCACCGCCGAAAAATCCAAGTCCCCTAGACCCAAACTTCTTGCTTTCTTGAATGCCTGCGATCCAAGCATCAGTATGTGTTTAGCTTTGTTGCCATATTTCGAATGTAGGGGTTGAAAGGGGAGAAAGAAGGCACACCTCATTCGCAGCAGCTGCGACTGGCATGGCCACGGCATTTTCATCTCCTAGGCACAGAGCCAACCTCATATCCTTCTGCTGATGCTTGAGGGGAAATGCAGGATTGTAGCTGCTCTGCAGCATTGAAGGCCCTTTCATCTTGAACATGGGGTTTGCGACCGCGCCGAGGTCCTGTAAGTCAATGCATAACCGTGATTATTTGATGGAAAAGTAGCAGCAGCAGCAGTGTTGTATGTAATAATCAAGTGCCGTACCAGGACATCAAGAAGAGTCTGGGGGCTCAACCCACTTTTGTCAGCCAAACAGAGTCCCTCAGAAAAAGCATTCATCATACTGCATCAAGAAATAATGTAAGTGACGCATAATTGCAGTTGACAAACTTGCAACCGTGAAAAGGTAGAGGAGATGATGAAACTGAAAGAGAGCATGCATCTCCAGATGTTGAACAAACATAGCTAAAACAAAATTCTAGTTTAGAAGAGAAAGCTGCAAATCACTAATAAAATTTTAATCCGTGGTAAGTTTGACTATGTATTGAAAATATCATTGGAGGGGTTTACTGTTTTGCATAGACTGCGATGCAAATTTTGCATTAGAAAACAGTCTACTGTGCTAAACTACTAACAGAGCAGAACCATATTTTCTGTAACAAATTGCAAAGTATCACCAGTGGTATGCTGCATGCTGATATTCAAGATACCTGGATATAATATTCGTTTACAGAGACCGGTTAATGCACGATGCAAAAATGTAGTGCTGACTGCAGTTGCTACACTTGCTTTGTACTAGATGTGTATAAGTAGATAGTCACCTTCCCATGATCATGTTGACCACCAGTTTCATCTTTGCTCCATTTCCAATCTCCCCAAAAAGAACGACCTTTTCCCAAGTATATCAAATGCAGGGACCATGTCATCATATAGGGCCTGAAACATTAAAGGTGGATCCAGTTAAGCAAACAAGAAATCTTAAGAGCAGTGCAGTGCAGTGCAGTTGCATCCTGCATGGTAGACATGGCAGTACCACCTAGCCCTAGTGGTTATAATCATGGTAAAAACTGGTGGTGTTACCCAGCTTAAGTACTATGTTTGGATCCACACATAATGTTCAATGAATTGGATGATATATATGCATGATAAAATATCCCATGGAAAACACATTTCAGTGCAAACATGGGAACCAGGTTATGGACCGTTGGATACAAACATGTCTCATCCATATGGCCCTTTTAATGAGTTTTGCGTGAAAATCAACCAATATAACCCAAATCTGAAACTTCAGCACCAAACGAACCAGTTTTGAATTTTTTTCACAAACTGACCCATTCGCATGGCGCCCGCCCAGGGGGCACCAGTGGGCACCATGGTCTGCGTGGACCAAAATCAGATACCATGGCGCATGAAACCATGGCGCCATGGAGTAGTGTGTCATGCAAAAGGGTCAATTTGTGATTTTTTTCAAAACTGGTTCAGTTTGTGCTGAAGTTTCAGATTTGGGTAAAATTGGTCCATTTTCACGAGTAGTGCTGTGGTTTCATTTAGGTTGTGTACATGTTGCAGTGGAGTTTCAGAGTGGTTTGCGTTTCACTCGGGTTATTAATGTACATTCCATATGGCTTTGACTTTTGATGCAGTTTCATAATTTCATATAGTTTTCGTACATAGTTTCAATGTAATTTCATACTCGTTCAAGTTTCACTTGGATGCTATCAAACCTCACCTTAATCTTTTAGAAAACTAATGGAAATCTCAGGGTGGAAGGAGCGAAGGTGTGATCTGAGCCGAATTTCGATTATACAGTCCATATCTTGGTTTCCATGTTTCCACTGGAACCTAGTTTCTGTAGGATACTTTCTACTATATACATACCATATCTCTAGTACTATTATATTTTATGATGATTGAAATATCCATCCTACATAACCGCGGAGTAGTTCTATCGTCTTCTGATAAGTGCCTCAAAACTACCTACACTAAGTCACTGACTCTGTTATACTGTTTTGTTAACACTTGGCAGAAAAGAACAAGAAAACTGTAGCTGTATAGCCAAACAGGTACGTATAGACCCAACAAATATTATGGCTGTTACAAGGGTTGATGACTTGATGTAATGTAGTTTCACTGTTTCAAACAATCAGGAAACTATTATGATCAAAATATTATTCGTGCCATAGTCACCACAAGCACTCGACTGGACACAGAGAGCTGCAGACATTTAACCTTTCAAAACAAGTACTCCCTCCGATCCATATTAGTGGGCATAGCTTTGTCTAAATTCATATGTATCTAGTTAAGTATTTAGACTAGATACATGTGTATCTAGACAAAGTTGTGCCCACTAATATGGATCGAAGGGAGTAAGAAAGTTGCCTAGAAAAATCTGGTTCTAAGCAATCTCATTAGTGCAATAACGCATGCAAGCGATCATCGGAACATAGTGAGTTACCTTGTCCCCTGCAGCAAGAATGACCAATTGACCATCTTCAGCTGGCTTCTTGCTCCCTGAAACTGGAGCTTCAACAAAAGCTCCACCTTTTTGTTTAACTGCCTGCAAACATTTAATAAAGGGGCATTAATTCCAGAGAAAGATTCATCGATATTACCAATGAAGGTAACCAATCGGGGGAAAACCATTTCGACAACAATTGGTGAAACAAGAAGGGACAAAATTGCATGTTAATGGGTGAGGCAGTGAACTTGCTCACAAATATGCCAGAAATATGTTATGTAGATACTGTCAATAAACAAAGACTAAGATTTAGTATTTGCTAGAAACTTAAGTTGAGGCAAATGCAATATGTGCACATGTATTGATCCATGCATATTACACTATATTTTGTGATAGGCATGATTCGTTATATCAAGCACTCTAGTGATCTAGGCATGCACATCATTCCTTCTTATCCTATCTCTCGTCTCACTTATTCCTATGACGATCTGGTGGGGTGTCCCCACTGTGGACACTCGCTGTTCCACCTGTTAAATTTGCGTATAATTGGTTATAATCTCATTTCTTGGTCTCCCAAATGTGAACTCTCCGCACCCTGGTCTATTGTTTAAGCCGGGTATCATGTCGTCACCGAAACATTTTGTTTATGCCAGCTGCTGCAGGAGCTACATCATCCGCTTGCGCATGATACTGCCATTTATTGAGACAACATCTCCGTAGCATACTTGTCCGTCAACTCAGTGAAACATCTACAGATAACGCATATCGAGGTTGACGTTCATTTTTTCTGCTAGAAAAGGTGAGTCCATCAAATTCTTCTAAGTTTACAGACATGTTCACCAATGGACCCAAGGCGTCCAGGTTCACCAAGTTCTGCTCCAGTTTCAACGCCCAGGAACGAGCAGCTGCAACTGCAGGGCTGGTGTAGTCGTCGAAACAGGGGTGCTGTTAAGAGTCTAAATTGATGCTGCACTTCTCGATGCAGTCTTCAAGCTGTGCTCTGACTAAATAGAATGGGCCTGCCCCCTCGTTCAATATTATTGACATCCTTGTTATGTGGCTCATCGGTTTTCTCTTGAAATATGTGAGACAAACATTGGAGTTGTTATTTTCAGTCCAGTATTTCTACGTGTCTGAATTACATTAATTTCATCTTTGGTGTCCTTTATCCACAAGTAGATAACATAGAATATAGTTCACCTATCTGAAATAGTAGAACTTAACCCTCTGCCCTCTGAATATGCCATCAATGACGCAAAAGGTGGGTGATGAGTTCACACTAACTAGTACTTGAGACTAGCTGATACATATAAGTTGGCATCAAAAGCCATAAGGGAAATACCTCGCTTATCTTGCAAGAACTTGCGGCATCAACAGTGGACATGTCCACATAGCCCTTCCCTCTCCGATTTTCTCGAGCACACCATCCTTGTCGAAAACAACCTAGATGGATTTGATTTGACACGCCAACAAATGGATATCAGCAGTCCTGCGATGCTAGATTAAGACTGTGAAGGGTTTGGGGGCGTGTCTTAACAGATAGCGCGGCGCTGGGATCGGAAAGCATGGCGATGGTGTACTCGCACTTCGCGACGACGGCCGCCGGCGTCTCCCCGACGGTGGCACCGATCGCGACGAGCTCCTCGCACTGCCAAAGACAGATTAATTACCAGGGATTTAAACCACAAGAAGTCTACAGAGGGGATCTCAATAGGCCGGCCGGACGGATCGCAGAATCAGGTGAGCGACGGACATACCTTGGAGAGGGTCCGGTTCCAGACGGTGACGCGGAAGCCGTGGCGGAGGAGGTTGGCCGCCATTGCCTTCCCCATGATGCCCAGCCCCAAGAAGCCCACCTCCATCTCGCCCTCCCTGATCTATCTCCTCTCGTCTTCTTCGCACGCCCGAAGCCGCACTCTCGTCCCCTCTCCCTCAACTGACGCGCACACTTGGCTCGTTTCAGTGGGCAGGGGCAGCCTCCTCCTCCCGGATCCCCTCCGTTTGCATCGCCAAAAGGACGCGTGTCCGGCCCAGGTCCGCCCATTTCCGGCCACTGCGCCCAACGGGGCCGACGCATTGAGTCCGATTGCATCTTTTTTTTCTCCAAACTTTTTTTTAATACTAGGATTATATTTTTAGAAACTGAAATTACTTAGTAAATCTAGGACTTTCTCCTAACATTAAACCCTAAAAGCTAAACCTAAACTTGAAGAAAATTAATAACCGACCACCGGCCGGCAAGGGGAAGATCAAAGATGCTGCGGCGCCGGCTCTCCAGCCATTCCGGCGCGTGGATCTGTGGTTGGAGGTGGTGGCCACCGTGGTGGGGGAGGAGAGCTCTAAGGTTTGTGCTCTAGGGTTCGCCGGCCGGCTCCATTTAAAGAGCTCCACCGCCCACAGTTATTGCGGGTAGGTGGCCGCTCTATCCGTTGGGGTCGATGACACGCGGGGCCAGGACGGACACGGGGAGGACGCAGGAGCGCTCCGCGAGCGTCCGGGGCCGACGCATCGGTGACCCAAATTTGGGCCAGGAATGCGTCGCGGCGGACCAAAAAACGGACCACGGTCCGTTTGCGTCGCCCCGTTGGGCCGTGTTTTTGGCCCCCGCGGACAGGAACGGAGGCGCGCGGACTCGATGCGTCGCCCCGTTGGAGTCATCCTTAGAGCATCTCCAACAGGCGCCCAACGCGTCGGCGCGGTATAAATTTTTTGCAGCGCCAAAATAGCCGCGCGCTGGGCGCATGTTTCGCTTTTGCAGCAGCGCTATACTTCGGCGCGAGAATAGGACGCTTTAGTAGCTGCGCTAAACTCCAGCGCGCGCCCAGCACAAACAACATTTGCACTCAAACATACAACCAACAAGATCAAACATACAACCAAATAAATCAACAATAAATAGTTGAATTATTATTACAACACCAACAAATAGTTTTTCTTGAGTACAAATAGTTCACCAAATAATAGAATGAATAGTTCATCAACAATAGAACAAACATACAACTTATTGTTGCCCATGCCATGTCCACCACTCCTCGATTAGAACTTTTTGAATCATATCATGTTGTTCATTACGTCGAATGACATGATAAGATGCAACAAAACGGGCTGTCCTCTCAGCCCTCCTCCGCACTTGCACGGGACGTCCCATCAACCCATAGTGAGTGTAATCCAAATCTTGCCCGCGCTCATTCTCGATGATCATATTATGCATGATGACACAAGCGGTCATGATGTACCAAAGCATGTCTTGATCCAAAAATCATGACTCGCCAACTTCTCCGCGATGTGCTTGAACAAGCCGATGCTCATCCTAAAACGGCGCCGGAAATATGACTCGGGGTATGTGGGATGTTCCTCAAAATAGTTTATCATCAATCTTTGGTGAGCACCGATCCTTTCTCTCCGCAATTTCTGACGACCTTAAACTGAACCACCGTGCTTCGGCTTTTTGGCAGCACGGATAGCTAGGATCATTGCGACCTCCTCCTCCTCTTCAAGATCGAATTCTTCATCGGAAGAATCGTCATCCGAACTCATCTACGCATATTAATTAACACTATTTTAATAAATCTACAAACTAAAATGCACCAAATTCATATCTAAAATATACCTTGCAAGTGTTTTGTCAAACACCTTGTGCGCGCGGAGGTGCAAACGGTGGCGACAGAGGGGTAGAGGTCGACGACCTGCGCGCTGGAGGGGTCGAGGAAGAAGCGGCGGCGCGCTGCTCTGGAGCGGCGGAAGCGCCGGCGGCGTCCGTCAAGGCTGGCCCGACTCAGCGCCGCAGCGACCTACGCGCGGCCATAGAAAGCGGCGGCGCGCTGGGGAGTAGCGGAGGAAGCGCCGCCGGCAGGTCAATCGAGCGGGGTGGGGGAGAGATGCGAGCGGCGGCGCGGGAGGGGCGCAACCGGAGCGAGGGCGGGAGCTGCGAGAGACTTCAGATCCGGCGGTTGGTGACTCGCGCGCTTTTTCCCTTTCGTCGCGCGCGCTGGACTGGAGGCCGCAAATATGGTGCGAAATGTACCGCTTCGTCCAGCGCGCTGGACGGTTTATCCCGCGCGCAAGGTTTTGGCGCTGCCGCTGGAGGACTGATTTTGGCCGCGCGCACGCTATATTGACGGTTTATTCGGCGCGCGGCCTATATAGCGCCGCTGTTGGAGATGCTCTTATCTTTGTCGTTGGTGCGCTTTATCCGAGAATTTCTGTCACGCTTAGGATCGCCATTCGCCGGAGATCAGATGGGCGGGATTAAATCTGGAACTGGATCTCATCCATGAACTTTGGACCTCAAATATAGTGGATCCAGCTAAACTGGGCTTGAATGGATGTGGATCTCAACAGAACATCAGATCCAATAATGCTGGATGAGCTTGGACCTTAACAATTGGATAGTCCGGTGTCCACTGGACGTGTGACATATGCTGTCTCTCGCGTCGCACATAGGCTACACGTACGTACACGTACCATACGATGATCGCTAGCTACGTGATACTAGTACGACCGATTTCGTGCACACACAAAAAGTTGATCGCTGCACGTGTTTCCAGTGTTCGCGCATGTAGCTGGCTGATCGCTACATGCGCAGCCGCACCGTTGTAGTAGGTCCATTTGGACCTTGGACTATCCAGTATTAAAGTTAATTGGATTGGATGGGTTTGGATACTATGAAGTTAAACGTGGATTGGAGTTGGATTGGGCCACATAATTGTAGACATTAGTTGGTCTTCTATGATTTGGATTTGGACTCGGGTCCAGTTCCACGTTTAGGCGGGATGCACGCCCTGATCGATGTGGTCCTCGTGGGTACACCTAAGAAAAGGGAACCCTTCGGGAGGTCACTTCGCCAGCGAACGACGTGTTGTGGCGCGCCACGTGCAGCCCTGCGCGAGGAAGTTAAAACGAGCACGGCAGCGCGTCGGTCCCCACGTCACGTCACGTACGTGCGCGTCCAGGAGGCCAGGAGCAAAGCTAGACGAAGCCACGCGATTTGGTTGGTGCTCTACGATTCGGCCGGAGCTTCCGCGTACGCGAACGCATCTGACGTTGTACAACTACCGATCGTGCATGCACTCGTGCATGTATATCCGTCCCGGCCGGCGAGCGAAGCTCTCTACGCGCTTGTACGAAGCCTCGTGCGCGTACGTCCGGCCGGCCGATGCGAAGGCCTCACGTACAACCGTCCCCGCCGACGTGCTGTTACACATTTTGAGACAAAAGTACAACATTATTTAGTACACATCATGTGAGGAGTACAACAAAAATAGATTACGTTGTACAAAAATATATATAAAGTGGTGTACAAATTACATAAAACGGGAAGTACAAAATCTGCTATTACACGTTGAATCTAGAAATTTGATATGTACAACTATACACACGCAGGTTGTACAACTACCAAGTTGTACAACGTGTACAACTGCACAGATACAAGTTGTACAACTAAAGAGGCACATGTTGTACAACCTTTGTACAACTAAAAAGGTTGTACAACTATATAGACACAGGTTGTACAATTACATAACACAAGTTGTACAACTAGAGAGACACAGGTTGTACAGACACATGTTGTACAACAACATAAACACATGTCGTACAACTACGCAGACACAGTCTGTACAGATACAGGTTGTACAACTACACAGACACATGTTGTACAACTATGCATAACAGGTTGTACAAAAAAAAAAGTTCGTGTAAAGTACCGAGGGCACGTGTAAAGTATAGGAGACCAATGATCCCACTCCAGGCCGAAGTTGAAGAAGCTTCACGCCTATATGATAGACTCCAACGTGTTGCACCCAGATGAAACCTGGGTTCCCCAACGATGCCCCCAAGAGGGTAACGACGCACTGCGCCGCCGCCGAGCCCTCAACAACGGGCAAGGGTTTTCACCCGGAAACCAATCATGGAGAGGGTACCCACAACGACGCCCTCAAGAGGGTAGTGACACCCGCAGATATCACCGTCACCGGCGCCAAAGCGCGGAGCTTCCGCTCGGATCTTCACCCGTGTCATCTGAGATATCAAGGACCGACCCAACCAGGGTCGGGTCGCCATGCCAACACGAGGGCTCCAGATCAGATCTTGACCAATAAGCCAACGACGAAACACCGACACCAGACCACCCGGTGTCAAACCCCTCGCCACCCACCGGTTAGAAATCCATTAGCGCGGTTAACTGGAACATCAGTGATTTTTGTCATATACTCCCTCCGTTCGGAAAAAGATGTCACAAAAATGGTCTATCTATAGTTCATTTTTGTGACATCCTTTTGCGAACGGAGGGAGTAATATTTTTTAGATGAAAAGGGCACCCCTGCCCCAGCTTCATTGATCAACAACGAAACTCAGCGTTTGATACATAGTCTGAAAGCAAGAAAAACAACGACCTGCAGCAAGCCAGGTTCGCAAGGTTTACTAGTTCAACCTTACTTATTACAAGGAAACAAGTTAAAAGAAAGGGTGTTCTCCTTCAGAAAACTAGAACAGCTTTTTCTGTTTCTTACGCCGTTGCCAAGTCTAGAGCAGTCTCGGTCGCGATCGACGATTTCTTGAGTTTCTTCAAAGGCGTGGTTCCTGGCATTGGCGACCAGCAGCCTTCTTCTAGACGTGATGGAGGGCTGAGCACAGAGATATTCTAGCTGCCATCCGACCTCGCGCTAGGGGCAGTGCCGGCCTGGCGCAGCAGCCTCCCTGGAATGTGTAGGCCACGGATGAGGTCCATGGGGTCTGATGTTGTGCTCAGCCATTCTCCAGGCAGAAGGGCTCCTTCAGCCGGTCGGCAGAAGGCTTCGATCCGTGGAGTGGACTGGTTCTTGAAGATGACTTTCCAGCTCTGGATCGAGTGGAAAATCTTCCTATGCACCTGTTTTGTATCCGTCCAACAAACATCATTAAATGTTAGGTTATTTTTTAATTTCGAAATGTTCCACAATACAGCAGCGTAAATGGAGTTTAAAGCAGCATTTTTGTTGTTAGACACCCAAAATCTAGCTACAAATTCGAAAGAGTCTCCAACCTTGACCGCAAAGAAATCAGAAATAGCTAACCATGTGTTTTTAGCTACTACACACTCAGAAAAGAGATGGTGGTCAGTTTCTTTTTCTGAGCAAAAAGCACAGGCCTCAGGTTTAATAATTTGTCTTTTCTTTAAGTTATCCCTCCGGATGGCAATGGGTACCCGATACCCGCAAACCCGACGGGTACCCGCCTTAAATGGGCAGGGTATGGTGTAGAAAAAACCCGCGGGTGTGCTTAACGGGGAAAATTCAAACCCGCCGGGTCTAACGTACCAAACCCGTACCCTTTAACCCGCATACCCGCTGACCCCACCTGTCAGTGAGTAGAAAAAGAAAAATGCTAATAAACAGCCGGGATCCCGCATCTTATCTCTACCGTGTTGGAGACAACCACGTTGAGGGACCCACCACCTGCTTCTTATCTCTTCCTTCTTTTCTTCCTCCATTCGTTTCCTTCTCTTTCCCTCCCCTTTTGCTTTCTTCCCGACAGATGCACGAGCTGATTCGCTCCGCCATGGTCACAAGCTGCTGCAAGGCAGCGTCGCGCACACACCCACCCACCCACCTGATCAAGATCCGCCGCCGTCACACTCCCGGCCATCCTCCGCCGCCATGGATCCCTCCAGCGCCGCCAGCCCTTCTCCACGCGAGCCCTGGACTCCCGCCGTCACGGCTGCTCGTCCGCGGCGTCGAGGGCAGCCTCTGGTTGTGCCCCTCCGTCACCAACCCGACGCCTTTCTCCTCCGCGCCGTCGAGGGGTTGCTAATGGACCTCGCCTCTCCTCGCGCCGCCGTACGGACATGCGACCTGGTCAGTCCCGAGCACGACGAGCTCGACAGGAGGGAGACGCCGACCACCGCTAAAGTTTCACCTTTCCCCATTCTTCTTCTTTTCCTGCTATTATGCTCTGCCTCTTCCCAAAACCTGCCGCCGACCAGGAACTTGACGGGTACCCGTCGGGTCCTACAAACCCGGCGGGTGGCGGGTATGGTTGAACCCTGTACCCGTTGGCGGGTATGGGGGCGGGTGGCGGGGGCGGGGGCAGGGAGGAGGGGCGGGTGCGGGTATGGGGATGCCAAACCCGCACCCGAACCCGGCGGGTGCCATCCATAGTTATCCCTGGTTAGTATCTTGTTATGTGATAACAACCATAGAAAAACATGCACTCTTGGTGGGACAGCAATACTCCAGAGAGCAGGAATAAACATTGGTGTAACTCCTCTATTATTGATCACATGGTAGAGTGAACTTGTGGAATAGACACCTTTGTTTTCTAATTGCCAAACTAACGAGTCTACATTATCAGAGAAAGTAATGCTCCTAGTTATTTCTAACAGATCATTCCATTGCTCCATCAAGCGCGGGCTGAAAGTTCTTCTGAAAGTAAGTTTCAGATTCACTCCATCGCATGCTTCGGCAAAAGTAAAAGTTTGTTCATTGCAAAGCGTATAGAATTCCCAGAATTGGGTGGTTAGGGGAGAGTTTCCGAACCAGGTATCTTCCCAGTATTATTTTCTCTCCATTTCCAACTACCCATCTAATATCCAAATTTTATTGCTTTGACAACCTCCATAACCCCTTTCCAAAATCTGGAAGCGTTAGGGGAGTTGCAGGCAAAGACATTTGGTGAGGCAGTGTTGTATTTATGATCTACAATAGTTTTCCAAATTTTACCATCATCTGAAAGATATCTTTTGAGCCAAGAACCTAGTAGGCAAAAGTTAACTTCCTTGAGATTTGGTTTGCCTAAACCGCCAAAGTCCTTTTTTTTAAACTGACCAGCCCCCAATTAGCTAGGTGTATTTTCCTATTTCCTTCGAAGTCACTCCAAAGGCAGTGGGCCATTTGGGTGTTAATCAAATCTAGGGCCCATTTAGGAAACTTTAAAAAGAGAGTAAATAAACCGGAATACTAGCTAAGCAAGTTTTGATCAGGAGAATCCGACCAGCATAGGAGAGGAGTTTTCCTCTCCACCCTGCTATCCTCTTTAGAATCTTATCAATTAGAGGTTGGATATCCTCTTTTCTAAGTTTATCATAATGCAAGGGAATGCCTAAGTATTTAGTGGGGAAACTCCCCACACTACAGCCTAAAATGTTGGCAAAGGGGGAAAACTCCTCCTCTTCCATCCCAATTGGGATAAGCTCACTTTTAGAGTAATTAATTTTCATCCCCGAAACTTGTTCAAAACAAGAGAGGACATTCTTTAAATTAGCTGCTTTTTGTCATATAATATTAAGGTGGAGCAGTAGTTGTTTTTTACGTGTTCGAGTGATTTATTGTTCTTACCCCCATAACTGTGGTGGTTCATGGTAATTTCTCTTTAGCTAAGCGTTTGTGCTCTCCAGTCAGTGTTCTTATCACCGTTCTACCTCACTTTTGAACTACGAAAATATCACGTCATCACTGACGGTGACGCGCAGCTGTGTGTGATGGAAGCGAAGGTTCCTTCGTTGAAGCTATTTCCTGGTCTAAGGGTCTGTTTGTTTGGGTTGCAGCTTTTGAAAAGCAGTTGTAGCTGTTGAGCTGTGGAAAAGCAGCTGTGAGAAGCAGCTGCTGAAAGCAGAGATTTGATGTTTGGCAGGAGTGCTGTTGGCAGCTGTTGCTGTTAGTTTTCTGGATGAAATGTCTGGAATGCCCCTGAGTGCTGAAGATGTTATATAAGTGCCGATTTAAAGTGAAACAATTGTTTTTGACTTATTTAATTCATTATTACGATGTACATACATCTTCGTGAAAAAATTCGTCTAAAATTGGTGCAAACTTTGCTCCAAAATTAAGAAGATACAATCGACAAAACTCAAAACTAATCACGGAAATAGAACCTGCTCGTCAGTACATACATATTTCGTATACAAATTATTTCGAAACGAAATATAATTTTCTGATATGGAGTAGGTGTTAACCGTGCTTCCCCCTAGCTTGGACAATTTTAATAAGAGGAAGCACGCACAGTGGAGAATCAGCAAGTGGGCACAGGGATGAATCAGCGAGCTAGCACGTGCCAGCAGCAGCGCTGCTCGGTCACGCGGGTGAAGCTCGGACAGGGACAGGCAGGCCGTGCCGTACCTACCTCGGTGGCAGTTTTCTGTAAATACCCTAAACAGCAGTGGCAAACTCATATACCCTTTCGATTTTAAGTTGAAAAGCTGCGGGAAGCACCTCCTGCCCAGCTTTCCCCCGCGGCGCCTCTCGCAGTGTATTTCTCGCCCGCGCTTCTCCGCAGCGCTTAACAATAGTTGGGTGTTTGTTTGGGCTTCTGCTTTTGGAGGCTAAAAGCTGAAGCAGAAGCCCAAACAAACAGGGCCTAAGACAGGGCAGAGCATGTGCATATTAATGGCCACTGCTACTGTTGCGAGAGGATCGACCAGAGACTCGCTGCTCTAGTCTTCTTTCGACGGCTAATGCATTGCACGCTAATGGCGAGCACGACTACACAACTAATTCTAACTTGGAGCTACGAACTAACGTTTTTTTATTTGACAATATGTCTTCTGTACTCTTTTTATCTCTAAATATTTTGTTTCTGAAAGTACGGCAATAGTGTATTCATTCCCATCTCTGACGATAGGGATGAGCAGAGGCTTCAACAGATTACAGGGGATTACTTATTGTCTGAATGTATTTTTTTTTCAAGGACCGGCAACCGAAGGTTACAGTCATCGCATTAAGATCGGAAATAGAATTTAATTACAGAAGTTTTACACATCGCCTTGCCATCCGCAGAAAAAAGAGAAAAAAAGACTACTCCTCGTCCTCTCCTGCTATTAGAAAGGTTGCAGTTCTTCTTTTCTGGTTCTTTGAACATCTAGACAGGGTCTGTCTCCACCACTCTCGGACAGAAATTTGATTTGAAGGCGTGATGTCAGAGTGCCCTCTGGCCTGGCAAAGTCTGAACCAGAAAGTGCGGGCAACAACGCAATTTACCAACAAATGATTTAGGGTTTCTGGTTCTTGGTCGCATAGCACACCTTGTTGGCCCTTGTAACCCCCGCAGCATCTGTAGGGGAATCGCCAATTTTTGTCATTCTGGGAAGCAAAACCTACATCTGAATGACCTCTCTTATTTTTTTTAGAAAAGGGAATTTTATTAATCCCAGCCTCTGCATCGAGTGATGCACACAGCCGATTATTACAGAGTTTCAACGTATCTTGTTCTTGTTTTACATCTCAAAAATCACTAAGATTGAGACAGACCTCAACCGACACTGACAGACTGAAAGTAGAACTACGAAAGCCGACTAATATGCTGCCACGTATGTCGGGAGAAAAAATCCTGTGCCACCCGCAGGAGTCTCGTGCACCCAGCCATCATAAGGTCCCGCTGGTCCGAAGGCTGCAGGAAAGCCCATAACTGGATCCAGTGCACCGCCATATGAATAACCTGTAATACATAAAAATTATCCTTCCTGTTAAAAACAATATCATTTCGACAATTCCAAATAGACCAACAGATAGCTGAAACGCCTATACGAATCCTATCCTTGGTCTTTTTGTCCATCCCCCGCAACCAATTCCCAAACATGTTTGTGACAATGACCTCTCTTGTGATAGTCCATCAACTACCCCGTGTGCACTAAGGCAGTTAACAATCATTGTAGCTGTGTTCCTATTCCTAACGAAACTGATCTTATTTTGTAGCCGTCAGTCAACCACGCCGTGCGCAACTAGGTCACTTAACTGCATGCAGCCTGCAGGTGTTACCGTATCAGATGCACCCTCACCGGGTATCTCATCACATTCGACGACGAACTACTCTTGGTCGCACCATCCTACCATATATTAGGTGCATGCATGGTGGTTGATGACCAATTCATATTATATTTCATAGTAGGTACACGGTTTGTAGATAAACCCTTTCTTAGTTGAAGCTACATGATAATATAGCAAAGAACTTGTTAGTTTGGATACTTTAAGAGGGCTGTTTTCTAGAGTGAGTTCCACTTTTTACCCCATATTTATAATTGTGTGGCCGCGTTTATCCCATTTTATCTTTTGCCACGTTCTACCTCAGGAGGTATGCCAAATTTACTCGGTTTAGTGACCACCCTTCCAAATCTTGTAGCATGGATGAAGAATCGAGTTAGTTTTGGTAGGTAGTATAGGATTTTTGGTGGCAGTATACCAAGCCCTGCCCTAGTTAGAGTCGGCCACGATAGAGGATAAAAGGAATAGTGAACTCAGAAACTTGGTACAAAAACGGTGCGGCTAGATGCAAGTCAGATGTGCGGATTCGGAGAGAACGCATAAAACTATGGTATGCTTCCGAGTTGGCATCCGACTCACCGTTACATCGGCCTGACGGGTGCGCACGGGCTATTATGACGAGGACAAATTGTTAAATAGGGTAAAATTTGAGACAACTTGACAATTTAGGGGTACAATGATGGGGTAAGTAGGGTTTTGCAAACATGGGGTGTGCTCAAAACTGAAATTCACTCTCTTTTTTATGGTGGGTACTTTGCAACATCTTAATTTGATAGTTTATCACATGTCATTACACATTTTATTGTCAATAGTATATATGTTCAAAATTAGATGGCGTGATAGAATGCACACATATTCTATAACTATGTAATATGTACAAACAATTGCTAGCATATCCTTACGAACTTGTTTCAATATTACCTAGATTACTTAGAGTGGTTTTTACCTTGAACACTGTTCATATTTAATAAAGACTATGTGCTTTGAAACGGTAAAGCATGGGACTAGGTTGTGGTGTCCAGTCAGTCAGTCACACGGCACTCCAGTGACACGGGATACTATTATAGTACTAAGCATGCATCCATCGCGTCAGGAAGCCACTTGTTACTTGTTAATAACTAGCAAGGTGGCCCTCGCAAATGCGAGGGCATGTTTTTGGCATATTGATTATGTCCATGAACTGAATTTGTGATTTCATAGATACTGGAAAGATGGAAATCTAAATCACAAACGGTCATAAATATTATGGTATATAAAATACCACATGTGTCTTTAATTTTATGGGAGAGTAGGTATGTTGACATTGTAAAAAAATACCATGTCACATGTCCTATAGGGTCGTTTACTTTTAAAGCTGGTATTGCTATTTTAATTTTTATATCTGCGTTTACGCTCTTCCCACCATTCCCCAATCATCACTGTACTCTCTCACTGTCACATATTTATTTTTCTTGTAAAACTAACTACACATAATTAAAAGTTTCAAAAAAGTTTATAAGAGAGATGGCACATTTTCATGTCAACATACTAAATTTACAAAAACCATACTTAGTTTGAGCATTTTTAATCAATCACCAATTTACTTCAAGTAATTTCAAAATTAATGTTTTTAATTGCGCCACAAAACTCTAGCCAGAAGGTTATTATCGTTCCTTGCATCATCCTTATACTATCTAGTACTTTAAGTTGATAATTTGATTGTCATAATTTAACTCTCTCCCTACTAAACCCACCCTCAACCCAATATTTATACACAATCGGTTACTTCTATTTGTTCATGTCATGAAACATGACTATGCTACTACGGACAACATTGTTTGTGGCACCTTCATCAATCTACATGTTTGCAAATTCTAGTTATATCCTATCAATTTTAAGAATATGAAACCAAATAAATTTTAAGTTTCATATTTTCAAATATATTAACAGTACATCAGTAGACAAATACAGTTATATAACTGCATGGCTTGAGTGGAATTCCCTTATTTGCCCCGCAGTTCTTGGATGCAACAACAATGGACGTGCGTGCGGATCAGTTCATGTTAGGAAAGTTTGCTTTGAATAACCATTGTGTTACTTGGACGTTGTCAATCGAGGTTTTTTTTTTGGTTAAAAATGATTCGGATATTCTCTGGGAATTGACAGTTAGTTGCCATTCTTTTCCCCTTTTATTAATTGGTGGTGTGCATACTTGAATTTCCATTTTGGTTGATCTTATGTATAATAAATATATATGGAGAAACATATATTGAGAATTTTCATTTTAGCTCATCCACATTTTCTTCCTCTCATTTACTCTAGTTGTATTGAATATACATAACGTTTTCATTGCCCATTTCGAAATGCATAGCTTAAACTTTCAGTATGGGTTTAAATATTTCTCATAGCTTGGATCTAGCTTCTAGGATCCACATTTTTGGCGGTTTACATTATGGTCGTAGCCGCAAAAAAATGGAATCTTACATGCACTTTGACTACATTGTAAAGTAAACTTATGGATAATGTTGCTAAAAAAATGACTGTGCAGCTTTAGACTTACAGCAATGTCAAGCAACTTTGTTAGATACTATTATATTTGAGAGAACTATGTAATTCTTCCCTATAGTTTTACTTTTTATTGATATTTTAAAACTTAGATGTGAAACAACACATGTTCCTTTGTTTTTGGAAACCCACGTGCATTTGTTTTTGGAAAACCGTGGGCTGATAACTTGAAGCTCCATGCATGTCTTGTGCTAAATCTTTATGAAGATTATTTAAATGAACATGTAAATTTCAAGCTATTTTCTAAGAAAATAAGATTGTGTCTTATCCTCATAGCTTGGAGCAAAGAATATTTATCTTCGTACGCATAGCACTGCTCGCCTTTATTTTGCAACTAATCTGAAGGGAGTAGATGCCGAAATGTTCTTATCATACGAAAATGCTAAATCTAAAACAAAGAAGATCATCGAACTTTCATATTATTTTTAATAATGTTGGTACTTGTAAATGGAAATCCTTATATCAATATTGAAATTCAATCTGTCTCCCATAAGAACAACACGTGTAAACATGAGAAAAATAAATAAGCCATCTTTCAATATTTGTATATTATATATTTTTCCTTTTGTGCACGAAATAGTATTGTACCTGTTCGTGTGTATTGGTTAGTATATACTTGCCACTTTCTATAGCCCAAAAGAACTCTTCCATGCAATTCATTGAGATCACATATGTTTTTTTCTGCTACCATACGATTTTTGTTTTCGAAAATAAAGTTACTACACAATTTCATGTACATCTTCGTATTTCACATGACTTTTTTTTAAACGGAACCTGGACTCTTTTTCATTTGCGACCGGCCAGAACACATGGAATCTATCCATACATCCATACGGACTTGCACATGTCCGTGACTTGCACGTGAGGGCTGAGCCAATCTAACTAAAACGTTGGTAAAAAAAAAGTTGAATCGCGTTGGCCCCAACGCATGCATGTTATTTTTTAGCTCAAGGTGGTCGATATCCACCGCTCGAATAGACAGAATAGAATTGACACAGTTTATAAGGGAAACCGGACCCAAAAACCATATAAACTGTACAAAAGAATCACACAGACGAATCGACCCGCCGCCCACACGACACAAGTCGACCAAACGCCACAAAACACACCACCTGAATCCGGGGCCGCCGTCCGGCGTAGCAACCAGATCGACTTTCGCATTGCCCGAAAGCGATCCAGTCATGGTCGACGAACCCTCTGCCCGCGCAGTCTTTATCCAGGTCGCCACCAAAACCACCTGTTCCGGGGCCGCCGCCCCGGCGTAGCAACCAGATCAACCTTCGCATTGCCCGAAGACGATCCAGTCGGGTCGACGAACCCTCCGCCCACGCAGTCTTCATCTAGGTCGCCACCCAAACCCACGCTAAACAACGGTTCCGCCTCATAGAACCGTCGTAGCGTGGGAGACCGAGGACGCCGCCTCGACGTCCACCACCGTCCGGAGCCGCCGCCCCGGCGCCCGCCACCCCGACCGCAACTCCATCCTGCTTGGCCTTCGCGAAACCGTTGCACCGCGAGGGCCAACAACTCCAAGGCGGCGCTTTCAAGAAGGAAGCGACATGTCCGTCGCCGCCGCCTGCTCCCACGGAGCTTAGGCTTTCACCCGGAACTGTTGACCACTCCCGTCGGATGGACTCGAAACTCCACGAACGACGCAATCAAGAAGGGAATGACGCCCAGAGGCGCCGCCGTCGTCGGCCCCGACTTCGTCGGGGCAAGGCTTTCGCCCCGGAGCTCGATCTGTCCGCAAAGCGCAGGGAGCAGCAAGCCTAGCCAGATATCCTTGTTGCCGACCACCACCTCCGCGTCCGCATCCAGCCGACGCCCCGCAATCCCCTCGCGTCGCCCAGCATCATCGGGCAGCAGCCTGCCTCCACTGGCGCCACCATTGCTCCCGAGACCTCCTGCCTGAGCCCAGATGCAGCCGCGCCGAACTGCGCATCCGCTCCGCAGTCGCGCCGTCGCCCTCGCACCCTTCTCCTCACTCACCGACGTCGCGCCCTTCTTCTCCATCGCTCCCCTCTCCACAGAGCCGTCGCCGCCCTGTCAAGCTCGCAGCCCGCACAGGCCCGCCATGGCCCAGATCGAGCCCGACGGGGCCCAGATCGCGAGCCCGAGCGCCCCGCCGACGAATCCTTCGGCGCCGGTGGCGCCCTCTGCGCCGCACCGACGCCAGCAAGTCCCGTCGGCCACCACATCCGTCCGAGCCCGCCGGCTCGGCTTCCCTTGCCCCGACCGCCGCCGCCCCCCACGGGCCGGTCTCCACCAAACGAGCACGCGAGGGCCATCCCCCCGACCACCGTTTTTGGCAGCGAGGGGTGCCGCCACCGCCGCGGACGAGGCCGGCGGCGACAGCGGCAGGGGGCGCCGGACGGGAGAGCTCTTGGCGGCGCTGATATTTTCCCCTGGCGCCGCCGGGGGAGCGCCGCGAGGGGTCGGCTAAAATAAGTCTGTGGCATGCATGTTATTGTGTGTTACGTGTTGGACCCAATCGTGTTGCACTAAATTAAATAGGTGTGTTATATTTGTTACGTAAATCTCACGGCTGTGATTTAAAATGCTAGTCATTATTAGATCTAACGATTAATATAATTTAGATGATGTAGATTAACGTGGTGTCTCCGTTAGACTCTCTCATTTTGCTTTTAGTATATAATAGAAAAAAAAGTTGAATCGCGTTGGCCCCAACGCATGCATGTTATTGTGTGTAACGTGTTGGACCCAACGTGTTGCACTAAATTAAATAGGTTGTTATATTTGTTACGTAAATCTCACGGCTGTGATTTAAAATGCTAGTCATTATTAGATCTAACGATTAATATAATTTAGATGATGTGGATTAACGTGGTGTCTCCGTTAGACTCTCTCATTTTGCTTTTAGTATATAATAGATTAGGGATTGGATGTCTAATTGCAGACGAGTCAGTAGTCCCCTTGGTCGATCGCATTCCATCAGGAGCTGGCTGCACCCGGGCTAGAACGGAGCTAGCGCATGTGCATGCAAATGACCAAACGCTTCAGAGTTCAGAATCTCGGTCTCTCCGCGGCGACTTTGATTTTGTGCAGGCGGCGTCGCAGGTCGCATTTGCAAACAATTGAATTTGTTGCATTTGCGAATGCGAGCCGGTCATACGTTTACTTAGAGATTAAGCTGAAATAATAGAAGCTACAACAAGCAGTAGACAGTCCTAGACTTCGAATGGGTCTAGTTCACACATCCTGTGACGAGATAACTACTTTTCACCAGTAGCACCTGGGATAGTATTTCATAGTTTAGTCGCCATTTTGTTTGACCGTTGAATTGACGAAGTTTTGCCACGAAGATGGGGGTAGGTAGCAATGAAGATGGAACCACCTTACCAAAATATGTAGCAATTATTTTCCCATATGACTAACATTGGCCCAGTTCACTGTTCTTTCACTAACATAACAGAGTGCAATAACAGTACTGTTGAAGCAGTAAAAAAGGTTTATTGCCTACTGCTAGTGACCATATATACATTAATTATTAGAAGCTCTATCTATTACCTCAAAGGAAAAAGTAAGAAAGTCCATGCCAGTTAGCCGTAGCAAGGGGCAAGGGCCACATTACGACAGCACAAGTTTTGGACAGCAAACTAGCCAAACATAGACCAAATCTTATCAAAGTTACCAAATTGGGTAATACAAAGGTTTGGGGAATACATGGGCTTCATACCAAACAACCCAAAGTGGATTATTATTTCAGCTCAAAATTTTCCATCCATGCTACTTTGGTAAGACTGTTCCATACAAGATGAAGGAAGCTAACGGGTTATTTCGTGCTCTTGTCTTGTGTGTCCGCTTTGGTAACGTGCCAAGTCAATTCGTAGGACCATATAAGTCGATCAAGAACAGCTGCTTGCCACTTCATTCGGATGAACGCCGGCTCTTCTTGACCCTGTTGAGGAACAACTAACAGGGTATAGCTGAAATCTTGACCCCTTGTGTGGCGCCATGGCCGGAGGAGGGAAAGCCAAGCCGCTAGAGTTCACGCCGACATGGATCGTCGCGTCCGTTTGCTCCATCATTGTCATCGTCTCCCTGATCTTCGAGCGACTGCTCCACCGCCTAGGCAAGGTACGTGCGTCAGCGTCAGTGTTTGATCCCTGCAGCAGGTCTCCACCATGGCACACCATGACCACGGAGCTGCAGCTTCTGCCAACTCGATCCATCACCAGCTAGCTGACTGTTGATTCGCACGCAGAGGCTGATGAGGAGCCGAAAGAAGCCACTGTACGAGGCCCTCCTCAAGGTGAAGGAGGAGCTGATGCTGCTGGGGTTCATATCGCTGCTGCTCAACGTGTTGCAGGGTCCCATGGGGAAGGTGTGCGTCAACCGGAACGTCATGCGCCACCTGCTGCCCTGCAAGCCTCCGCCGCGTGAGGCGAGCAAGACCGAGCACCTCGGTGACGCCGTGTTCACCGGTATGATGGGCGGGGCGAGGCGGCTCCTGGCTGGAGGAGGCGCCTCCGAAGGCTACTGCCTAAAAAAGGTAGTACTACACAGCTTAACTGGCACCGAAAGTGGTGATTTGGTCTTTGCTGCACCTTTTGTTTTCTATTTTAATTTGTAATAACATTCTTGACTTCTCTAGAGTACAAGTTATTGATTTGGAATTTGATTTCCATCTTTTGATCCTTTCAACCATGCATATTCTCATCTACTGATTCGTCTAATGTTATTTGGCATGTAGGGCAAAGTTCCAATACTTTCAGCTGAAGCTATTCACCAGTTACACATATTTATCTTTGTGCTGGCGGTCACTCATTTCCTTCTTAGTGCTATTACAGTTCTTCTAGGAATTGCGCAGGTACCAATCAAAGCTCAAACTAGATGTTTATTGTTAGTAACAAGTAATTAATCTATCATACTTTTCCTTAAAAAAATGTTTTTACCTGTCGTCTAGACAAGGAATTGGCGACATTGGGAAACCAAAATCCAAGAAAATGGTGCTAATGGTAAGATATATACACTCTTTCCAAATTTAGCCATTGATGAGTCGCAGCTTTTCCTCTAGATTAAGTTATGTCATATTTTCTGCTTATATAAATGTTTGGCTGTAACATGCAGCCCCTCAAATGATCAATCATGTTCAAGAATTCAAATTTATTCAAGATCACTTTAAAGGTCATAGAAAACGGTCGAGGACACTTGGCTGGATGGTATGTTTTTCTGTTGTGTTTTAAATGACCGCACAAAATCCATATTGCATTTTGTTCTTGATTATAATATTAAAATAAGATAATTCGTCATCATTTTAGCGTTCCTTCTTCAAACAATTCTATGGATCCGTTACTAAGGAGGATTACACAACAATGCGACTTGGTTTCATCATGGTATTCATTTTCGCCAATAGAAGTCACTTATATGCTTTCGAGTATGCCATTTAATTGGAAGAAATTGATAGGTGCTTCTTCTATGTTCACAGAAACATTGTAGTGGGAACCCAAAATTCAACTTTTACCATTACATGATTAGAGCATTAGAGGTTGATTTCAAGAAGGTTGTTGGTATCAGGTAACTAACCAATTCTACTTTACAAATGCATGGCATATGAATACAGAAGCTAACTAATTAGTCTGCATGTTGTTCTATGCAGTTGGTACCTTTGGGCTATGCTTATGATATTCTTATTGCTGAATGTTCAGGGTACGTATCATTACAGTCTTAAGTTAATTAGAACCCACTAACGTATTTACTTTGGTAAAATAGGCATGAAAGTTCTTTATAAAATGTGTTTGGCTAGTTATCTAGATAATATTTTTTTGTTTATGTGAAGTAACTTCAAATTTCGTTGTTGTTATTGTAGGATGGTATGTCTACGTTTGGATATCATTGGTTCCATTCATCGTAAGTAACCATGATATACTATCAACACAAAATTCACGGAAAACTTTTTTCGTCTATATGCATATATGCATGTTTTAGCGCTTCATAATTTTACAACACATGACTTGCATAATAGGTCTTCACGAGCTTCCAAAGGAAAAATCATGATATCAACCTATGCATTTGTTTTTGCAGATGCTACTTGTGGTAGGAAGTAAGATGGAGCACATCATCACAGAATTGGCTTATGAGGTTGCCCAGAAGCATACAGCGATTCAAGGAGATTTAGTAGTAACTCCTTCGGATGATTTCTTTTGGTTCCGTCGGCCTAAATTAGTCCTCCTCCTGATCCACATCGTCCTATTCCAAAATGCATTTGAAATTGCATTTTTCTTTTGGCTCTTGGTAAGAACAATAAGTTAATCTGATCATTACATGTAGTTTAGATATCATAAAAATAATGTACTTATATGGCTATAAATTCCTGACTGGATACTCCCAAATTTTAATCTAGTAAGTACAATAGAGCTAACTCTTGCCGACATGAACCTTGCAGGTAACATACGGCTTCAAATCATGCATCATGGGAAAACCAGCATATGCTATTACTCGAGTTGTCATAAGGTACAAGAAAATCATTATAGTGAAATGACATATTGACACATCTTGGGAATGTACTCATCGCTCTTCTTTCTTTCAGTGTCGTTAGCCAACTTCTTTGTGGCTACATCACCCTACCACTTTACGCTGTCATCTCTCATGTGAGTTCACTTGGTCAAAAGGGATAATAATTTGGTCTTTTAATTGTGATTTTATTCGTTCTCACTTCAGTTTGACTTACAAGTAGCTAATGCTTGAGCAATGCAAAGTTTGTTATCACACTTTAATGCCCCAATATAGGTACTTAATAACATGATATAACTACTACCTTTCAATTTATAATTGTATTCTGATTATGTCTCCTTATTGGTGAAGATGGGGAACTCATTCAAGAAATCAATATTTGATGATAATGTGACTGAAGGCCTTGTCAACTGGGCTAAAAAGGCTAGGAGACGCACAAGAATCCCGAATAGAACAACTGTATATGCAACTAATTCATCAATTGATGAGGCCAATAGCGGAACAGTTCAAATGCAAAATACACGGGCCAACTCATCGATGGAGCAAGGAATTGCTAGTCCGGTATAATTGCATACAGTTGTCAATGCAAAGTACCATTTTAGTAAATTGTACAGTTATTTTGCTTGTGCAATAGAATTTAACTATTGTTGCAAAATTTAGCTTCTGATAGCACTTACTCTTGATGTGTTTGATACACTATTTGATAACCCCACACATTGCAGAGAGCATATCAAAATAAAATCAAATTGTATGTGTACAGAAGAAGTAGAATTTACATTATTTTTTATGTTTTCTGGTAAGTACTATAACCAAACGATGTTATTTCACCAAATGTAGCACACATCGTCAACTCATTATTAAAGACATATTGTCTCAGTCACAATCATGTATATGTGGCTATATATGTGATTTGGTTGTGAGGTACCCTATCATCAGACTTCAGAGGAAAAAGAAACAGAAAGATGTAAGGTACTTTGTTTCGGGGCTCGTGATGGGTCAAAGCTCTGCTCATGACCTGTTTTCTATATTATCTCGAAGATTACAGTGTTGTGGTGGATCTAATAAAGATGATGATGTGGGTTAGGTCCCGATCTTCACGGATTTGGGGCGGAGGGACGAATAACATGAAGAACACGAAGAACACAAGAGGGGAAAAACGCAAGGAAGATAACTAGCAAAGCAAACTAGGACGAAATCAACCGGTAACAAATCCCCAAGGGCAGCCCCCGATTCTCAATCTCCAAGCCAACCTTACTCTAAGGATTGTTTCTCTTATCGGTCAACCCAACCGATCCAATAGAGTCCCCCAAAGAGGAAAGATTGGCAAGTAATCTCAATTACAAGAAGAGGTCTTGAATCCACTAGAGGGATCTTCTCCACAAGAGGATGCCTTGATTCATCTCCACAAGGGGAGGCATTGATTCATCTCCATAAGAGGCAACACCATCATGGGTGGAAAAGGAGCTAAGCTCAACTCAAGTCTAATCTCAGTCTAACCCTAGATCTAGGCAAAGGGGAGCTATTTATAGTCTAGGTACGAAAAAGGGGAAAGTAGAGGAGGAGACACGGGTCCTCAGCCTGACTGGTTCCCGCAGCAGCTGTAGTACCGCTGGGTTAAGCGGTAGTACCGCTGGTGCGGGCCTTCGAATCCGCGCTCGATTCCGCAGCGGCGGTAGTACCGCTGCTGATGCCGCTGCCGGTACCGGATAACGCATCCGAGGGGGGTTCCGGCGGTAGCTTCGGCGGTAGTACCTCCGGTGCGGGTTTGCCTTTGTGCGGCCTGTGCCTGGGGCGGTAGTACCGCTGTCGCTGCCGCTATCGGTACCGGATAACGCATCCGAGGGGGTGTTCCGGCGGTAGCTTCGGCGGTAGTACTGCCGGTGCGGGTTTGCTTTTTTGCTGCCTGGGCCAGGGGCGGTAGTACCGCTGTCGCCGGGCGGTAGTACCGTCGCCTGGGTCTTCTTCTCCCACTTCTCTCCTTCTTCATCATCGTCTTGGCTCGTCTCTTGTCCAACTTTGTCACTTCCTTGTGGGTCTTCTCGGGGCTCAAACCTAATCACACATAAGGGATCGGAATGAAGTAGCAACCCATTCAAAGGAGTGTCGAGATCACACATAGATAGGAGTGAATTCACCTTACCATGTAGAGCTTTGACTCTTGCTCTTGTCATTGGACCAATTGTTGTAGGAGCCGTAGGTTGGCTACATCATCTCCGCCCCCCCCCCTTGGGAAAGAGTCGTCCTCGACTCTTGGTGATCCTCATCACTTGAGTTCCCATGGTATGGCGATAGGTCGGTGACATTGAATGTGTCATGGACCAAATACTTGGAGTTGGAGATGTCAATCTTGTATGCATTGTTGTTGATGCGCTTTAAAACCTTGAAAGGTCCGTCTCCTCGAGGGTGAAGCTTGGACTTCCTTGCATCCGGGAAGCGATCTTTGCGTAAATGTAGCCAAACAAGGTCTCCTTCTTCAAAGATCATGGCGCGCTTGTTCTTGTTCATCTTCGTAGCATGGTATTCATTGTGCTTCTCGAGTGTAGTTCTTGTGTCTTCATGTAACTTTTTCATGTAAGCGGCGCGCTTGTCGAAGTCCATGTTGACTTGTTCTCGGAAAGGAAGTGGTAGCATGTCTAGCGCGGTGTGGGGGTTGGAGCCATAGACGATCTCGAACGGGATTCTCTTTGTTGCTCGGTGTAGTGCTCGATTGTAGGCGAACTCGGCGTGTGGAATGCACTCTTCCCAATTCTTCATGTTTGGCTTGATCAACACATGAAGGAGTGTAGATAGGCTTCGATTTACCACTTCGGTTTGACCATCGGTTTGAGGGTGGTATGCGGTGGAGAAAAGTTCCTGGATACCTAGCTTGGCCATCAAAGTCTTCCAAAAGTAAGTCACAAACTTGACGTCTCGATCCGACACAATGGTCTTGGGCACTCCATGAAGACGGACGATTTCCCTGAAAAACAAAGTAGCAATATGTGAAGCATCGTCGGTCTTGTTGCATGGTATGAAGTGTGCCATCTTAGAGAATCGATCAATGACGACAAATATGGAATCCTTGTTTGTTTTGGTGCGTGGAAGGCCTAAGACAAAATCCATAGCAATGTCGGACCACGGTCTATGTGGAATGGGTAAATTAGTGTACAAGCCATGGGAGTTTAGAGCGGACTTAGCTTTGAGGCATGTCGAACATCGTCGTACTAGGCGTTCCACGTCACGCTTCATTCTTGGCCAATAGTAGTTGGTGGCGAGCATGGCGCAGGTCTTGTCGCGGCCAAAGTGTCCAATGAGTGATCCTCCATGTGATTCCTTCAAAAGGAGCAAACGAAGCGAAGACTCGGGAATGCAAAGTTTGTTAGCCTTAAACAAGAAACCTTTGTGCAAATAGTAATCACCAATTCCTTTGTGTTCCGAGCATTGAGCAAAAATATCTCCAGAGAAAGCGTCGGTTGTGGCGCCCCGACCCGACTACTATACAGTGATGCTGTGTGTCACCGGTTAAGCGATACCACCGGAGGTTACGGGTTTACCAATCCCCGGCCAAAACCTTTGGCAGGCGTTGCTGGGCACACCTCTCCCAACAACACAACACCCCGATCGATGCCTTAACACGGGCACAACTATCAAAGCATAATAATAAGATCAAGACTTGTGGAACAACTGGCACATCACAGACTCTACGACACAAATCATTATAGTTCAACTCTTATAGTAGAGAAAGATAGCAAATGACAACCAGAGGTCACAGACCCAACATTACAACAAGCGGAAGCGAATTAAGTTGTCTAACAACAAGATCCAGATAATGGCCTAAGAGGCCTACAAATAAACATCACAACGCCAGCTATTCCGCGATGTCCCAAGCTGCCACCTGGGAACCCCAGACTACTCGTCGACGTCCACAAAGAACCCACCTTCGAGGTCGGTGAAGTCCTCTCCTGAAATTAAGCAAACGACGTTGAGTTCGACGAACTCGCAAGATTAAGAGCTAATATAAGCTCCATGATTGGCTTTCAAGGTTTTATGGCTCTTTTGCATAAAGCTGATTTTATTTATGAAAGACATAACTCGAAGGCATCGACTAATCAGATTATTTTGAAAAGGGGTAAGAAGTAACTCTTTTCTCTTGAGTCACATTTCTCATCATCACCCATCATCATCACCACCTGTACCTGATCATCAAAGGCACCTCCCCGAATCACCCTCGAGGAAGCTCACCTTGCATTCGTGAAGTGGTACCTTTAGTACCCAGTTTTTAATCATTCCGTTAAAGTTATTCTATGGTCTTATCGTCCTTTCCCAAGTTGTCCGTAACCGTGGACACGGCTTTTCGAAAAGATTTAACCCTGCAGGGGTGCACTGTGTTTACCTTCGGTACCGCCCGGCCCATTGCCTACACGTAGCTCTCTTCCGGGGAAAGCCGGCTGAGTGGGAACGGTTACAACCTTTACCTTGTTGAGGGCTAACCCAGGATCATCAGTGAGGACGAGACAGGTTCAGTGCTCCCAGCACCCTGTCCCGTGGCCACTCATTTTCCTAAACACCACTGTCCTCATCTCAGTCTTGGCCACCGTCTTCACGCACGCGCAAATGGAAGCTCAAACTAGAGGACCCTGGCTAGTCCCGCCCAAGTTAGTCGGTCGACGAGGGCTCCATATACCCCACCGAAAGGAAGCGCGCTCATTCTTGGTTCAAGAGGTAAAGAACTCGCACCTAGGCGGCGAGAGTGAGACAAAGCACCACCATACCAAAGTGGCCTCTCATCCCCACCTTTAAGCATTTAATTACCTGTCTCCACAATTCTCCACCATCAACATCGCTGTCACAAGTCAACACCTGTTTCCAGCATGTACCACCATAGTACCACTAGGCATTTCACTAAGCATGGCTAAGCATTTTCATAGCATAGTAAGTGTTCCATGGCCAACAATACAAACCTATGGTAATAGGAAGGTAAAACAGGTATTGGCAACAGGATTCTAATGCAACTAGTAGGATACTCTAATCCCGGCAAAAGACATTTAGAACCGCATGCAATATTATAGTGGAGAAAATAATTGCGGAAAATAGGATAAGATATGCTCAGAGGGGGATTACGCTTGCCTTGTTCAGGGTACTGGTAGTACGGATCCTCGGGGTATTGTGGAGTAACCCCGTCTGCTTGATCTAACGAAGCACACAACGGAAAGACAGAATCAATCACCACACATGTGTACCATGCAATGCACAATCACATGATGACATGACAAGTTCATGCAAAGATAGCATCATTTAGTTTAACTAGCAACATTAAATGGAGAGCCAAAATAAGTAGTGCAATTATTTGGAGGCAACCCCATATTTAGCTTAATGACCCCATTGTTCATCCCTCTATTACATTACTAAGAAGTGGCTCAAAAATGCATGAACATGGCATGAATGGATAGGGTTTGTTCTCCCGATCAATTTGGTACCTCATTTGCAAATTTTCCGAGTACCGACGAACAATTAGTGAAGTAAACAATTATTCGAATTTAATTCTTTTATCCAATTTAGGAGTAACTACCAATAATTATCTGTGCTCAAGAGGTGAGAGTTGCATGGTTTGATAACATTTGAGCTGCTGATCATTTTGATACCTTACCCGCAATTTTCTGATGCACCGTTTAAAAGATATTACAAAACCAGAAATGGAAAAAGAAAAGAAAACAGGAAAAAAGAACTGTTTTCCCGGCTCACAGCCCGGTTGGGCCGGTTAACATGCTGGTCATGGGCCAGAGAGGCCCGGCTGTCAGCCCGGCTAAGGCCGGTTTAAAAACCGGGCCGCAGACAGAGGAGGCCGGTCTTCTGGCCGGTTGGGCCGGCCCAGCAGCCGGGCACAGGCCCGAGCACAGCGGCCTCCTGGCCGGTTTAGGCCGGTTCTGCGGCCGGTCTCGCGAGTCGAACGGCGACGGAAAAACGGAGACGGTGGCGGGCGGCTCCGGCGAGGTGGAAGCAAGGGGAAGAGGGGAGGGGGTGCATAGGCACGGTATGCTCACCCTGAGCAAGTGGAAGGCGACGGCGCGGTGAGGGGACGGCCGGCGGCGACGAAATCGAGCCGGTGGAGCTCGGTAGGGTGCGGGTGGTGTCGAGGACGGACACGTTGGCTCCGGGGCTTCCCGGTCCGATTCCTCGCGCGTGGAGGAAGAGGAGGATGCGGCGGAGCTGAGGGCTGCGTCGGCTCGCTCCGGGGAAGCTCCCAAAGGCGGCAAACCGACGGCGACGGCGGCGTCTCCGCGGTGGTCGCAACGGGGAGGCTAGGGGCTCTCGATCCGGAAAATACGGGAGGAACGGGGAGAGGAGAGGAGTGCGGGGAGAGGGGCGTCCTCTGCGTGGTCCTTGACCACCAGGGCAGCGCGGCAGGGCGGCATGGCTCGGGGGAGGTGGCGCCAGTGCGGCCCGAGCTGTGCAGCTCGGTCGCTACAGTGGGAGGAAGAAAGGGATTTTACCAAAACGGTCCCTGGCTGGATTAATTCCATCACGAACAGGTCCAACCAGTTTACAAATAGGTCCTTTTTAGTTTTGTATTCAAAATCAGTAGCACTTCCAGAATTTTATTGGGGTATCTAAACATTTTTGAAAAATCTAGAAAATTGGGGATAGCCTCCCCACACTAAGTAGAACCACCACAAAAATTGGTTTGTCCAAATAAAAGTTTTGCAACATTTTTGTTCATAAGGTTGTTGTAGGCCATTTGGAGAAGTTCCACAACAATATTCCCTTAGAATTTTTGAAGCAAGACAAAATAGTTAGTTGAGCTCTTGGAACTTCCTCGACACATATCCAATGTCAAGGTACCTTTGTTTAGCAAGATTGAGTGCTCTCATTGTTGAGAGAGTTGGTGGTAGCATTTTTCAAATTGGTTTTCAAATGTTGCCCGAAACAGAAAGGTGTTGTTTAGCAATTACCATTTAATGCAAGGATGCATGTATGCCATGATGCAAAAAGTGGAAAAATTTATACAGATTTTCAGGTTCTCAAGTCTGGGCTGTTACAACTCTACCCTCCTTACAGGAATCTCGTCCCGAGATTCTAAGACTGCGAAAAGAAGTCGGGATACTCTTCACGAAGACTAGACTCTCGTTCCCAAGTTGCTTCCTCTTCGGAATGGTGAGACCACTGGATTTTGAGGAACTTGGTAGTCTTGTTCCGGGTCTTCCTTTCGGCTTCATCCAAGACGCGGATAGGGTGCTCACGATAAGTGAGGTCTTCTTGTAGATCTAGCTCCTCATGATTGACCCCATGGATAGGATCCTTGAAACAACGGCGGAGTTGGGAGACATGGAACACATCATGCACATTCGGAAATTTGACCGGCAACTCCAACTTATAAGAAGATCTCCTCGCTTTTCCAGGACGGTGAACGGACCGACATAGCGAGGGGCCAATTTTCCTTTATTCCGAAGCGACGAACGCCTCGAAGGGGAGAGACACGGAGATAACTTTATCACCAATTTCATAGTGAATCTCCTGATGGTGCTTGTCATAGTAGCTCTTCTGCCTTGACTGGGCAATTTCAGATTCTCTCTTATGATTCTCACCTTCTCCTCAGCTTCATTGATCACATCCGGACCAAAGAGTGCTCTCTCTCCGGTCTCGGACCAATTCAGCGGAGTACGGCATTTTCTTCCATATAGAGCCTCGAATGGAGCCATGCCCAGACTAGCTTGATAGCTATTGTTGTAGGAGAACTCCGCGAAAGGGAGATACTTTCCCAACTTGGCCAAAAGAGATGACACATGCCCGAAGCATGTCTTCCAACACTTGGTTCACTCTTTCAGTCTGACCATCAGTTTGAGGATGGTAGGCGGTACTGAAGTTGAGACGGGACCCCATAGCAGTTTGGAAACTCTGCCAGAATTGGATACAAAGATACTTCCACGGTCCGATATGATCCTCAGAGGGACCCCATGCAATGGAACAATACGAGCCAAATATAAGTCAGCAAGTTGACTTGCCCGTATATCATCACGGACTGGTAGGAAGTGAGCAACCTTGGAAAGACGATCAATGATTACCCATTGCATTGTTGCCCTTTTGAGATCGGGGAAACCCGGTGATGAAGTCCATACCAATTTCATCCCATTTCCACTCGGGACGCAATAGGGCGAAGAGTGCCGGCAGGTCTTTGATGTTCAGCCTTTACCCGTCGACAGGTGTCGCATTCAGCAACATACTTGGCAATTTCTCGTTTCATACGAGTCCACCAGAATTGTGGTCGAAGGTCTTGGTACATCTTGGTACTACCGGGATGAATAGAGAGAGGTGATTCATGAGCTTCTTGGAGAATGAGCTCCCTCAAATTCCGGTTCTTTGGCACTACCAAGCGGTCACCAAATAAACAACACCGGATTCATCTTCCGAGAAACATTTGGCCTTGCCACTAGCAATGTTCTTCTTGATGTTCAGGATACCCTCATCCAGCTTCTGAGCATCCTTAATCTGGTCTACAAGAGTAGCTTTGATCTCCAGATTTGCAAGGTAGCCGGAGGGAACAATTTCCAGGTTCAAACGGGCAAACTCTTCATGAGGCAGGTTGGGCCTTTTCAATCATCAGATTGTTGCAATAGGACTTCCGACTTAGCGCGTCAGCCACGACGTTTGCTTTGCCGGGTTGATAGTTCAGACTCACATTGTAGTCCGTGATTAACTCCAACCAACGCCTTTGCCTGAGATTTAAATCCGGCTGGGTGAAGAGGTACTTCAGACTCTTGTGATCCGAGAAGATCTCGCAACGGTTACCAAACAGGTATGGTCTCCATTGCTTCAAAGCATAGACCACAGCGGCAAGCTCTAGATCATGAGTTGGGTAGTTGAGCTCATGCGGCTTAAGTTGGCGAGAAGCATATGCCACCACATGGCCATCTTGCATTAGCACACAGCCCAAACCTTGTAGAGAGGCGTCACAGAAGACGACGAAATCCTTGCTTGTGTCCGGCAGGACAAGCACAGGAGCGGACGTGAGCTTGGCTTTCAGTGTTTGGAAGCTCTCTTCAGCTTCGGCGTCCATACAAACTTTTATCCTTCTTGAGAAGGTCAGTCATGCCTTGGCTATTTTGGAGCTTCGATGAATCGGCGGTAGTAACCCGCCAATCCGAGAAAGCTACGAATGTCCTTGACTGACATTGGAGTTTTCCAATCCAGAATGGACTGAATTTGTCGGGAATGACTCCACACCATTAGCGGATATTACATGACCAAGGAAGACAAGTTTATCCAACCAAAACTCACACTTGGAGAACTTGGCATAGAGCGGTGTTCACGAAGCCGTGTCAGAACCAAACGAAGATGTTCCTCATGCTCTTCATTGGTTTGGAATAGATGAGGATGTCATCAATGTAAATGACGACAAACTTATCAAGATAATCCATGAAATGGAGTTCATGAGCCTCATGAAAGTAGCGGGGCATTTGTGAGACCAAAGGACATGACGGTATACTCATATGAGCCATAGCGAGTAACAAATGCCGTCTTTGGAATATCCTCCTTTCTGATTTTTATCTGATGGTATCCTGACCTCAGATCCATCTTGGAGAATACGTTGCACCAGCTAACTGATCCAACAGATCATTGATGCGAGGAATAGGATACTTGTTCTTGATTGTCACCGCATTCAACGGTCTATAGTCAGAGACTAGACGAGGCACGGTAGAATCCCTCTTCTTGACAAAGAGTACCGGACAACCCCAAGGTGAACTGCTAGGCTGGATGAATCCTTTGCTAACAGTGATCAATTTGCTCTTTCAACAGAGCCAACTCTTCCACCGGCATACGGTAGGGCTTCTTGGAAATTGGAGCGTACCGGGAAGTAGATCTATACAAACTCCACACTTCGGTCAGGAGGCATGCCAGGCAATTCTTCCGGGAACACATCCGGGAAGTCACACACCACGTGTATGTCCTGGATTTCAGGAGGGGATTCGCCTTCCATAAAGCAAAGGAGAATCTCTGGTGAGCGGGGTACGACGGCGGACGGAGGTATTGATGTTGCAGGCCAATACTCACAATGTCACCGGAAGGAGCGGTCACAGTAATGGTCTTGGCAGCACAGTCGAGATTAGCCTGGTATTTGGCTAGCCAGTTCATGCCCAATATGACATCAATGCCTTTGGACTTCAGAGCTACCAAGGCATAGGAAAAGACAAGGAACCTATATTAATCTGGACCTCAGGAGTAACTCCGTCGGTTGCCATTTGGAACCAGGAGTGGAGATCGTCATGGGACGTCTCATTTTCTCGAACGGTATTTGTGGTCTTTTGCAAACGCTATGGAGATGAATGAATGCGATGCTCCAGAATCAAACAAACTGTAGCTGTATTGCCGTTGATTCGTAACTCACCCATAAGAACGCCGGGGTCATCTTCAGCTTCTTCAACAGAGACGTGGTTCAGGCGACCACGCACAATAGGTCCAGCCTTGCCAGTTGGAGTGGCAGGGGCTCGTGCAGGAGTTATCGCGAGAGGTGCCTTCTGGGGGCACTCCCTGGAGTAGTGACCAGCCTGGCCACATGTAGCAAGTGACCCAGGTGGAGCAGGTAGCATAGGACGGTACCCACTCCCGCCTACCCCAAGTGTCGAAGTAGTGGGGCGCGGAGGAGGTGGCCTGTATCCTGCTGCCCTCGGCATGAAGGAGCACGAGGTACGGCGCTGTAGGGAACAAAGACCCTGCGCTTCTTGCTCTCAGAACCCGAGGAACTCTGGTGGTCCCCATGTGCGGGCCTCTTGGAAGCTTCAAGTTCCTTTCTTCCTTGCTCAAGAGTGAAAGCCTGGTTGAACAGCTCCTGATAGGTCTGGAACCTGAAGGGCAACTCATAGCGAGCTGCGGAGTCAGACCCTTGCGGAACAGCTCTTGCTTGTCAGCATCATTGGTCACGTCCCTTGGGGCGTAACGAGAGAGATGGTTGAACTCACGACCATAAGTGCGGAGGTCCATCCGTCCCTGTTGCAAATCCAGGAACTCCCTCCTCTTCAATCCATGATCGGCTGGGAATGTACTCCGCACGGAAGGCAGTGCGAAATCAGCCCAGTGAAGACATGGTTGGCTGGAAACAAAGCCACATGGCTCTCCCACCAACAGCCAGCAGCACCAACCAAGAGATAGGTGGCAAAGTTGACTTGCTCAGCCACTGGGACATGAAGCGCGGAGAACTTGCGCTCCAAAGCACGAAGCCAATCATCAGCTTCCAGTGGCTCCTTAGCATCAGCAAAAGTGGGTGGCTGTGAGCGCAGGAACTCAGTGAGAGTGTTGCACTCGTTCCTCCGTGCATTCTGCTGCACCAACTGTTCAAGCAAGCGCTCATTGCGCCCACGGTTCTCCTCAATGGCCATCAAGACTTGAGCCATCGAGGGTGGTGGCGGCAGATCATCCTCATCATCATTGTGGTTACCGCGACCACCACGGCCTCCACGACCTCCTCGAGCCATTCTGGAGATTTGACAATGACACGGTTAGTATCTTTCTCCGAATGGTCGAACAATAGCATTAGCGTCTACACAAGTACACAGACTAGGGACGATAATACTTTGCGAGAAGGAAACAACAAGATAGAACTTGGGTCAAAGATCAGCATCATGTGCTACTAGTAAGAACTAGTTGGCACAATCCGGGACCTTATGTTCAAGTCCGTGGGTTAAAACCCAAAGAAAGGATCAAAAGTAAACTCGGTAGAAACATCTGAGTTGATTTGGGATTGCAACGCAGCGGGAGCAACGTGACACATAACACTAAAGGTCGAACCCACCCCGTTTCTCCTAATTTTGAAGTAACAGGTGAGAAGTAAAACCTTTAAGTCAAATGAGGTAAGATTGCTCCGAGATTAGAGGGTAACCAGATAAGGAGTAAAAAGAATCCTAAGATGGTTTTCACAACTCATTTTTAGGTTAAAATATTTTCACAAACACTAGACTCAACATCGACCAGTAGAAGGGTTTCCTACAGGCAGTACTGCTCTGATACCAACTTGTGGCGCCCCGACCCGACTGCTATACAGTGATGCTGTGTGTCACCGGTTAAGCGATACAACCGGAGGTTACGGGTTTACCAATCCCCGGCCAAAACCTTTGGCAGGCGTTGCTGGGACACCTCTCCAACAACACAACACCCCGATTGATGCCTTAACACAGGCACAACTATCAAAGCATAATATAAGATCAAGACTTGTGGAACAACTGGCACATCACAGACTCTACGACACAAATCATATAGTTCAACTCTTATAATAGAGAAAGATAGCAAATGACAACCAGAGGTCACAGACCCAACATTACAACAAGCGGAAGCGAATTAGTTGTTCTAAACAACAAGATCCAATATGGCCTAAGAGGCCTACAGATAAACATCACAGCGCCAGCTATTCCGGATGTCCCAAGCTGCCACCTGGGAACCCCAGACTACTCGTCGACGTCCACAAAGAACCCACCTTCGAGGTCGGTGAAGTCCTCTCCTGAAAAAGCAAACGACGTTGAGTTCGACGAACTCGCAAGATTAAGAGCTAATATAGCTCATGATTGGCTTTCAAAGTTTTATGGCTCTTTTGCATAAAGCTGATTTTATTTATGAAAACATAACTCAAGGCATCGACTAATCAGATTATTTTGAAAAGGGGTAAGAAGTAACTCTTTTCTCTTGATCACATTTCTCATCATCACCATCATCACCACTGTACCTGTTCATCAAAGGCACCTCCCCGAATCACCCTCGAGGAAGCTCACCTTGCATTCGTGAGTGGTACCTCTAGTACCCAGTTTTTAATCATTCCGTTAAAGTTATTCTATGGTCTTATCGTCCTTTCCCAAGTTGTCCGTAACCGTGGACACGGCTTTTCGAAAAGATTTAACCCTGCAGGGGTGCACTGTGTTTACCTTCGGTACCGCCCGGCCCATTGCCTACACGTAGCTCTCTTCCGGGGAAAGCCGGCTGAGTGGGAACGGTTACAACCTTTACCTTGTTGAGGGCTAACCCAGGATCATCAGTGAGGACGAGACAGGTTCAGTGCTCCCAGCACCCTGTCCCGTGGCCACTCATTTTCCTAAACACCACTGTCCTCATCTCAGTCTTGGCCACCGTCTTCACGCACGCGCAAATGGAAGCTCAAACTAGAGGACCCTGGCTAGTCCCGCCCAAGTTAGTCGGTCGACGAGGGCTCCATATACCCCACCGAAAGGAAGCGCGCTCATTCTTGGTTCAAGAGGTAAAGAACTCGCACCTAGGCGGCGAGAGTGAGACAAAGCACCACCATACCAAAGTGGCCTCTCATCCCCACCTTTAAGCATTTAATTACCTGTCTCCACAATTCTCCACCATCAACATCGCTGTCACAAGTCAACACCTGTTTCCAGCATGTACCACCATAGTACCACTAGGCATTTCACTAAGCATGGCTAAGCATTTTCATAGCATAGTAAGTGTTCATGGCCAACAATACAAACCTATGGTAATAGGAAGGTAAAACAGGTATTGGCAACAGGATTCTAATGCAACTAGTAGGATACTCTAATCCCGGCAAAAGACATTTAGAACCGCATGCAATATTATAGTGGAGAAAATAATTGCGGAAAATAGGATAAGATATGCTCAGAGGGGGATTACGCTTGCCTTGTTCAGGGTACTGGTAGTACGGATCCTCGGGGTATTGTGGAGTAACCCCGTCTGCTTGATCTAACGAAGCACACAACGGAAAGACAGAATCAATCACCACACATGTGTACCATGCAATGCACAATCACATGATGACATGACAAGTTCATGCAAAGATAGCATCATTTAGTTTAACTAGCAACATTAAATGGAGAGCCAAAATAAGTAGTGCAATTATTTGGAGGCAACCCCATATTTAGCTTAATGACCCCATTGTTCATCCCTCTATTACATTACTAAGAAGTGGCTCAAAATGCATGAACATGGCATGAATGGATAGGGTTTGTTCTCCCGATCAATTTGGTACCTCATTTGCAAATTTTCCGAGTACCGACGAACAATTAGTGAAGTAAACAATTATTCGAATTTAATTCTTTTATCCAATTTAGGAGTAACTACCAATAATTATCTGTGCTCAAGAGGTGAGAGTTGCATGGTTTGATAACATTTGAGCTGCTGATCATTTTGATACCTTACCCGCAATTTTCTGATGCACCGTTTAAAAGATATTACAAAACCAGAAATGGAAAAAGAAAAGAAAACAGGAAAAAAGAACTGTTTTCCCGGCTCACAGCCCGGTTGGGCCGGTTAACATGCCGGTCATGGGCCAGAGAGGCCCGGCTGTCAGCCCGGCTAAGGCCGGTTTAAAAACCGGGCCGCAGACAGAGGAGGCCGGTCTTCTGGCCGGTTGGCCGGCCCAGCAGCCGGGCACAGGCCCGAGCACAGCGGCCTCCTGGCCGGTTTAGGCCGGTTCTGCGGCCGGTCTCGCGAGTCGAACGGCGACGGAAAAACGGAGACGGTGGCGGGCGGCTCCGGCGAGGTGGAAGCAAGGGGAAGAGGGGAGGGGGTGCATAGGCACGGTATGCTCACCCTGAGCAAGTGGAAGGCGACGGCGCGGTGAGGGGACGGCCGGCGGCGACGAAATCGAGCCGGTGGAGCTCGGTAGGGTGCGGGTGGTGTCGAGGACGGACACGTTGGCTCCGGGGCTTCCCGGTCCGATTCCTCGCGCGTGGAGGAAGAGGAGGATGCGGCGGAGCTGAGGGCTGCGTCGGCTCGCTCCGGGGAAGCTCCCAAAGGCGGCAAACCGACGGCGACGGCGGCGTCTCCGCGGTGGTCGCAACGGGGAGGCTAGGGGCTCTCGATCCGGAAAATACGGGAGGAACGGGGAGAGGAGAGGAGTGCGGGGAGAGGGGCGTCCTCTGCGTGGTCCTTGACCACCAGGGCAGCGCGGCAGGGCGGCATGGCTCGGGGGAGGTGGCGCCAGTGCGGCCCGAGCTGTGCAGCTCGGTCGCTACAGTGGGAGGAAGAAAGGGATTTTACCAAAACGGTCCCTGGCTGGATTAATTCCATCACGAACAGGTCCAACCAGTTTACAAATAGGTCCTTTTTAGTTTTGTATTCAAAATCAGTAGCACTTCCAGAATTTTATTGGGGTATCTAAACATTTTTGAAAAATCTAGAAAATTGGGGATAGCCTCCCCACACTAAGTAGAACCACCACAAAAATTGGTTTGTCCAAATAAAAGTTTTGCAACATTTTTGTTCATAAGGTTGTTGTAGGCCATTTGGAGAAGTTCCACAACAATATTCCCTTAGAATTTTTGAAGCAAGACAAAATAGTTAGTTGAGCTCTTGGAACTTCCTCGACACATATCCAATGTCAAGGTACCTTTGTTTAGCAAGATTGAGTGCTCTCATTGTTGAGAGAGTTGGTGGTAGCATTTTTCAAATTGGTTTTCAAATGTTGCCCGAAACAGAAAGGTGTTGTTTAGCAATTACCATTTAATGCAAGGATGCATGTATGCCATGATGCAAAAAGTGGAAAAATTTATACAGATTTTCAGGTTCTCAAGTCTGGGCTGTTACATCGGTGGTGTACAAATCCTTGATCTCATCCAAACCCAACACATTAATGTCAACACGTGTAAGCAGGTTGGCCTTGCAGGAAAGAGCATCGGCAACCACATTGTCTTTACCTTTTTGTATTTGATTACAAAAGTGAAAGACTCAATAAACTCAACCCACTTAGCATGTCTTTTGTTCAAATTCGTTTGACTTTTCAAATATTTCAAAGACTCATGATCAGAGTGAATGACAAACACCTTAGGACGAAGGTAGTGTTACCACACCTCCAAAACACGAACCAAAGCAAACAACTCTGTGTCATAAATGGGATAATTCAAATGAGCTCCATCTAGTTTCTCACTATGGTATGCAATGGGTCTACCATTTTGCATAAGCACTCCTCCAATGCCCAGTCCACTTGCATCACATTCAATCTCAAATGTCTTAGAGAAATCCGGAAGGGCAAGGAGTGGTGCTTTGGTTAACAACCTATTGAGCTCATTGAAAGCAAAATCATGTGCATGGCCCCAAATGAAAGGTACATTTTCTTGGTAAATTCATGTAGAGGGCATGCAATTGTGGAAAAATCCTTGATGAATCGGCGATAAAATCCGGCAAAACCAAGAAAATTTCGCAACTCGGTAAGTGATATGGGAAAAGGCCAATTCTGAATTGCTTGAATCTTTGCATCATCAACTTTGACTCCATCCGAAGAAACAACAAAATCCAAGAAAACTAGTTTGTTGGTGGCAAATGTGCACTTAGAAATATTAGCATAAAGCTTTTCGTTGCGAAGAACCAACAAAACTTGAGCAACATGAGAAGTGTGCTCTTCCAAAGATTTTCTATAGATAAGGATGTCATCAAAGTACACAACGACAAACTTTCCAATGAAAGGTCTTAACACATGATTCATGAGACACATAAAAGTAGAAGGTGCATTGGATAGACCAAATGGCATAACAAGCCATTCATAAAGACCAAGCTTTGTTTTAAATGCGGTCTTCCATTCATCACCTTCACACATCCTTATTTGGTGGTATCCACTTTTAAGATCAATTTGGAAAAGATGGCGGAACCGCAAAGTTCATCAAGCATGTCATCAAGCCTAGGAATTGGGTGGTGATACCTCACCATGATGACGTTGATTGGGTGACAATCCGTGCATAGGTGAAGAGTGTTGTCGTGATTGGGCATGAGGATGACGGGCACGGCGCACGGACTCAAACTCTCTCGAATGTGTCCCATGGCAAGGAGTTCTTGTATTTATCGCTAAATCTCCTTAGTCTCCTCGGGGTTGGTGCGGTATGGGGCATGGTTAGGTAGAGGCGCGCCAGGAATGAGGTCGATGCGGTGCTCGATGCCGCGTAGAGGAGGTAGTCCCGGTGGCACTTCTTGAGGGAAGACATCTTCAAAATCCTTCAAAAGAGACAACAAAGGAAGAGGAAGATTTATGAAGTTGTTAGTCTTAGAAACTTCACCCTTGCATATGAGCACATAGTGAAGGGTGGATGGGTCCTCTCTCAAATCCCTCATATCTCTTTTGGTGGCAAATAGGGTAAATTTTTGTGGGGCTCTCTTAGAAGTGTCACTCTCCTTTGGCTTGTGGCTCTCTCTCACTTTATGGTGGATCTCTCGCTCACCACTCGTCTCACTTGAAGACGATCTTGTTGTGCCCGTGCAAGGGTCTTGGCATTGTCGGCGATGACTTGACTTGGTGTCATGGGACGGAGGACAAAGTTCTTCTCGTTGCACTTGAAGCTATTGTAATTGGTCCTTTCATCATGCATAGTACCCTTATCATATTGTCATGGACGTCCAAGAAGCTAGTGACAAACGGACATAGGCACAACATCACAATCAACGATATCTTCATAGGCTCCAATCTTGAAGGACACTTGCACCATGTGTTGAATCTTGACGGATCCGGAATCACTCAACCATTGCACATGGTATGGGTGTGGGTGTTTCTTGAACTTCAAGTTGAGCTTGTCACGAAGTTCTTTACTAGCCAAGTTGTGGCAACTTCCACCATCTATGATGACTTTCATAGACTTGCCATTGATGCCCGCTCTAGTTTGAAACAAATTGCATCTTTGGTCTTCTTCAACTTGGACATTGGTGGTCAATGCTCTTGTCACAACCAATGAAGGGTTGTATTCACCATCGCAATAGATTTCGTTGGAGTCTTCTTCAACGCTTTGCATTGTGGCGACTTGGTTCAAAGCATGGTACTCATCTTCACTCATAGACTCATATTCTCCATTGTCATTGACAATCATGACTTTCTTGTTTGTGCACTCAAAGGATTTGTGTCCTTGTCCTCCACACTTGAAGCAATTCAAAAGTCATGTGCCAGACGTTGATCCTTGAGGCGCTTTGCTTGAGGGAGGCGCTTTCTTGAAAGGTTGAGGAGCTTGAGTTGATGTAGAAGCTCTTGTTGGACCTCTTGTGTTTGCTTGAGGAGGAGCTTATGAGGTTGTAGGCGTGGATGATGAAGGCTTGTTGGTGAAGAATGCCTTTGTCTTGATGTATTTGAGCTCTTCAAGCACGTGACGCTCGGCCTTTGTTGCTTGATGTACTAGCATAACCAAAGAGGCATATGGTTGGAACTCCACAATCTTCTTGATAGGATAGTTGAGGCCATTCATGAAGCGAGCCATAGACTGCTCCTCCGACTCTTCAATATTGGCTCTCATCATGGAAATTTCCATCTCCTTATAGTACTCATCAACCGATTTCAACCCTTACTTCAACTCTTGCAACTTCTTGTAAAAGTCTCAACCCAAGTGTTGATTGGTTGTTAGTGGTTGTCCAAACGTGTATCTTGGAGTTGTTCCCACCACAAGAGAGCATAATCTTCCAACTCCATTGAGGCCAAAGCAACCATCTTGTTGTCGGAGTAGTGTCGAACTCGGAAGATTTTGTCAACCTTGAGTGCCCATGAAAGATAGGCTTCTGGGTCACTTGTTCCAAAGAACTTTGGCATATCAAAGCGAAGGTTGCTCAAATCATCATCTTCTTTGCGACGGTTTGGAGGTGGGAATGCACGTCCACGTCTCCTTCGATTGAGTCCATCACCAAGATGTTCGCTCGACTCGCTCTCACTTGATTCGGCCGATGTGGTGGTGGTGGTGGTGACGATCATTTGGACGCTCTTGGTGGTGACGAGGTTCATGGCGATGATGATGCTCTTGTTGAATAGGGTGTTCTTCATGGTTCCCGTTCTCACGGTTGGGACGGCGTGGCCTTGGAGGATGACGGTGTCGATGGCCGTGGTCACCATAGTCATGCGCACCGGGTACACCATTGTCATTGGCCAATGGGTCACGACGATCGCGGTGTTGAGGTGGTGGTGAAGGAGTTTGTTCACGGCGTCCACCATTTGGGCGATGTTGCTCTTTATGCACATTGTCATGGTGCGCTCGAAGAGAAGGTGGGCGTTCCACGTCATGGCGATGTCGATCATGTTCGTCGCGCCTTGGAATTTCTTGGCGAGCTTGTTGCGGTTCTTCTTGATGAGGACCATGACGCGCATGTCTTGGTTGTGTCGACCTTGAGGTGCTCCTTGTGCGGCGTGAGCTTGAAGAAGATCGACGTTGCGCGAGGTTGTTGAGAGCTTCGGTCACTCGCGCCATTTGCTCATTGAGGTTTGCTTCTTGCGCGTGCATGCGGTCATTGAAGTTGGCTTCTTGTGCTTGAAGACGGCGCTCATAGCGGCCTAGTCCATCACGAACAAGGTGTCGAAGACCAATGAATTCGCCATGTGTGACATAGCCATTGTCACCTTGAATTTCTCCATTGATATCATCATCCGAGCATGAACTTCCGTTTGTACTTCCCCTAAACATGATCTCAAAGAACAAGTGAAATGTGTCGCAATGTATGAACCAAGTTAGCTTTCCACAACTTCAAGAGATAGTATTAACCCAATTGGATTAACCAAGAGAAACTATACCCAATGAATAGAGTGGCTTGATGAAAGAGAATCCGGTTCTAACACCCAACACACACACTTATGAGGATAGGTAGGTATAAAGTGGCAAAGGAAGCAAGCAAAACCCACGAAAAGTATATTGTCAATGGTAGAGAAAACCCACAATGACCAAATTAGCAAAGAAACACCAACCACACAAATGATAAAGAAATGCACACAAAAGCGAATGATGGGGTTGGGCGATCAAAGGGCGAGCACACGAAGATATGCAACCTAACGAAGACTACGTGCTCAAATGTCACACCAACACACGAAGGACGCTAACTCAATTGCCTTTGTGTGGGAAACGGATTTGCACAAGTGCCAACCTCTCACACTCACTTTGGCGTTCGAAACTTTGTCGCAACCTACAAAGGATGATACTTGGCACTAGTCATTTATTTTCTCTTTTTTATTTTATTTTTGACGGTGGTTCCTTTATTCTTTTGCTAGTTTCAAGACCTCTACACGATACAAACTTGCCAATACTAGAAGACAATCACTCGAGTCAACACAAGTGCAATGTCTCGCAATATCAAAGAGCTAGTCCGGTAGGTCAAGGTACACGAAAGGAAAAAGGGCTCACAAAGGATTATGGTGACGGGGATATGTCGAGTCCTTGGTGTCGTCGTCGCTTGTCATTGATGAAGCGTTGCTGCAGAAGCTTGTCGATGTCGCAGACGTTGATCACACCAGCAAAGGACTCAAACAACAAAGAGGAAATGCCAAAACGAAATGAGGAAAAGAAAATTTTCTGCAAAAATCGGCCCTGGCGGTAGTACCGCTGATCTAGGCGGTAGTACCGCTGCATCGGTAGTACCTTTGTCTCCCGGCGGTAGTACCGCTGTTCAAATTCCTAGAGATCTTAACTCGCGATTTGGGCGGAAAAGGGACTCAAAAATTCCTCGATTTCGTGGGAAATTGGCAAAACTGAGGCTTGGGAACGCAAACAAAGGTGGAGGGGGTCCTAAAGCAACATATCCGTGGATCAAAACAACAAAAAATGCAACAAATCGACAGATCGGCTCGAATCCAAGAAAGGCTATTTTTGGTGGAAATTTTCAAAATTGACAAAATCAAAGAAAAATTGGGTGGATTTCGGTGGAAACAAAGGGTAAATCCGTGGCAACGGTGGCTTCTGATACCATATGATGTGGGTTAGGTCCCGATCTTCACGGATTTGGGGCGGAGGGACGAATAACACGAAGAACACAAGAGGGGGAAAACGCAAGGAAGATAACTAGCAAAGCAAACTTGGACGAAATCAACCGGTAACAAATCCCCAAGGGCAGCCCCCGATTCTCAATCTCCAAGCCAACCGTACTCTAAGGATTGTTTCTCTTATCGGTCAACCCAACCGATCCAATAGAGTCCCCCAAAGAAGAAAGTGTCGGCATTCGGAGAACGGGGGTTCCCCGTACCCTGGGCGAGCGCTCCCGGGGAAGCGCCATCAACGAACCAATCACGGCGGGGCAGATGCGGGAGAAGACCCCGGGGAAGAGGCCTCCGGAACGCCCTGGACCACGTCCGCTGGGGGCTCACCTCGGGAAGCTCACGGCCATCTCGGGAAGACAGAGGTCGGCGACGTGGCGCACAATTCCTGCGCCGCAGCCCGGCAAGGGTTGCTTCTCAGGGAAGGAAGGTGCGGCAGTCGGCAAAAGACAAGACCGCTCACCCCCTCTGCCGGGTGCAGGCGTGACATCGACAAGACCCGACGCGCTGTCCCCTGGGTGCAGGCGCAGCGCCCGGCGCGATGCCCAGGCCATCGACAAGACCAGACTTGCCGTCACCTCGGCTCCGGTGAGACGGGTGGCATGGAGGACAGCGAGGTGACGCGCAGCCACGAAGGCGACCAGCGGGCGCCATGTGGGCTTGGGCACGACGCGTGCCCTGCCTCGGTGGTGCGCCACAGCATGACCACTTGTGGTGTCCCCTTGGCATATAAAAGGAGACCCATGGTCATTTTATAAGAGGAGGCCACCATTGCAAGTCAACACTTAGAGCTCGTCACTTAGACTCGGGGGCTGGAAGAACAACACCCCGGGAACCCCTAAACGTGTTCTTCCCTAGCTCGTGAGAGTTGTGCCGCTCTAGTTGGCATCCCACTGTAAATCACCACCTCAACAATACAACCAGACAAGCAGGACATAGTCTGTTACACTGCAACGCGGCCTGAACCTGGGTAAATCCTTGTGTGCTTGCGTTTCAGCTCGGGGACCGTATTCGGAGCACCTCACACCCTCCTACCGAACAAACAGGGGGTGCCTAGCATCCCAGTGTCCGCGTTCCGATATGCGACATCTGGTGCGCCAGGTAGGGGGCGACCGTTCCCGGATTCCGGCTCCCTGGCTGAGGCCAGCGCGCTCGGGGGCTAGAAGGTCGGCTCGGCGATGAAGGAAATCCTTGAGTCGCCAGGGACTCAGACGGCCGAGGGGACAGTGAAGGCTCGAGCAGGAGCGGGGGGCGACGTCCCGGAAGAAGCGACTACGGGAGGGGGCGCACCTGACCAAGACAGTCCCCTTGGGAGGCCCTGGCGATCACGTAGTGACCATCGGGGCCTGCCTCCCGGAGGAGATCGAAACCGCGCTCGTCGTTTTCCTGAGGGAAAACGCGGACGTCTTTGCATGGGAGTCCTCGGATCTTCCCGGGGTGCCCAGGGAGGTTATCGAGCATCACTTGGCTGTATGCCCCGATGCTCACCCTGTAAAGCAGAAGGTGCGGAGACAGGAGCAAGATCGGCAGGACTTCATCATAGAAGAAGTTCACAAGATGAAGAAGGCGAGGATCATCAGAGAAGTAATCCACCCTACTTGGACGGCTAACCCGGTAATTGTGCCGAAAGTCACGCGGCAAAAGAGGTTCTGCGTTGACTTCATGGATCTTAACCGGGCTTGCCCCAAGGATCCCTTCCCGTTGCCACTAATCAATCAGATCGTGGACTCTACGGCAGGGTGTGATTTGCTTTGCTTTCTGTATGCCTTCTCTGGCTATCACCAGATCAAGATGGCTCGGGAAGACGAGGAAAGACAACGTTTATCACGCCGGAGGGATGCTTTCGCTTTACTAGCATGCCCTTCGGATTGAAGAACGTAGGGGCCACGTTTCAGATTACCATGCGGGCCTGCCTGGACCCCAAATGGGGAGAAACGTGGAAGCCTATATAGATGGCATTGATGACCCACAAGTATAGGGGGTGTATCGTAGTACTTTCGATAAATAAGAGTGTCGAACCCAACGAGGAGCAAAAGGTGCTGGTATGTAGTTTTGATCAAGGATTCACTGTAAACACTAGCAGACAAGTTTTTAGGGGTTTTCAATATAGCAGATAAATACAGTATGAGTAAATAAACGAGAGCAATAATAATTGCAGCGAGTGGCCCAATCCTTTTGAGTGCAAAGGACAAGCCGGATGTGTTACTTATGATTACCAAACGTTCCTGAGGACACATGGGAATTTCATCAAGTGCTTTCGTTTCATGTAGTTGATTAATCTTCAATGTTTCGATAAGTGTTGTGTGGGTGAATCTATGCTAACGCACTGCCCTTCCTAGGACTAATACGTACTTGTGATTATACCCCTTGCAAGCATCCGCAACTACAAGTAAGTAATTAAGATAAATCTAACCACAGCCTTAAACTCTCAGATCCTACACTCCCTTGTGCACTAACTTACCAACGGGGGTTCAGGTTTCTGTCGCTCCGGCAACCCCACAATTAGCAAGCTAAATACACAATGCATTCCCCTAGGCCCATAAAGGTGAAGTATCATGTAGTCGACGTTCACATGACACCACTAGAAGAATGACACCACAACTTAAATATCAAACCATTAAATATTACTCAACATTATTCCACTACTAGCAGCAAGACTTTCCCCATGTCCTCAAGAACTAAACGAACTACTCACAAGACATCATATGGATCATGATCAGAGGTGATATAATGATGAATAACAATCTGGACATAAACCTTAATTCACCGATAAAACTCAATAGCATCAACAACAAGGAGTAATTAACACCGGGAGAGTCTCCCCAATGAACTAGACAAGGTGCAGCCCTAGATGTTACAGCGGAACGGAGTGGAGCAGTGGAGATGATGATGGTGGAGCGGTGGATGATGAAGATGATGATCCTGATGAAGTCCAGCACGATGACGCGACGATGGCGATGATTTCCCCCCTTCGGGAAGGAATTTCCCCGGCAGATTTCTCCCTGCCGGAGAGCTTTTCTCTCTCTGTGGTTTCCGTCCCGTGGAGGCGGCGGAATATTTCGTGGACGAACCTCCTCGATGTTTAGGGTTACGGGGGAGATATACGCGAAGGGGCAGCGCCAGAGGTGGGCCCAGGTGGCCACGCCAGGCCTCGGCGCCGCCCTCCTCCTGGCCGCGCCCAGGGGTGGCGTGGGGCCCACCTGGCCCACCTGGAGCTCCCCTTTTGGCTAGCTCCGTCATCTGGAAAAATAGGAACTTCGGCGAAAGTTTCGTGATTTTTGGAGTTTCGCAAATATATTAGCTTGACGGTGCTTTTTCCAGCTGAAATCTGGCTCCGGCAGATAAATCCCCAATAATCATCAAACATGCAAAATAAGATAAAATAACATAAGTAACATGTATTAATATGAAATATATCGATGAATAACAGTAAATTATGATATAAAATAGTGATGCAAAATGGACGTATCAACTCCCCCAAGCTTAGACTCGCTTGTCCCCAAGCGAAAACTGAGCTCAGTAAACAAGACCACAGGTTTATGGAGTGAAGTGTCGGTAATAAAGAATACGGACAAGGAGCATCAATATTTACTTAACAAAACAAATCATTTTAAACAGCAACTTCTCTGTATATAACTTAACTTGAAACAAGTAATGAAACAACCACAAATAAAGGTACATAAAAGAAATCAATTGGTGGTGGCAACCTTTGTTCTTGGTCAGAGAACAATCAGCAATTTAACTTATCTTTCAAGAAGAGTCTTTATACTAGAGCTATATCGCAGAACTTGCATGCTCAACCATCACGGTTCTCTTTGCAGTCAAAGAAAAACTTTCAAAGTTATATTCTCATAGATAAAAGTCTTTGTGCTCAAACAAAGGAAGAATAAAAGACATGATTGAAAGTATTACAGTCTATAGATGGTTGTATCTCAACAACGCAAATGCTTGCTTAAAGAAAGAGGAAATAGGTGTACTGACTCAACATAAAAGTAAAAGATAGGCCCTTCGCAGAGGGAAGCAGAGATTAGATCATGTGCTAGAGCTTTTTATTTTTAAAACAGATGTAAAAATTGTTTTGAGAGGTGTATGCTAATGGTCAACAAATCAGCGATAGAGTTCTTATCATCTTCCATGCTAACCAACTTTTAGAGCGGTTCCGAGAATTTATATACTTTGCATTATATTATGCACTTATAGCTTTGACACTCCTCCCCACCATTTCTTTTCACAAACCATGGCTAACCGAATCCTCGGGTGCCTGCCAACAATCTCAAACCATGGAGGAGTGTCTATTTAATTACTTTACAGTGGTCTAACCAGCTCTTGTGCAATATAAAATAGATAAGCAGATGTAAGCTGCTAGTCTGAGAAAATTAAATTAGCATGGAAGATGACAAACCCAACTACCACGTCCTTATGAGCTTGGTAAACAGTGACACAAAAAGGAGTATTTGAATGTTTTAAAGGTAGCACATGACAAATTTACTTGGAGTGGCGATGAAATACCACGCATAGGAAGTTATGTGGACACTCTGGAGGGTAGTGGCTAAAGGTTTTGGATGCACGAGAAGTATTTCCTCTCAGTACAGGGTTTAGGCTAGCAAGGTTTGGTAGCAAGCATAAGAGTTGAGAGAAACAAACAAACATAGATGTAATAAAAACAATCATGCTATCTTCCTTGTAAGCACAAATATTTAAACTCAAGAATGCTAATCTCATGGGCTAACAAGAAAGAAAGATAACAGGGATAATATTTTTGCAAGAAGTTCTCTCTTCTCTACTTAAGCTTCAAAGTATTGTTGCTACTGACCAATGCTAAGTTTGCCACAACCAACTAGATTTACTTGCTGCACCCAAAGTGACGCTACTACTAACATCAAGATCAGCATATGAAAAGAATTTGCAAACTAAAATAAGGTGTGCAGGAAGTAAAGATAAAACTTCTCATTAATATTCCAAACAAAAGCAACCTCACACCAACGGATACATTGATAACCAACTAAGGAGTGACACTCCACATTGCAAACCATCTCATATGATAACTTCTCTACTCATGATACTACCACAAAATTTAGAAGGTAAAAGATAAAAGATAATGATACTGAAAACACTCCCCCAAGCTTGGAACAAGCTGAGGGTGTGTTGTTACCCATGACGAATTACTCCTTTGGTGGGGATGGTGATGATGGAGATCCTTCATTATTACGCTTCCAGGATAGAGGCTCCCATTGAAGAAAGATGACCTAGTTTCATAAGTCCTGATGCTGGCAGCTGAGCTAATTTGATTAAACCTGGTCTCATACTCATAGTTTTGATTCTGCAAGTCATAAATCTGGGCTTGCAATTTTGCGGTGGCTTCATGGAGTAAGAACATATCCTTCCAAAGCTTGTCAGTCTCCTTCTGGTGTTTATCAATAAGTTCAGCAATAATCTTGTGGTTGACCTCCACTCCACGCTCTATCATCTTCTGGTACCTGAAAACTTCATGTTCAACTTCCTCCAGCCTCGCCTTCACGTCTCCATCCTTCTTTGGTCCTCGGACATCTCCTTGAACGAGGACGCCATCAACGCGGCGTATCTCCTGCGGGTGCATCTTCACTTCATTGATGTACGGGTTGACGACGTTCTTGAAGAAACTATCCTTGGGGGCTCCAGGCGAGGACATGGTGGATCTAGTTCTTGAAGGAGAAACCTGACAGAAACAACTCGAAAACAAACGCGACGGAAACACGAGATACGGACCTCGGGGGATCCGGGGGATTAAATAGCAGAAAATATCATGCCAAAAGGAAAGTCCAGGTCGAAGCGGAGTCGAAGACGGGCTCCGAGGCGCCCACGCCAGGGCCCGGCGCGGCCATGGTGGGGCCCGCGCCCAGGGGTGGCGTGGTGCCCTCGGGCACCGCTTCCGTCCCTTCTTCGACTTGTGATTTCCAAAATTGAATAAAAATAAATAATATAATTTTTTTAAAGTCAAACGCGAACTTTTTCTTACCGAAACTCATACCTACTCCAAATCAGCTTCTGCAGTTTCCTGTTTTTGAGTTTCAATGAATTCTTCCGGAGTTACCACTTGAATAACATCAACATTTTCATTATAAGAATCTCCAGAAATATAGTGCTTGAGTCTTTGCCCATTGACCACTTGTGGTTTGTCACCATCAAGCGAATTAATTTTTATTGCACCTGAGCGATAAACTTCTTCAACAATATAAGGCCCTTCCCATTTTGAGAGCAATTTTCCTGCAAAAAATCTGAGACGAGACCTATACAATAGAACTTTATCACCCACGTTAAATTCTCTCTTTAAAATCCTCTTGTCATGCCATCTCTTAACTTTCTCTTTGAAGAGTTTAGCATTCTCATACGCTTCACTCCTCCATTCATCTAGAGAACTCAATTCAAGCAATCTCTTTTCACCAGCTAGTTTAAAATCTCTATTAAGTTCTTTGATTGCCCAATAAGCTTTATGTTCTAACTCTAAAGGTAAATGACAAGCTTTTCCATAAACCATTTTGTAAGGAGACATGCCCATGGGATTTTTATAAGCAGTTCTATAAGCCCACAAAGCATCGTTAAGCTGTCTAGCCCAATTCTTCCTGGATTTATTAACAGTCTTTTGCAAAATCAATTTAATTTCTCTATTTGATAACTCTACTTGACCACTTGTTTGAGGATGATATGGTGAAGCAATTCTGTGGTTAACACCATATTTAGCAAGAGTTTTTCTAAAACCACCATGAATAAAATGAGAACCACCATCGGTCATAAGATATCTAGGTACACCAAACCTAGGAAAAATAACATCCTTAAGCATTTTCAAAGAAGTTTTACCATCAGCACTAGAGGTTGGTATAGCTTCTACCCATTTAGTAACATAATCAACAGCAACAAGAATATGAGTATAACCATCTGATGGAGGAAAAGGACCCATAAAGTCAAATCCCCAACAATCAAAAGGCTCAATAACAAGCGAATAATTCATAGGCATTTCATTACGTCTACTAATGTTACCAACTCTCTGACATTGATCACATGATAAAATAAACTTCCTTGCATCTTTAAAGAGAGTAGGCCAATAAAAACCTGATTGTAGAACCTTTTGTGCAGTTCTATCTCCAGCGTGATGTCCTCCATAAGCACTACCATGACATTTGTCCAATATTTCTTTTTGCTCATGTTCGGGAACACATCTTCGCATAATACCGTCTACTCCTTTATACAAATGTGGGTCATCCCAAAAATAGTGCCTCAAGTCACAAAAGAATTTCCTTCTTTGCTGATAAGTAAAAGTTGGAGGCAAATATTTGGCAACAATAAAGTTAGCATAATCAGCATACCAAGGACTTTCATGTGAACTTACCTTTATAGAAGCCAACTGTTCATTTGGAAAATTATCATTAACAGGAATAGGATCATGCATTATATTTTCCAATCTAGATAAATTATCAGCAACAGGGTTTTCAGCACCCTTCCTATCCACAATATGCAAATCAAACTCTTGTAACAGAAGAACCCATCTAATAAGTCTAGGCTTAGCATCCTTCTTATCCATGAGGTATTTAATAGCAGCATGATCAGTATGAATAGTTACCTTGGAATCAACAATATAGGGTCTAAACTTATCACAAGCAAATACTACCGCTAAAAATTCCTTCTCGGTGGTAGCATAGTTCTTTTGAGCAACATCAAGAGTTTTACTAGCATAATGAATAACATTTAATTTCTTATCTACTCGCTGTCCTAAAACAGCACCTACAGCAAAATCACTAGCATCACACATAATTTCGAAAGGTAAAGTCCAATCAGGTGGTTGGACGACAGGAGCAGTTATTAAAGCCTTTTTAAGAATTTCGAATGCTTCCTTACAATCATCATAAAAAACAAAAGTGATGTAGCCCGACATACGACCATCACCATGTCAAGTACTCCAACACTCCACAAGTCACCATGGACATCAAAGGTGAACTCATTCCTCTACGTGAACTCATTTCCCACCCTTTTGGATGGTATACTATGTCATCTTCTATCTCTTGTTGATACTAGGAGTGTCACGACGACTACGGATACACGAGAGGATGACCAAGGTGCAAGAGGAATGGAGGACGCCAAGACGGTGGCTTGGAAGAGACGAAGGAAGAGGAGAAAAGACCCAGGCGGCGGTAGTACCGCTGGGTTAGGCGGTACTACCGCCCGAGAGCTGCCGCCACCGCTACCGCTGCCGCTACCGGCCGAAACGACAGTCTGGAGCTTCTTCCGGTACCAACTGGTACCGCCGCCGGTACCGTCGAGGTGGAAGGATTCGAAGACAACCCGCACCAGCGGTACTACCGCTGGGTTAAGCGGTAGTACCGCCGCTGCGGGATTCAGCACGGGTTGGAGGCCCTTATCCTCTCCCCACCTACCCCCGTTGGGTCAACACTATAAATAGGACTTCCCTTGCTCAGATCTAGATAGACTATGTTTTGAGATTAGAGTAGAGCTAGGCTCACCACCTCAAGACGGTCTCTTTCCTCCCCTTGTGGGGATGGTTCCTCCCCTTGTGGAGAAGATCCCTTCGTGGATTCAAGACCTCTACTTGTAGTTTGACTACTAGCCAATCTTTCATCTTCGGGTGACTTTATTGGAGTGGTTCGGTTGACCGTTGGAGAAACAACCATCCAAGATCCCTTCTTGTATCTACTTGCCGATCTCTCCACCTTCGTGTGGATTCTATTGGGCCGGTTGGACCGACCGGTAAGGGAAACGGTTCTTGTATCGTGTGCGTGTTCTTGTGTTCGGGCGTTCTTCTTGGTGTTCTTCGTGTTCCTCGTGTTCTTGCGTGCGTTCGTCCACATCCGCCGTCAATCCGTGAAGATCGGGCCACCCTAGTAGTCCCGTACTACACCAAAAAGGTACATCTTTTTGAAGAAGATTAGTAAGTGGTTTCGAAATTTTAGAAAAATCTTTAATAAACCTCCTATAGAAACCAGCATGACCAAGAATACTACGAATACCTTTCACATCCCTTGGGCAGGGCATTTTCTCAATTACTTGAACTTTAGCTCTGTCCACTTCAATACCCCTTTCAGAAATTTTATGCCCAAGAACAATTCCTTCATTAACCATGAAATGGCATTTCTCCCAATTAAGAACAAGATTAGTCTCTTCACATCTCTGCAAAACTTTGTCAAGATTGTGCAAACAATTATCAAAAGAAGTTACATAGACAGAGAAATCGTCCATGAAGACTTCCACAATTTCTTCACAAAAGCCATGAAAAATAGCAGACATGCATCTTTGAAACGTAGCAGGAGCATTACACAAACCAAAAGGCATACGTCTATAAGCATACGTTCCATAAGGACAAGTAAAGGTAGTTTTCTCCTGGTCCTGATGTCTAACAGCTATTTGTGAAAAACCGGAATAACCGTCAAGAAAACAGAAATGAGTTTTCTTAGACAACCTTTCTAACATTTGATCAATAAAAGGCAGAGGATAGTGTCTTTCTTAGTAACCTTATTAACTTTTCGAAAATCAATGCACATCCTATAGCCAACTACTACTCTTTGAGGAATAAGCTCATTATTTTCATTTGGCACAACAGTTACTCCTCCTTTCTTAGGAACACAATGAACAGGACTAACCCATCTACTATCAGCAATAGGATAAATTATACCTGCATCAAGGAGTTTTAATACCTCATTCCTTACCACTTCTTTCATCTTAGGAATTAAACGACGTTGATGTTCAACAACGGGCTTTGCGTCAGGCTCCATATTAATTGCATGTTGACAGATAGCAGGAGAAATCCCTTTTAAATCATCAAGAGTATAACCCATAGCTCCTCGATGTTTCTTCAACACCTCTAAAATCTTGCTTCTTCATCACCTGAAAGTTTAGAACTGATAATAACAGATATATTTTCTTATCATCAATATGAGCATATTTAAGTGTATCTGGTAAAGGTTTTAAATCAAAGACAGGATCCTCCTTTGGTGGAGCCGAAATACCCAAGTCTTCCACTGGTAAATCATGCTTGAGAATTGGAGGTTGACGAAGAAAGATGTCGTCAATCTCATTTCTCTCCTCTGCAAATACCTCGCTCTCATGATCTTCCATAAATTGATGTAAAGCATTGTTAGGAGCAACAGCAATAGAAGCAAGTTGTTCAACCTTTAAATCCTCATTAGGCAATGCAGTTTCATAATGATTCTTAGCAAATTTGGAAAAATTGAACTCATAAGATTCTCCATCAAATTTAGTATAAATTTTCTCTTTCTTACAATCAATAATAGCACCACAGGTATTCAAGAAAGGTCTACCAAAAATAATAGGACAAGTTTTACTAGCAGCAGAACCAAGAACTAAGAAATCAGCAGGGTATTTAGTCTTACCACATAAAACTTCAACATCTCTAACAATACCAACCGAGAGATAGTTTCTCTATTAGCAAGCTGAATAACCACATCAATCTCCTCAAGTTCGCAAGGATTAATTTCATGCCTAATTTCCTTGTAAAGATCATAAGGAATAGCACTTGAACTGGCGCCAATATCACAAAGACCATAGTAGCAATGCTCACCTATTTTGACTGAAAGCACAGGGACACTTGTTTTCCGGGCTCTTTTAGGATGTGTAACAATGTTAGAAGCTTCTTCGCAAAATTTAATATGTCCTCCTTCTACATTTTCAGTTACAAGATCCTTAACCATAGCTATTGCAGGTTTTACAGTTATTTGCTCATCAGGTTCTTTAGCTTTCCTTTCACTTTTATTAACCACACTAGCCAAAATAGAATGTTCTTTTACTTTTACAGGAAAAGGTATTTTTTCAATATAAGGTTCTGGCAGAATGCGATCAACAGTATGAACTTCAATGTTTTTAACAAGAGCAGAATTAATGTTATCTTTATAAGGTTCATGATACTTTTTCCACCCCTTTCTAGGAATATCGAGATACGAAGCAAAAGCCTTATAACAGTTTGCAATAATTTGAGAATCAAGACCATAAGTAGCACTAAAATTACGAAAACTATCAGTCTCCATAAAAGATTTAATGCATTCAAAATCATAATTTATACCTGACTCTCTACCTTTGTCGTTCTCCCATCCTTCAGTATTTTCCTGGATACGATCAAGAAGGTCCCATTTATCTTCCTCTTTCTTCCGTGTAAATGATCCAGAACAAGAAGTATCCAATAAATCTTTATCATGAAGAGAAAGCCTTGCATAAAAGTTATTGATAACAATATTACTTGGGAGCTCATGAATGGGGCATTTGAGCATTAATGACTTCAGCCTCCCCCAAGCTTGGGCAATACTTTCTCCATCATGAGGCCAAAAATTATATATAGAGTTCCTGTCTTTATGGATCTCACTAAGAGGATAAAATTTGGAGTAAAAGAGAGGAACAATCTCGACCCAACTCAATGAGTGGCCATTTTTAAGCAGACTATACCATTCAGCAGCTCTGCCCTTCAGTGATAGAGAAAATAATTTCCTCTTGACTTTGTCCATAGAAATACCTGCACACTTGAATAACTCGCACAATTCATGTAGAAAAAGCAAGTGATTACCAGGATGGACAGTTCCATCATAGCGGTTATTCATAACACGTTCAACAATTTTCATAGGTATTTTAAATGGAATTCCCTGAGCAGGTGGAGGGTCATCTACTACCGTAGCAGTGGTAGTAGTCTTCCCAAACAGTGATTCGAATGGAGATGACTCCATGACAGAACAGCACTTACAGTAAATATTTCCCTTACCAATTCTTCTTACCAATAGCGCTTCACTCCCCGGCAACGGCCAGAAAATAGTCTTGATGACCCACAAGTATAGGGGGTGTATCGTAGTACTTTCGATAAATAAGAGTGTCGAACCCAACGAGGAGCAGAAGGTGCTGGTATGTAGTTTTGATCAAGGATTCACTGTAAACACTAGCAGACAAGTTTTTAGGGTTTTCAATATAGCAGATAAATACAGTATGAGTAAATAAACGAGAGCAATAATAATTGCAGCGAGTGGCCCAATCCTTTTGAGTGCAAAGGACAAGCCGGTTGTGTTACTTATGATTACCAAACGTTCCTGAGGACACATGGGAATTTCGTCAAGTGCTTTCGTTTCATGTAGTTGATTAATCTTCAATGTTTTGATAAGTGTTGTGTGGGTGAATCTATGCTAACGCACTGCCCTTCCTAGGACTAATACGTACTTGTGATTATACCCCTTGCAAGCATCCGCAACTACAAGAAAGTAATTAAGATAAATCTAACCACAGCCTTAAACTCTCAGATCCTACACTCCCTTGTGCACTAACTTACCAACGGGGGTTCAGGTTTCTGTCGCTCCGGCAACCCCACAATTAGCAAGCTAAATACACAATGCATTCCCCTAGCCCATAAAGGTGAAGTCATGTATCGACGTTCACATGACACCACTAGAAGAATGACACCACAACTTAAATATCAAACCATTAAATATTACTCAACATTATTCCACTACTCAGCAAGACTTTCCCCATGTCCTCAAGAACTAAACGAACTACTCACAAGACATCATATGGATCATGATCAGAGGTGATATAAAAATAACAATCTGGACATAAACCTTAATTCACCGATAAAACTCAATAGCATCAACAACAAGGAGTAATTAACACCGGAGAGTCTCCCAATGAACTAGACAAGGTGCAGCCCTAGATGTTACAGCGGAACGGAGTGGAGCAGTGGAGATGATGATGGTGGAGCGGTGGATGATGACGATGATGATCCTGATGAAGTCCAGCACGATGACGGCGACGATGGCGATGATTTCCCCCCTCCGGGAAGGAATTTCCCCGGCAGATTTCTCCCTGCCGGAGAGCTTTTCTCTCTCTGTGGTTTCCGTCCCGTGGAGGCGGCGGAAATTTCGTGGACGAACCTCCTCGATGTTTAGGTTACGGGAGATATACGCGAAGGGGCAGCGCCAGAGGTGGCCCTGGCCACGCCCCTCGCGCCGCCCTCCTCTCTCCGCCCGCCCAGGGTGGCGTGGGGCCCACCTGGCCACCTGGAGCTCCCCTTTTGGCTAGCTCCGTCATCTGGAAAAATAGGAACTTCGGCGAAAGTTTCGTGATTTTTGGAGTTTCGCAAATATATTAGCTTGACGTCTTTTTTCCAGCTGAAATCTGCTCCGGCAGATAAATCCCCAATAATCATCAAACTGCAAAATAAGATAAAATAACATAAGTAACATGTATTAATATGAAATATATCGATGAATAACATAAAT